>JARPRG010000321.1:2116332-2183509 GCA_031001745.1 Hartigia nigra | reverse complement strand
CTTCTTCTTCTTCTTCTTCTTCTTCTTCTTCTCAGTTGAGGGGGTCGGGGTCTAAGCCTTAGCCCCTCCTAGTTATTTTGGCTATAGAACTTCTGATTTGATCCTATTCAGAACGTGGCTGATTATCTTTAATTCTTGGCGTTTTCTCTTTTGATGAAAAAAAAAGAAGAAAAGAAAAACAATTTTTAGGGATGAATCATATTTTTAAATAGGTCTTATCCTACCCTTACACTGTATTGCGTATACGGGTGATCCTGTAAAAATTTCCTGCAAAGTGCTAACGTTACTTTGCATTGATGTTAGCAGTTTCACTGGTAATGCAAGAGCCTCGTTGCGTGTCGAAAAGTTTAACGTATACACACCGTATATGTAAGTGCTTGTGAGTTAAGGGTTAATACAGGGGCGCAGGGGTATTTGTGGCAGCGTTAGCATGAAAGACAAAACAAACACAGTACCAGATAAGAAAAATTGACTGATTAAAAAAAAAGAATAAAAATCTATTAATAGGGATTGGGAAGGGGAAAAAAGTTAAGGAGGGAACGTTTAAAAGACGGTTTGAAATATATCCCTTACTATCTATTTACTGATTAATCATCACATTAAAAAAGGATTGTCATCCGTCAGACATCCATTTTGCGCTTACATTCCAATAAATTGAATTTAACATTTCGCCAGTGAAATTGTCACAGGAATACTCGTATGCGCGTAGCAAATTTACGCAGACTTCGATCCTTCGTGCATGTGCACTGAACTTCATGCACTCCCGTACCTGTGCGAGCTTCTCTACACGTGCCGCAAATAGAATTATACAATACCGTACACGCGACTATTATTAACCCAATTTCACCAGAGGACATATCGCACGTACGATATACCATTCATTTTCACGTATCAATCCGCTTCGCTTATTCCCTTGGGTTATCGTTTCAAAAGTTTTTATTAAGTTTTATTAATACTTTTTTTTCTTTTATTAAAATTACCATCGTACTTGCGCGACTTGCGGGGAAACGTATTGCGATGCTTGGTACGATGAATTTTTTTCGTGTTATAACAAAAAAATATATAACTTTTCACACAGGCTCTTTACGTACGATACATAGGTACTGCTCTATACAACAAAATAGATCCGATTTTACCGTGACGGCCGATAGTAAAGGAATCCGTGTTACGTCATCGACCAAACCATTTGCTTATGTATGTCCCAAAGTGAACCGATTGTACGATCGTGCGAATCGCAAAATTCGCGTGCACGCATGTTTGTAAAAAGTTCCATAGACTAGAAGATTCGGTGGACTTATGGTGTAACGATAATTTTTCGTGTTTATCGATATCATTTATAATTTGTTAATTAATCGATCGGTATGATATTCAATTATTGACAGTCAAACGATTCGAGTGGATATTATATATTTTGAATATTCTGTCGCGTCACTGGGTATAAGGAGTATGTTGTTAATTAACGAAACTTAAGAAACTTCGTGTCTGGTACACAACTGGCAACGAAGTACTGATAGAAATATTTTGATTAAACGACTTATTCTTTTGTTGTTAATTATGGTAATGAGCTGTGCGTATTATATTGGGAAAAGATTCGCGAATTTTTGGGTTATCGTGTATAACGCGAGAAAAAAAAATGACGGTACGCTGTTTGCATAATGTATTTTTATACTTGCCTTGGTACGCTGACAACAGCCCAATGCTGATCTTGCGCTAGGAATTACGTAAAAATGACGTGACGACTATTCCGAATTTCGTGCGAAATCTTTGACATGGATTGATTCTCTGTTTTATCGCAAGATATGCTGCTTACATTCGGATTTGACGAAAGAATTAGTTCAGGTGGTCCAGGTACGTTTGGCAAGACAGACTCGAGCCCGATGATCATGATCGGAAGGGTTGAAAAATATTTGTTTTTCTATCAAAATCTATATATAATTTTTCAAAATTTATTTTGATTGCCATTCCTTGTATACAGTATTTTTTTTGTCTTGCCACGTATTCTTTGCAATGAAATGAAAAATACGAGAAATTCTTTACACCGGAATCAGTCTAATTTTTGAACTATATATATATATATGTATATATATATATACATTTTTCTTCTTTCTTTCGTACCCAATAAACACGTTGTCATGCTTTTTAGAGCGAAGAGAATTAACATTCTTCTCGACAGGTCATCAGAGGTCCGCGATTAACTCATTAAAATTTTTTGTATCCATGAATTACGTGCAAATGATGTGAGAATTTATAATTAAATGATACGCGGCTATATTTCGGCAAATGACAAACACGTTATCCGTTTGAATACTGGCAAAGATATTAATCCTATGTCTAAGCGTTCGTTGCACAGCATCCAATCGAGTACCAATCGTCAGACCCTATTTTCAGTCATAGATGAAAGGAGACAAACAAAAACAAAGAATGCACTGATGCAAATCCGTACGGTTTCAACCAGGACGCTATCTAATTTTTCTATCGGAAACCTCAAAAATTTTTTTCCACCTTCCCTCCCACAATGACTCTCGCGCAATCTTTAGTCACCGAAATCATTCCATCAGAATGCGTTTTACAGCCAAGCATGACGTCGACGATTGCGTAACGTCTGACGTATCTCAAACGAAACTTTAAACGGAAAATTAAAAGGTGGCTTTTTCGCGTTCTTAATAACGTCAACGGTATACACGTAATAAATTTACCGTATCTCAAGATACCGAAAGCCAACAGCAATACCGGGTCTGGCTATTCCGCACATGCGAAATGGACGAGTCGTTGGCATCAACCAAAAATTCAAGTGGTCCCGGTAAAAAATTTTGCCGAGCTACCACAGGCGAATGCATTGAATATTTTTATAACGCTTTTATGAGATGGCGAAGTTGAAAAAAAAAAAGAGAAAAAAAATTATGTGGGTGCCCTTTGACGAGTGAAAAAATCCCCCCCCCCCCCCCAAAAAAAAAGTAAAAAATATTGCAGCCAGGTTTAATTGAGAAAGTAATTACGGCCGCCTTACAGATACTTGGCTGGTTTCTCGTCTCTTCCTTTTTCTCGTCCTCTCCCCTCGTTCCTCCTCCCTCACCCTGCCCTGCCACTATTCTCTCCCCCGGAATCATTGAATGGTGCAATGATATTGTAAAATGGGTGTTCATCGAAGAATGACGAGTCAGTGCCGAGGAACTGTATATCGGTCTGAGCTGTTGAAATCTTGTCGCCAAGTACCTCAGCGACGTCGGCCAGATGGAGGAAATAATGTTGGTAATGCTTTACTTTTTTTTTTTCGACCATTTTTTCCCTTCCATCCCACTCCCATTTTCCCCCTTGGCGTTTTCTCCTCTTTCGTTCTCCTGTCCTCTTCACTGGTTCGCCCGGTCTGTAAAGTACTTATGGTATCTATAAAACGGATAATGCGCTAGAAAGAGGCCCACCGGCCACGGTAATCAATGCTATAGAAAATTTATTTTATTGCTAGATATTATTAATAATTTCTTCGTTCCGCTGCGAAGATGACGGCCGATCGTTGTCGCGAGGATGAAAAATGTATTTACTGTAAAAGTGCAGTTTACGCAGAAGAAATTACGAGAATGATAATTGGAGCAGAGAAAAATCGATTATATACGATATCCAACGAGATATTTTCATCGTGAGAAATTGAATGATTAATAGGGGTATATATATATATATATATATATATCTGTGTGTGTGTATACACACATATAGGGTGTGCGTAGAAAATTATTTAACCACGAAACACTGCACGTTATTTTCGATCTAACGAAAATAGATAGCAGCCACGAGAAGAATGCCATTATTCGTAGTCGTGCGAAACGTACTGTACAACGATGTAAATATGAATCTACCTGTAGATACCTATACAGTATACGCGTCTAACAGCATCACGCACCGTCCAAGAATATCCGGAAAGCAAATTTCTCTACAGCGCGTAGCGACGACTGATTTAGAAACCGTGAGTCGTGAAACGATCTGTATAAAGTCGTCGCGGCACGTTCCCTTAGCCCAATGTTATGCCGTTTGAAAATGAAAATAATATTTCAAAATGAAAATTGCCTCAAACTCAAGAACAATCCAAATCCCAGTACAGAATTAAATATGAATAAACATAACCACAAATACTGATCTCGTTATACCGTTCAATATGAAACGTCCTGTAGCTCGTACTGTAGTCGGTATTACGAACATCGTCCGTCCGTCTTATCTAAAAATAGTCAAGAAGATAATTTTCTACCACAGTGTATCCAAAGTCGATACCGCAGAGACGTATACAATAGTCCATTATTCCTGAAACGTCCTGTATCGCTTGGATTACGAGACGAGTTCCCGTCGGTCGCGACGCACCACGCGTTACCTAATAACGCTCGGAAACGCAATTACATTACGGAGCGGCTTTGCCGGCTGGCCACGTAACGAAAAATCAAATTATGAAAGACCCTGTAGAAGGTTGCAAGTATATTGGGTATACCGTAACGACCCCACCGATGCGTTACCTAAGAATGCGCATAAAGCGATATACACCATTCCCACCCACATCCCCCCCTGGCCACCTGTATACGTAAATCTATAAATTCAACGTGGGTGGAATTATTACGGCTAACCAGTGCAACTTAGAAATGCACTTGCATCTGCACTTGGGAATTGGAATTCTGGTTATGAGTGTGTGTGTATGTATAAATATATATATACACACACACTCTCATTTTATCTCATTTCAAAGAACGCCGAAAAACGTTAATTTGCTATGACTACATCGGGCTCTCCTATTGTGTCTAAGCAACATGCGTGTCATTTGTAAATATCTATGTACACGTTTCTGACTTTATGTGTATCCAATACACGCACTTATGCTGGTACGCATGTGCGTAAGAGACTCCACACGCACCGCATATGTAGCTGAGGCTCGAGCGCAATTCGCTGGTGTTACCTAAGAATCTATATAGGCGGGTATAGTGGGTATGTTAGTGTAATGTATATAGGTATATCTGGCATTCACATGTCCAGCGTGTACGATTGTACGTATGTGTATAGGCCTCGGCAAAAGTACTACTCATGGCCTTCTGCGCCACCTGGCCGAACACGTCTAGACTTTTTCTACTGCAAAGAATCAAACGTGCCATCTCGTAGAGCCACAGTTCTTCGCATTTTTAAGATCTCGGATTACGTAATTGGCTTTGTAGGGAGGAGTGTCTCTTAAGGATTTTTCATCAACTGGGTTATCTTAAAGTATGTCGTATAGATTATGCTGTATGCGGTTTAATTTGAAGAGGAACAATTTATTTGCTCGCTTATGCAATAACGTGTACAATGTGGATCTTTTGGTGGGAGGTATCTGAGATAGAAACTAAAAAAAAAACTTGTCAAGGTAAAAATTTGAAAAATTTTCGACAAATTTCAAATTCATACTGCTTCGTCAACTGGATTATAGGATTTTAATATAAATCCCTTTCGAAATTAGATGTTTTATGATGATCGATAGATGTATTTCGTGATTGGAGCAACTTTATTAATTTTTATTGATTGTCTGGATTTTATTTTTCTTTTTTAAAGTCAATAAAATGTATTTAAAATTCCTCGATCGTAACCGTCAAATTTATATACGTATAATATTCTGCACATACATGATTGAAGCTCTGAAAACACGTTTATATCGTAAAATTACAATTAAAAAAAAAATTATTATCAAAAATTATAATTATACTATCAAGATCGATGACGAGAATTTTTTGAAAATTCCAAAAATCCTGATACACAATGGACAATAAAACGGCGTCTTACGAAGAAAGAAATGCATTATCGATACTTTCGAAATAATTTATACAGCTGAATAAAACTTATAATGCGTACAACACTTTTACAGAGCGTTGCTACCCTCCCCTCCACCCCCTACCGCCGTCAGGACGCCGACTTTTTTTGGTCCAACGACGCCTATGTCTGTATGATTCGCGAGATCCGCGAGAAAACGTGTGTGCGTGAGCGTTTCACACCTGACTACTGCGCGAGTCAAGCGAGCGACTATAAGAACAATTTATTTTTGAATAATGAAATAAAAAAATGTTACTCGACGCGATAATTACGTGCACAGTGTGAAATGAATTATCGTGTAAAAATTTTCTTTATAAATCGTGATAAATTGATTTATTTTGTCGGTAAAGTCTACCGTATACGGTAGGTTAGTTGACCGCGGGGCCGAGCGAGCGCTGAGCTGACAGTAGGCCGGCGACGTCACAGTGGGCCGGTTGAGCCTTCCTTCGTTCGATTCAGGCAGGCTCTCTATTCATTTTACATGTAGCAAGGTAAATATTTATATGCAGTGTCTATTTTAACCGTGCCCAGTGCGTGCATACGGCCGAGGACGCTGCATCGGCCAGCGCGATATGTGATTTAAATGTCAAAAAAAGGAAATGGAAAATGACGAAGGAGATGAAAAGTAACGAAAAAAACGAGAGGAAAGCACATACGTTACAAAGATAAAGAGAAGCAAGAAGTTATTGAGAAAACGGGAAAATATTTATGGATCGAAGAACGACAAAAATATACATACGATTAATAATGTCGTGTGAATAAAAATTACGAAGCTACGTCCGTTGCGGTTTGTGCGTGTTACGCGCCTCATTACATACTTGCGAGACGATTCAAAATATCCATGAAGGATAACCTAGTGGGACACGCACTTCCTCGACACCAGAAGGAATCAGAATTAATCATCCTGGATTTACGAGATTTCTAACCTCCTTCGTTGGGATACATCGTTGGCGATCCCTCTCTCTCTCTCTCTTTCTCTCTTTCTTACTCCCATCTACTTCTTGGTGACTTGATCTCTAGTATTCCGTACCACCAATAGTTCTGAATATCTTGACAGCTTGACTCCCGCCAGGAACTAGCACTCCCTGTACACTCGAACCTCTTCGTTGTGGCTCTAATTCTCGAGACTTGTCTCCCGCGAAAAACTTTGTTCTCACTCTATTCATTCAACGTCTATGTCTCTTCTCGTTCTTCGCTGATCAGTTCGCGTTTGTCGCGGAAGCCAACATTCACCGACAGTGCGTATTTAACTTTTGGCACGCGTTTTTGAACCTTGAAGTGACACGCGTCGACTTTGTATCTCAGTCTTCTACTGGGAGATAGTGTGCTCTACATAGATCACGCACATTCTATACCAATTCTAATCGATTTTAGTGACTTTCATCGTGACACGTTTTTTTTTTAATTCTTTTTTCGCCCTTTTTTTCTCTTCCTAATTCTATATCCGTGTCTCTCGTCGAGAAATTCATTCCAAGGAGTGTCACGGTACTGGGCCTATGCTAGAAACTTTTTATTATGCTCCTGTTTTGACATTCTCCATGCTTCTCTGTCATTCCGCCATTAACACGTAGAAACGTACGGACGGTGCACGCGTTCGGACACGTGTCTGACAATTGGCAGTAAACTTTTCCAGAGGATGATTTTTCCTTGTCGTCAATGAGGATTCAGCAAGAAGAAAAAATTCTTACGGAAATCACAAAGGTACAGAGACTCCGTCTTGTTCCCGTTAAAAAATTGTATTCTCCTTCGCGAAAAGTTTTTCACAAGAGTGGAGCAGGAGGGAGAGAGAAAAATGGATTTTTTCGTTTTGAAACGTGTCCCGACGGTGCGCGTTTTATTATGACTACGAAGATCACTCGTTCGAATGATGCGTAAATAAAAGTTTTAAGTGCGCATCGACTGCAATTATCCTTATTGCGATCAAGAGAGAATTTTGGTGTTATTGAAAAATAGTAAATCGACGGATTGCATTAGAGAAAAGTGCATGAACAGTGAGAATCTGAGATATTTACAAAGGAACAAGAAACTACAGTTGACCCGATGTCCGAGAAATAAATTCAAAAATAAAAGGAAACTGTACGAACAATGCCACAAGAGTTGTGAACGTTTTCTTTTGAAGGTATAACGGAAGAACAGTTTTCTATAGACAAAACGATAGACAACAGAGAAAGGGGACCTAACCTCTTACTAAAAAGCAGATCAGTGATTAGTAACCATTGACACCAGCCGATCTAATTATACACTGGTACACATTTAACGACAAAAGGTGATTCTCTCTGTGAGAGCAACCAATTTCTCACCATAAAGAGAATTCCGTGGAATGAGACGGTGCGCGGGAATATCTTGAGAAAAGTGTTTTTTTTTCCCCCCTTTTTTTGTCAGCAGCCAAGTGCGTGTTCCCTAGACGAATCGTGGCAGCCGCAATCAGGCCGGTATACGAGAACCGGTCACGTGTGTGGACGTGAACGGAGAAAAACAGAAAGAGGGAGAGAGCGACAGATATATAAATAAAAAAAAATAAAGAAAGAAGGAAAATGAAATGGCGTAACGATACCAGGGAGACAATTGTTTTGGCCAGGAAAAATCGTCTTGACGATTGTCTGTCTGTAAGCGATATTCGGTATCAATTTTCTCTGGCTCCTTTTAAAGAGCCACCGGTTTCACATAAAGGTAAATTTTTATCGACCCTTTCTTGTATACCTACCTTGACGATCTGCATGACCGATCGACGGTTAAAATGAGCGGCGCTCGGTTCGCAACATATGTATATAATGTATGTACACTGGCGCGGCCCTGTTCTCGCGAAACACGCGCTATGGACGTTTGACGTTTCACGAAGGTCGTGCAGCTCGCGGACGCACGTACGCACTTACGCACTTAGTCACCCACGCGAAACAGGCTACGATTTTCATTGTGTACGATCCTCCTATACCGATTTGTTATAATCGTTTTGTATATATTAAATAATGGTACGTATAGTGAACGCATCAGGCTTCTTTATGGATAAATTAATTTTTCGACATGACTGCCTATAAAGTTATTTATTGCATAACGTTTCGTGCCTTCTTACCGTGGAAAATTCAAGGAACACCTTTCGCGCCCTATTCGTACGCTCCTGGCCATGTGCGCAAACTGTAGCTGATAATAGTTGACGCTCCTTTGACTTGGTAGCCGCAAAATTATTATCTACGATTTACCGAACGCGGTACCCAGGATTCAACGGCATCGAGGCCATATTTGTCTTAGGCCTTTTTTTTCCACATATTTCTATGGCGATCACGGGCACGCGTGATTCTTTCTTCAGGGATGGCATTCTTCTTCCTCTTGTGAATCCACTTTAATATCAGTTGAATGAAGTTGAGTGGAGAAACGCAAAGAGGGAGAGTATAGTTCTTGACATTCGAGTGGAAGGATTCTTCACGTTTCTCTTATCGCAGTGAGGATCTGATTGATGTACCATTTCTCCAGCATCACGTTTTCCAGGTCTCCTTGCTCTTTTCTAAAGGTTCTAACGAGTTGCATCGATCCGTAATTGCAATCGCTTCTGTATAAGCCTATACGTGATATATAAGCATATACATGATAGATATATATACATATAGACATAGTCTTATTATCTTAATACAATTTGTTTACTGGCTTCTCGCTATTCTATAAGTATTTTTAATGAATATCAGCGACAAACCACGAACATTGCAAATATGCATCGCAATTAAAAAAAAAAAACTCCGTGACTTAAGAAAAATCGTCGTAACGGTCTTTCTGGTTTTTTGAACTGAAACTTACGGCAGCTTAGTCAAAGACAGGTTGTCTACTAATACTGGTTAATATCAGTTCTAGTTCATACGCTGTCATTATTTTCTCGAAACATATTACTGTTAAATAAATTCATATATGGAGCAACGATGTATGCACAGTATTATCCATGAATTTATTTTATACTGTTTAAATAGTCGTGAGTTAGTCAGGCATTGTCTGTGGCTTGCGAAGCATAACGTTTTTATTCGTTAGATTCAGGAAAAGTTCCTAAAGCCGGTATCCACGCGAGAGCCTTCGATGCGAGTTACGTTTCTTCTTGGTCGCAGCGACTGCTTAGGCACACGATTTGCGACTGTCGTAACACCGAAGGCGCGTTCGTTGGGAAATGCAGTTTTCACTGGTTTCCATAGTTTTGTCAGTAGGTTGGTACTAGGTAGTCATAGGTAAATACCTGGATAAGCAATATATATATATGTTAAGATGAATTCGTTCCAGTCACGTCACGCCGAATCGCACGCGGGTAAAAGAAATGGCGATCGTCGCCTCATGGAAATTCACGGAACCGCGATTCAGGCTTTAAGGCTGATTCGCGCAATCACGACCTCACGACGTTTTATCGCGATATACGAAATGACTCTTACTGCAATTCGATGAATCATATTTATACGCTTTTACGTGTGGATATACCGGCGAGTTTGCACGATAGATTTTTATTTCTGTCGTCTTAGCGACATCGTGTACCTCATCGACTGCAATCTTCAATGAGAACTCTCTACGTACGTTCGTTCCATACGGCAATTCTTAATATATATTCGTTATTATGAATTTCGTTATCCTTAATGTCACTCACAGATCACAACAGTCATTTATCTCGTGTCATCTCAATATTAATTGGTCCAGCGACAAAGACTATAGTCGCACAAGTAAAACCTTCCTAAAAATGTCTTTCTGGCGAAATCTAATTACCGACACTTTCTTTTCTATATTATCGGCATGAGTCGCGCGTGCTATTCGCTTTGGCGCTATTATATACGACGGACGCGACGTAATCAGCATCATATTCTAACCGTAATTAGCTTACGTGAACTAATTGTTCGAACGACACGCGTGAACGGTAACTTTTTTGTATTTTTTGTTTAAAATAATTTTGTATCTCATCGTCAACTTCCCTTCGTTCTGTCGCACTCTCTCGCTTCTTTTTTTACTTTATTTACGTTTCTCTTACTCGCTCCCGCACTTACTTCACTCTATCTCTCTCTTTCTCTCTCCTTAGCTCCAGTCCTTCATCCATACAGCTGACTCTCTTCTCGCTGCTAATCAAAGAGACTGACATTGACACGTGCCATTAGACATTGGCAATGAATTTAAAGCGCGCGAAACACGCGGTTCGAAATAAAAGGTCGTTTATTTAGTCCACGCAAAATTCTGTCATTAATCCACGGAAATTCGAACAGTAGCACGCGTTTTTCATGCGGAATCCTGCCGATGTGCATCGATTCGTTTTTCGCGTTCCTTCGGTCTGACTATATTTGTTCCTATTGTTCCCTATATCTCCCTTTGATTTTATCGTATCCATCGATCATGTACTTTTACTCTCTGTCGGTACTATCACTCAGCAGATTTTATTATAGCTGTACGCGCGTCTATAAATACGTCTTTCTCTATATTGCTGTTAATGAGTCCTTCCCTCTTCAACTTCATCCCCTGTCTATACGACCTCCCCCATGCGTGATCTCTTTCTACCGTTTAACCTGCTATCGTTCAGGGAATGACAGCGATTACGGATCAAAGAGGGTTGAGAATATCGAGAGTGGAGATAGTCACGTGGGAAAAGTTTTGATTATCATGATTAATTAAGTTTTTTAATTTATTCATCAATATACGGTAATCCTTTTAATATTTGGTTGTTTTTTTTTTAATTTATTTGTAATTCTTTTCTGTAACACTATTCGGAAAAATATATGTTCTTACGATTTATTGTTTATCATTGTCCCGTTTATGGAAACATAATGATCAACATATCGTTCGATCCCATGAAATTACAGAACTTCATCTGGGAGAATCAAATTAAACGTATGTCCTTTTACCATCCGTTGCATTATCTTGTCCTTGTGATTAAGTAGCCCCGCGTACCGGGTGTATCGCGCGCGGTAATTATCAAAGTAGTAATTATTCCCCGGTCAAAATAGCGCTCCCAACACGCCTAAACTAATTAAACGGAGTCTGCTCTGTGGGTAAGGAGGAAGAATTGCGTAATCGGGGATCGCGTAAAAGGATTATAGTCCAGCAGTCAGGAGATGCGAGAGACAGAAGTGGCTGTTTCAGAAATGGACAAACGTCACTAGCGACTTACAAGCGTCCGCTTGATGGTTATACGAGCCTTTATTGACTCTCGTTATAATTTTCTTATGAATAATCGTATATCGGATACAGCATTTACATTGACTCGTCAGCATTACTAAGGCTCGTGCGTATATAAATTACTGACTGAAGTTGTTCACGAAAAAGAAATTAATAAATCCAAAGAATATACGAGCAAAATATAGAACGAGGAAGAGGGGAGAGAATTTTTATATGGAAACAAAAGTGCATACAAAGTTTGATCATTCGGTACCGTCCGTCCAAGTGCCGATGTACTTGACATGGTATCACATATCAATGCTCAATAGATACAGGGTCGGATGGTCAAGGGAGATTGGTCCACTCAATGCGATTGACAGGACTACTCGAATTCCTGGTGGAGTCGACACACGCCCGAAAGAACCGTACGAATTCTCATTGGCGAGAGAGGGAGAGAGAGAGAGAGAGAGAGAGAGGGCAGATGTGGTACGGTCACAGGAAAGAGTGAAAGAAGAGGGATAGCGATTAGGAGGGAGAAGGATGAAAAAATAAAAGAGCCCACTTCCGCATAGGGGAAATCAATCAGTCGACGAATCCGTTTGCTTTGCCTTTTTATTGCTGCCAATGAACGTCGAAAGTCGGACACATTCGGCGCGGAAGTGTTTACCACGAGCGAAAGCGTCGATTGTACTTACAATTAAACTGTACAGGGACGAATGGAGGGAGAGTGCAGGAGGCAGACGCGCAATGAGAGGCCATGGGATGGACGCAATTAGGAAATAAAATTGACTTTTGTTGCTGAAGTGACGCGAAGGGTGGGACGATGGTGGGGGGTGGGGGGGGGGGGGAGGTGGACGAAGTAGTTTAGGCTGAAGAGAGAAAGGGTCGTGAAACAGAGCTTTTTTTTCAATGAGCCCGCATCATTTTACCTTGAAATGATACGGGCGTCGAAAATTTATCGGAAATCGGGAATCGATTGTACAGAAGGGTGACGGAAGAGCTCGAAGTTATGCGCAGGGATACTGTGTATGCGCGCGTACGCTCTTGCAGCTTTAAAGCATGCGTTTAGCTTCTGTTCTCTCTCTCTCGTCCCCCCCCACACTTCACCACCCCATTCGCCCACTCGATCTTTACGCTATTTACATCAGTTTAACCGAGGGGTGCTTAATCTCGCGAGCGATGTCTATTGCTCGACGCTCGCCTCGAGCTTCACTCCGCGTCGGTGTCTCTCACGGAGAGTCGTTCTCTCCGTTTCGTGTGTCCCTCGTGCACGTGGTCGGGATGACTTTTAACGTTTGAAAAATAATGACCAAACGCTCACGAAAAATCTGTGATGTTACGGGATCTGATGGTCGATAATTAATCAGTCATTCGGGGAAAGGGTTTTAGCGTTGAAGATTTTTTGACGTTTTACAGACCTGCTGCGAGTGCGAGAGAGACGTACCTATGAGCGTTTATGTATGTTTGAAGAAAGACAGACATAGATGAGAATATTTTTTTTGTATTAAACAAAATTTTTATCATTGCTCAAGACATTAATCGCCGACAGTGGTATACCTTGTAGATGAAAAAAAAAAACGTGTCGGATAGGAAAAGATTAAAAAATAAAAAATAGCCGTATTTTTTTCGTTATCGCTCGATGGAATCAGTAGTGTCGTTTTTATCGATTTATCGGAAATTCGTTGTTAGCCGGCATAGAAGTTCTCGGGATTTCGTTTGCGTCTTCAAAACTCAAGGCTTCGCTGTAGGTTCTCTTTATCTTATTTTTTGATCTTTCTCTCTGTCGAGATATTACCCAGTAGTTGGCGTAGGTGTCCGCGCTCGTTACCTCACCCGGACTAACGATCCCTGGGTGTAGATTATTACACTTTCGTAAGTAACGGCGAGCAAGCCGGGAACCGGACTCTCGGTACCAACTTAAAGAAAAGTCATACAACGTTCGCTAAGAAAAATCACTCTTCTTCCTTCCTAGTGAGACGGTAAACGCGTTTCAGTGAGTTTTGCCAGTTCCTGTCCAGACGAGCCCACCCACTGCTACTCGTTACTTTCCCGTCTGGTCATGCTCTCATCTCAAGACTTTTCCACTAGCGCTTCTAGCTCTCGTCCAGCAACTTCTTATCGTACTTACTATATACATATATATATATATATATATATATATACCTGCTAAAAAGCTATAGCTACTGCTTTAGGAATTAAATACAGTAAGACACACTCCAATTACTTTGCTCATTAATTTTTATCAACTTCAAGATCAGCCGAAACTTCGTTTGAGCGACTCGTTCATAGATGGCACTGTATATCGCATTGTGCTTTCGTTGCTTGGACCGAATGCTGAACATTGACCTATCTTGGACTTGTGTCTATATTCAATGCTGCGTATCCAATGCGTGTCAATTAACGGGTGGTCCACGTGCACGTGAACGGATTTAGAGACGTTGCGTGTATGCCTCTATGCTACTAGACGACATCCGACGAATGACGGTGACGCTGAGTGCTGGCCGAAGACATGGATAAGGAAGGCTCTTCGTCGACTGTTGTTGCACGTAGTGGGGACATGGGTGTCTCGTCGTTATAAATGGATTGACCCAAAGAAAACCTCTGAAATGACATAAATAACGCCGGCTTGCTGTCTGCCCCTTACGTAACCCAGTCAGGGTGACGGAGGAGAGAAACAAAGAAAAAAAAAAGAGTTCATACATTTAAGGGTTAGGCAGACTTAAAAGAAGATACAATTTTTGGTAAACAATGAATTTGGATAGCATCGAAAAATGTTTCTTTTATTAATTCTTAATTATTAACTTTTAATCTATATTGTCATCCATATCGATATTCGATAGAAATTGTATATATAGTTACTTCTGCTTTATACATATATATCGTTTGAATAAGATTCATTATTTACTTCTTGTTTGAATACTTTCCTTTTTTTTTATTGTCACGATTAGCGGATTAGATAACCGAGAGAGGTATCGCAATTTTTTTATGCAATTTTTATGACTTATCTATGACGATCGTGTAGGTACATTATGCTCGTGGAACTCTCGTACTCTCGATGGCTTCCCGACTTCCGTGACGAGTTGGCAGTAGATCGATGGATAAATATATAGATATATACATACATGCGCGCAGTCAAGATATATAACCAGCTCGCCCACGCCACGCGGTAGGTCATGGTTCGCGACTGGGACTGCCACTGTTGTAACATGCCGTACAGCATTAGGGACTGTCGTAGAAAAAGAGCGATGTTCGCTAAATGGCATTCATACCTGGAAGAGTCATCGACGCTTTCATGGATTGGTTAGGGTCGTCCGATAGGAGAAAAGCGGCGGGAACCAGGTGGAATTTAAATACGAGTAAAAGGAAAAGTGAAAACAAAAGCGAATGAAAGCCGCGTGTATTTCGTAACGCTTCCACGCGCGCGAAACTTGAACGAGATTCCGCGTTGAAGGTACTCATGAAATTTGGACGCGCCCTGAGGAATTATTCAACGCGTAAACATAAGCGTCTGGGTTATATAGGCTGTGGGGAATGACGAGCCCTGTTTACTGCACGGAGAAACCATCGGCTTGCACCGAACAAACCCGGAGCTCCGCTAATTAGCCTTTGTCCTTGTGTCATACTGTCTGCGTCGTTGCGTCGACGCATTTTTTTTTAAGTTCATAACGATTCTTCTTATTTAGTGATTCTCTCTTGTTCTGGTTTTTCATTATTTAATTTTTTTTTTTAATTTTGACTCACCATGGATTTATTTCGAAAACTTCGTATAACTACGAACCAGTTCCTGACACTTGGATCTTCGACTTTTATTCTGGAGCTTATATTGATTTTCACGACGGTATATGATTCCGTCTGTTAATGAACCAATAGTCATCAGGCACTGATTGGATAACGCGATAAAGCACCAGGTTCACACTGTTATCGCGATCCGACTGTTCTAACTTCACGATCGAAAACGACGCGGACGTCAAGGACGGGCTTTAAGAGTGTCTCGTGAAAATAACAAAAAAAAAATGACCAGCAGCTATGATAACACGAACAGGAGTCATACGCCGCGTAGAGTAACAAGATGATTATCGTCGGAGAGATAATCGTGGGGTTATACGAAATTATATAGATCGTGAGAGGAACAAAAAAAGAGTTACAAGATCGATATTATCGACTTTCGATTTTTCAATCGAACAAATCCTTATTAGCGTCTTGTCGTCAATGACCACGGTATATATATAGTAATATCACGGAGCATGGGTCAGGCACGGATGGACGAACTAGAAGAAAAGAGAAGAACGTAAAAAGAAAGACAAAGGTACAATCGCTTAGTTGACTGCAAGTTTTCTTCCGGCACAGTCGAACGCTGATTAGTTTAATCGCGTCTTAATTGCACCGTCGAGCGCGCACGGCGCACCAGAGAAATCGGGATTTCTCCCGTTTTCGTGAGGATAAGAAAAATAGTCTCGATTCGTCGTGTACGGGGATTTGAAATAGTTCGTGCGGTGTGGATACTGTGTTACAGTACGGGATGGGGGGTGAACGAAAAACAAAGAATGACCCAAGACCAGATTATGCAGGCGATTTGACACGAGTCTTAAAACACTCTTGACGTCCCGAACGTCAATTTTCTTTAATCAATCGTCCCCGCTCAGAATTATCTCAGCGTTTAACTCGTTGATCGAAGTAACATCGAACAATCCTTATGGCACGTTTTCATCGTTGCCAGCTGAAATCGCCTGTACGGATTTACTTAGCAATGCAGAATTGGTATTTCCAATGCTTTGGGGCCATTAGCCTATAAGTCAGTAACTGCGACTATGGATAACGTTTTTGCATTTTAATTCAAAAGTGCCAATCTGTGTGTTACGACTGTATACATAGGCTTATATATATATATATATATATATATGCTCTATAGTCACTCCATTGCAAACTATACATCGTGAATTCGTCCTTTCTGTCATTGTTCATCGACCACGGGCGATTTTACTCGTCACAGAAGTATAATTGTGCAAAAATGAATTTCGTCAGTTTGGTCGAATTCTATCATATAACGCGTTTACACGTAAAAATGCATTCGTAATTCGCGACGGGGTATCGTCAAAAATTGGTATTTATACGTCGCAATGCTATTGCCTTCAATTTAACGTAGACGTCCAGTGCAAATATTATTTTGCAAAGTTTACAGCACGGAACTTCGTCAGACTCAGTGCGTGCAAAATCGTTGAAACGATCGTGCAATTAGCGTCGTGACGACTCACGGCATTATGTACTGTGTTGTTCGTTTGAGAGTGTGTGTGTATATATATATCATATTCATCTATGGACTCGTTTCATACTACTCATGCACGGTACGTGTACGTTACTCACGCAACTATTCTGACGTGACACGACACACTGCAACGTATACGACTGACAAGAAAGACTGAATAATAAAAGATAAATTCGTATCGTCAGCTGGTATCTGTCATGGAGCTCCACGTGTGCTTGCAATAACGATCAATAATCACGCTTGGCGCGGCAGAGGGCAGGCTGCTGTTGGTCTCTTGGCGAAGTGCGTCAGATAAGTTGCAGCGTGCTTGAGACACGGGGCAGTCCTTGTAGTGGTGCGATTGATAATAATTTATTATGTAAAGGCAAAACGAAGAGATAAGTGTTGCGTGGCGCTGCAACACGATGAACGAGAAATACGGTATATTTTAATGGGCCAAGGGTAATCATGAATAATTGTTTATAATTATTTTTATTCCTGAATATTTTTTTCACCTTTCTTTTTTTTGTCTTATTAGTTAATCAGTCACGCATCGCATCGGAGCTGTTACCGGGAACAGGTTATCACTTGGAGTGTCGGGACGTTTGTGTTACGTCACTTTGAAATTCTGAGCACTTTATTACTTTGTTTGTATTTTTTCTTTTTTTTTTCTTTTTTTTCTTTTTTGGACTTACAGCAGCTTGTGGCGAGGTTGTATAAATGTTGATTAATGTGAATTTTAATTGATGTTTGACTTGGAGGCAACGTCGTGCGTCTGTGATTGTGCACAAGTGTGCGTTGTTTTAATTGACAGTGCTGTGGAGGTTGAAGATGACGGAAAGCTGGAGTATCGGGATTATTATTTATACTAATTAATACATCTGGGTATCGAGGATGCACTCGATATCTCTTTAGACAGTGATTGTAACGGGGTTACTGATACTGAAACTCGCTGCATTGTATGCCTGTGTTCTACTATGTGGAAAATACTGTTTAATGTTAGGGGGTTGATGCACCCTTAGTCGGTGCATAACTGCCATAGTCTAAGAGAGAACTGAGGAAGTTTCAAGTACGTCGAAGGAAGTTTGTGGTTGGTATGTGAGACTGTGTAATTGATTTCAATCGCTCCGCTTACGGAAATACGTTTACGCGCAAGAAAAAAAAGGAAATTATTTTGATCCGCCCTGGTAGTGAATACAATTCCAGGAAGATAAACATTAATAAAAATAAAAATTATAATGAATGGTATAAAAAAAAAGTGAGGTAAATCTTTAAGTTAATACAAAACAAGGTTATATACATTAATCAAGCTAACTTAATTGTAATTTCTCAATGATCGTCCTGCTAATTAAGAATTTTTAAGATGGCGTTACTGTCGCTCAAAGAATACAATCACCGTAGTACGTTTCCCACGTAACGAACGAGTTTACGAAGTCTTTAATTCTGTGAATATGATCAATAGGATCTCAATGACAGCCCGTCTCTGGATGCACGAGCTATAGCAAAGTGACAAAATAAAATCTTTTATTTCACCATATTAATATGTGTATGTTCATTCTGTATTGCAGCAGGGTTGCGGGCAGTTCAGACATGGGAAGTGAGCATTACTGCCTGAGGTGGAACAATCATCAGAGCAACTTGCTGGGTGTGTTCAGTCAGCTACTGGAGTCGGAATCGCTGGTGGACGTGACGCTGGCGTGCACGGAGGGACCCTCAATACGCGCGCACAAGGTCGTCCTCTCCGCGTGCTCCAGCTACTTCCAGGCCTTGTTCCTCGACCACCCGAATCGCCACCCCATCGTCATCCTCAAGGACGTCCGCTTCTCCGAGCTGCGCACCCTCGTCGACTTCATGTACAAGGGAGAGGTGAACGTCGAGTACTGCCAGCTCTCCGCCCTCCTCAAGACTGCAGAGAGCCTCAAGGTCAAAGGTCTTGCGGACATGACGAACATCAATGCAGCCGCAGCATCCAGGGAGGAGCAACACCTTGCCACGGAGGGTCAGAGGGAGCACAGAGAGCACAGAGAGCGCGATAGAGATAGGGATAGGGATCGGGATAAGGAGCGAGATAGGGAACCCGTCAAGGAGTCCGAACAGACTCAGCAACCACCTCAGCCACCTAGTGACTCCGTAGAAGCCCTAGACATGACCGAGTGTCCGCCGTCGCCTACGGGACCTGGTAGCCCGTGTCCAGGACCCCTCGCCCTTGACAGACCCAGAAGGGACTCCGAGGACGCTGCTAGTTTAGAAGAGACGAGAGGCTCCCTGAGTCCTATCTCGGTTCACAGTGGTCCCAGCGACATGAGTCTCAGTAATAACACCGGGACCCCTGGGGTCCTGCCGCTCAATCTGCCGCAGAGTCGACTTCCGTCCCCGCACAGTACAGAACCCTTGGCAGGCCCATCCGGCTTGCCTCCGGTTCAGCAAGTTCCGCTCGTAAGTCCCATTTTCGAATTTCACATATACCTTCATCTACCAAGTACGGTTGAACTGCTTGTTCGAGCAGACCAAGGGTCTACGTATTCTTAATAGAGACTGAATAGTCTGTGAAGTTTAAAGTTTCTACCCACTTCCAAAGACTTTTAATGAACCTTTATGTAAACCTTTGATTACAGTCGCTGAAGAAGGAGGTGGACTGGGAAAGGTCGACGGAGGAAAGAAGCGCGAGCAGCGAAATATCGACGGACTACAGACTCCCGCCAGATCCGGTAAGTCGAATATATATATTTTTTCCTTCTTTCATCCCACAACTTTCTACTTCATTAATTATTCTTACTCCTACATTTCTCTTTGCTCTGCATTGATATCGATAATTATTACTGCCGGTTGAAAACGCGCTCATCTGCAATCCTCGATAAAGCAAGTTCGTTAGGTTGCGGATGACGATAGTGTGAGACACACGTATTTTCACGGTTGAAACGGCTAATAAATTACAGTATACGTATTACGTATCGTGCTTCTGTCACTCGTGTTACAACCGGAGTCGCTTGTTATGAAATACGGAGTGGAATTGAAAATAAAAAAAATTTCGAAAAAATCTATATATTGTCTCTCCGCATACATACATATATCTATATATTATAATGCTATACTGATACATAAATATAAAGCTTTTTTTTTCGAGTTCCTATACGGACGAACGACATCGAGATCAATTGCATGTGGGTCTGCTGCATGTGCCCAAATGCTTTGCTGTCCGCTGCTCTCCCTGCCGAAAAAAGAATGGAAAAGAAAAGAAAGTAAAAAAAAAAATATGAAAGAATAAAAAAGTCAAACCTTGCGATAGCCTCTATCAGTTAATGCACATATCAATATCACTGAGGATGCTGCGAAAGATTAATTCGCTCGGTATGAACGAAAGATTCCCTTGAGTGATGTGAAAAATTCTAACTTTTTAAGAATCCAGTCCAAAAACACTATGTATATATCCTGTCCATGATCCCGTGGGAAAACTTTCATTCCATGAAATTGTCAGCGTTCTGTAAAGTATCCTTAAAATCGCGTCCACTGATCACTCCAGGTATATCCTGTTCACGAAAACTTTGTTATTATTATAGAACGTTTCAACAATAAAAAATCGGAAAATTTTACGAGATTTTCTTTGAGTGTTACGTCACTAAACTTAAACGCTCATTACCGAGTGTGTAATCAGAGTCTGTCCATGTAATTCCGAGTCATGATTATATTGATTTCCAAATTTTTTATTTAAAATCAAGACTAAAGCGCGTGCATGCCGTCTACCATTCAAAAGCAATCTCGTATCCCGTTTTCATCATTTATCCATATAATTCTCTTAATTCCTCGTTCAATCTTTATCCCCCACTTTTGTCTCTTCCCTCTTCGATATAATCATATATATTCTCTTCTCATCTCTTTGTGCACTTCTTCCTCCATTTCTCGGTCTGTCTGTCTCTCTCTCTCTCTCTCATTACCGCGTCTTAATCACGTTCTCTTTAATCGTCAATCTCTCTTCGTAAATTCGACATACTTTCAAGTATCTTGAGTTACACATTTTTGTCTGTCTCTAATCGATCCGTCATTTCCGCACGATCCTGAAGAAATTATAAAGATAGCGATCCTTATGCAGGGGATGACGATGCTTCCTAAATGATCCATTCTAACGAAACACGTTTCCCTCGTCACGGATCATACTCCTAAAAGCTCTTTTTGTATCTCTCTCGCTCTCCCTCGCTCTCTCTCACTCTCCTTGTTTCTTACTCAGACAAACACACTTTCTCTCACTCTCTCTTTATCTCTATATGTCTCTCTCTCTCTCTCTGAAGCTCCCGAATCCTTCCTACCAGCCTGTCTTGCTAGCTCACTGTCAAGAAGTTGACCTTCGTTTTTGGCCATGGTTGTTTTTTACTACATATTTACATATATATATATACATACTATATATGCGTTATATATACATACTATATATACATCATTATGTAATATGGTATTATGTTCACTTGACATAGCCTCGTATGTATGTATATATACATATATAATCGTAAATATATTGTATATCTATATATACGTATATATATGTGCAAATTTTAACATTCATTATATCATTACTTTGTAATGTCTGTATTCCAACTGCTGTTTGGTTGAGTGCAATGTCTTTGCTCGGATAACATTTGCGTTGCGTTCGATAAGCTCCCGGGGAACAAATAAAAAAAAACCAAAATATGTATTATCGAGGGAAAGAAAGAAAAAATGAAAAAAAAAAACGGAGATTAAAAAATATATATATATATGTCCATGGGGGTCGGTGCTCGGGCTCGAGCCATGGGGGTTGGCGGTTGGTGGGCTCGTCCACGTGTACAGCGTAGCTTTGTCGCGAGCGGGGCGCGCGCGCCAAACAAAAATGAGCGTCAACTTCTTGTGCTGCCGTTTATAACGGGAGAGAACCAACAAAAAGAGAAAAGAGAGAGAGAGAGAGAGAACGAGAGAAAGAGCGAGAGAGGGAGAGAACGAGAGTGAGTGAGAGAGAATGCCAGAGAGAACGAGAGAGCGAAAGATAGACAAAGACACTTCTCACCATTTTTGAAAGACGTACATAGATAGATCTATCATTGAAGAGAGTCCAAATTATCATTGACGAACTTGACGACCTGCTACAATAAGAGAGACAGAGAGAGAGAGAGAGAGAGGGAAGGATTACAAGAGAAATAAAAGATTCACTCTTAACACTGACGACTACTGGCGGACTCTTCCATGTTATTTTTTGTGCTGTGACCACGCATGCCGGATCAGTGAGAAAGTACGAAGACGCCATAACCTAACTTCTGCACTATACGCACTTTACTGTACGTATACATGATTTTGACGTTGACAACGTATATCGAGGTTTTCCTGTCGATTGTCACGACGGCTAATCCAGTAGCTGACGGGAGAGCACGTTGAATCGCTTAAATAACAACAGTGAGACTGACACTGAGACAGCCAGAGTCGATGACTGTGAGAAAGACACGTTGATGAGAGACCAATAGACCACGAGATAAAGAAGAGTGAAAGAGAGAGAGAGAGAGAGAGAGAGAGAGAGAGAGAGAGAGGCAAAGAAGAATTGCGCGAAATAAGACAGATAGAAATCGAAAGATAATAGAGAACTATAGAGAGTGAGAGTGCGAGTGAGAGAGAAACTGGGCGAAAGAGCGAGAGAAAGAGTAATTTACTCAAAAAGTGGGGAGAAGCAAGAAGTTGATGTTCTTGTTTGTTTGGTTGCAGGAGTTGATGGGTGTGGATGAGCGGGTGTTTGCGTGCATGTACTGCGGTGCCTCGTTCCTCCACCAGAGCAAGCTGACACGGCACATCCTCTCGCACAGCCTCGAGTCGCTCAAGTACCGCGAGCAGACCCACCTGCATCTGCAGGCTCAGCTGGGCCTCGAGCCCGGTATGCACCTGCCGCCGGAGGCCCACTATCCTCCGGGTGGCCCGGTCGAGCCCATGGACCTGGAACTGGCGGCCCACTCGGATCCGTCGTCCGGTGTAGTGCTATGCAAGTTCTGTGGTAAATCCTTTCCGGACGTTGGCTCGCTGATAGCCCATCTTCCGGCGCACACGGGCGATCGGCCATTCAAGTGCGAGTTCTGTGGGAAAGCCTTCAAGCTACGGCATCATATGAAGGATCACTGTCGCGTCCACACCGGCGAACGACCCTTCAGGTGTACCCTGTGCGGGAAGACCTTCTCGAGGTCAACCATCCTCAAGGCCCACGAAAAGACACATTATCCAAAGTATGTGCGCAAGTTCCTGTCCCCGAGCCCGGTCGATCCCACCGAGGAAGAGGCCCCACATCCGCCGCCCCCGCATCATTGAGTTCATCTACGACGCCGAAGACGAGGACGTTCGCTCTCGGTTATCCTCATCCACGTTATCCTGTATCCTCTACTCCCACGTGTTATCCTACCGTTACAGCTGGTGAACATTGTCATTTATTTTTTCATTCACCCTCTCCGTGCTCGTGACAATTATTTTATTGCTTTCACGTGGAGCACGTGACGCGATCGCTGATCGCGCGGCATTACCGCCACTCGTCACCTCTGTCCCTGACGTCATCAACTCGGCGACCATGACGATTGCACGACGGCGACGACGAACAACCATCACCTCGGGAATAACGTCGAGTATACAAGCTATAGGGGTTAACTAGAATGTTTAAAGATATTTATAATAGTTTCTTTTTTTTTTCTCTATCAATTGTTCCTCGACTTTTTTCTTTTTTTTTTCAATTGTCTGTTACGTTTTTGCCTTACTCCCACCACTCCACTACCCTCTATGTTTCCTGCAATCTTTGTTCTCCCGTTTTACTTCACTCTTCCTCTTGAACTTTCCGTGGCGAGACGTATACACCCCGGCACGCCGACGGCACGTCTCGCATAACGCGAGAGACGACGTCCTTGCGTTGTTAACACCATTAACGTCAAGTGGCACGACAAGGCAAATTCGACGGTATTTATAGTTAGTCCTGTGATTTTGGTTAGGATGGTTGGTATGCGTGTTCAGAGGGAGGGACACGTTAAAACGAGCTCCCTCGTTTAATCAGTGCTTTAAGACGAAACGTTTAGCTTATATACAACACGTGCACGCGTGTACGCCTACGTATAAATATATATATATGTATATTGTATACGTAACACAACGTGAATATATATGTATGACGATTGAGTGCGTGCGCATACACGCGTGCAGCGATAAATTATTGAGGTATAGTGATGAAGGACGAAGCGGGTGGGATGAGAAAAAAAAAAGAGAAAGAGAGGAAGAGAATAAAGACAAGAGGAAAGAGAAAGGGAAGAAGGAAACAAAAAAACGGATAACAAAAGTTTTACGAAACGAGTGTAAGAGGAGGAAGGAGCGCGTGAAAAAACAAAAAAAAAATTGGAGCCGCCACGGTTTGGTGCTTTTAAGAGATTTTGATAAAATGCTGTGAATATTATATTGAATTATGATATAACTATAAACTATTGTAATATGTACTAATGTTGTACGATGTGTACGATGACTGTTGTTGATACGATTGAGAATATTTTATACAGTTGACGGGTGGGTAGAGGGGGAGTGTGTGCATGTGTCGAAGAGTGGGCGAGGGTATGTGGGTGGCGGGGGGGGGGGGGGGTTAGTAAGAGGGAGGGCAAGTTTGTGAACGGTAGGTAGGGGTAAGATAGTTAACGTGTCCCGGGAATAAGGGGTTTTAAATTTCGCGCCATTTCGAAGAAAAAAGCGACGCGAAAAGAGAAAAGATAGTACGAGAGAGACAATGACGAAGATTAAGATCGTGTGCGACTGACAGAGACGCAGGATTAGGGTATCGCGTGTGTAACGTATAGAGAAATACAAAACAAGCGTAGGCGCACTTATTGTGCCGCGTATTTCGGGTGTTTCGTTATAAAATGGCGGACGAAGTTTCTCCACGCGTCGCGCATAGTGTTGCTATACTATGTTGTTAAATGAGTGCGCTAGCATATAGTGGCTTCTTTCTCTCACGACACCTTTCTTCCTTCGCTGCACTTGTATATGCTTTCTTTGTCTTTTATTTTTGCCCCATCACCAGCACGTTGTATGTTTTGCTATCTCCTTCGCACACTGTATCCCGATCTATAGTACGTTTTCGTGCTATAGTCTGTTCGCGCGTGTACTACGCGTCACGTGGGTACACGCCTCTTTGTTGCTATTAGGTTTTTCGTGTCTTTTCTTTCCTCTCTTTCTCTCTCTATCTATCTATCTCTATCTCTATCTCTCTTCCTCTTCGTTACCGACCCTTCGCTCTCTTTCGTTTATCCTATAGTACCATAGTTCTTTCTACAGTTATGCTCGGACGCGGCTCCGACAAGGACGTATCGAAGATCGTGTACGTATTTACGTAAAGCGTATATTACATGTGTATTTCGCGTGTAGCATGTTTACGCGACTTTTAAATACAGCCAAAAGGTCCAACTTGAGGTTCAAGTCGAATCATACCTGACGATGCGGTTAGTCGCATTGAGACAGTGCAATATCTATACTGTAGAAAGGAAAGGGAAGAGTGATACACGCACGGTACTACTATACTGTTACTTTTATCATCGCTATAATTACTCCTTCGCGTAGCTTGATCGATTGATTAATTATCGACGTACTTCTTAAGATATAGCCTAGATAGTCTAATCGTATTTCCTACTTGATTGTTTTACTAGCGAACCTCACGTTCCTTGGTTCCTTAGACTCCTCAACCGATACTTTGTATTTATTTATTTCGAGTCGTAGGTATATTCTTAATCCAATTATACAAAGCAGAGGGGAACGTTATGCTCACGCTGTAATTAACCTATGATTAATTATTATTATGCGCAACCAAGCAGAATCGTTGGAAAACGGCATTTTTTGTTCTTTTTTTTTTTCTTAATACGCATAATTGTATTCTAGGTGCAAATTCTTATTTGTCTTTGTCATTTTTTTCTTCAATGTTTTCTTAAAACCTCAGAACTATAATGATCGATTTACCTTTTTTTTTTTTCTTTTAAAATTAATTCTTGCATTTTTTTTGGTTTTCTTTCTCTTATTGTTTCCCATATAGTTTTTGCGGAACTTTCCTCGTCGTGCATTCACGTTCCACTTCGACCATCCCCCACTGCCTGCACTTGCTCGCGTTTCTATCGCTTCGTCACTCTTCGTGTCTCATCGAATATATATATATAGTACGACGCCTCATGACGATAATAACGACTTCTAAAGGTATAAGTAGTTAATGAATGTGACGACGTTAGCAATAACGCTTTAGGGTTATTTTAGTTGAGTGTAAAGGAGACGCGTGCTGTCGCCCATTGCGAAACGTACGTATGCGTGTCGACGAACGACGAGAATGACGAGAACGACGACGGTGACGAGAGTGACGTAAGGCCGACGACACAAGAGACTTACGTTTTCTCGCGCAGCTTTTTCGAGTGATAAGCGAACCAGTATTTCAATTAACTTTTGTTTTCCTATTAGATAAGTAATTAACATATACTATATATATTGTTATACGCATGCATATATATATGCATATATATATATATATATATATATATACGAGAAAATCACCTTGATAATCATGTCCGGGAGTCAGCGTCCCATTGATTCTCATCTATTTTTTTCCCATATTTTTAACACTTTTTCCCTAACCACTCTGTTTTCATCGTATCACAATCTTACGTTTCTATATTCACATATATATTTATATTACGTGCGGTACTGCTCTTGGCTGAAAAAAAGGAATATCGTAAAGAGGAGTCTTTACGAATTGGACGCGGAAAAGCGGGAGTGATTATTGGAGCTGTGATGACTATACATATAATTATGAATTAATATACGGAATTAATTTTTAATATACCTATGTTCAATTGTTAGGATGTGATGATAGAGAGGGAGAAAGAGAGAGAGAGAGAGAGAGAGAGAGAGAGAGAGAGAGAGAGAGAGAAAAACATGAAATTTAATATCTTGTCCATTGTAGGCTCGCACTCACATCTCTGTGTCGCTTGGCGACCGGCTTCTACTTTGTACGCGTAATGGCGCATATCCAATTAATTGTGATTTGATCAGCTGTGATTTTTGTCCTTCCACGAAATTAAAAATTGTGACGTATATACCTACGTTTGTTACGTGGAATGTATTTGTATGTATATACGTAGATGGGACCCAGGTCCATTCTAAGCGTCCTTGAGGATGCGGAGGAAAAATAAAATGGACGTTAATCGGCATTTCTGTGATTTAAACGCGAACTCGACGGTAAATTAACATTTGGACTTTAATCATTATCGTTAGAACGTCGAGCGTGTACATTTTCAAAAAGACATTTTTTTTTTAGGCAAGGGATATATAGTACGTGCATAGAGGATTACGCTTTTAGCCTTTATGCATGGGTAATAGGATAAATGAGTAAAGTGGTATGTGGAAAAAAAAAACAAAAAAAAACAATATTTAAAAATTGTATAAAACGACTGAGCGCCATGACGTTGCCGGCGATAAACGATCAATCCTTTCGATCCGTTTGCTTTGAAATTTGCGCGATATTATTTTTTTTTAATCCAATCTTTCGATATACAAATGAATTTGTTTGCCAAGTTGCCTAATAGAGTCGTACCGTGTTTTTTTTTTTTTTTTTTTCTAGGATGTCACGTCAGTCGAAGTTTTGCTCGAAAGGATTATTTAACAGAGCGTATCCGTTGTTCAGTGACCCAGTAATACCGGCGGGACGGCGTCTACAACGCTCGAAAGTTTAAGGTTCTGTTTTCACGGGTACGACGACAGTAATCTTGAAATCATTGCTGATACGATTCACGTGTTCGATGACGATGGTATATTGAGTTTTGAGATTTTTTAATTTGAGCTTTCAATTTTTTTTTTTTTTTTTGAGGGTCGAAAGGATTGACTATTTTGAATTCGGACGACTTGGTCGAACAGCCGTCGAGATGTGGGTGCGTTTATGCATATCGAAAATCGAAGTGGAGTATATTGGTGGTATGAAAATAAAAAAAAAATTTAATACAACTACACGTGCACACGAGGCGAGGATTGAAAACAAAAAAAAAAGTGAAATAAATTGACAAAAAATTAAGTAAAATTTTTAACACCGACCTTTATCAATCGACACGACGTACGCCCAATGTAAATGCTGACGTGCTGCGTCATTAGTTTGTAATCGTGAGAAAAAAAACAATCCCCCCCCCCCCGCCCCTTAACCTCACCTTGTAAAACGATTTCACGCGTGTCTCTGTAATTCCTCGATGATCTTCGCCGCGGAAGTCATTCTTTCCATCATTGTCATGTATCGTCAATGGCTGTCAGGCGATGAAAGTTAAGATTCGACGATAGTTAAATTTGCAATCGCTCCGATGGAAATCACCGATACGCCAAGGACGATTTGCACAGTGACATCTGTGTCGATTCGGAGCAAAATTTTAAATGTGAATTTTTTCAAAATTTTATGTAACGAGGGAGTTACTCTCTCTCTCAAAAAAAAAACAGAAAAAACTTGTATTCGTATAATATAGAAAAAAAAAGTTGCTCGCCAAAAGGAGCGCGATCGTTAAAAAAGAAGTGTTCGCTATCGATACGAAATCAAGTATTTCATTGACAAATAAATCGTAGCGTAATTCTAACGTCTAATTCTAAAAATATCGATTACATTCGATGACGTTCTCGCAATCGATCACGTTAAATTCATATTCTCGAGTTTTCTTGTGGCTCTTACGATTTTCCTTTTGCTTCCAAAAAAAAAAAAATTATTCGGTCACAGTCACAGGTCGCGTCTCACAATCGTATCTCGGCACATATACCAGTCTTATACTGAGACTCGCAGTCAAAGTCACGCTATCGTAACGTCACGTCAGAATGAGTATTTATCCTTGATCATTTCGAAGCTCCGACACCTGGCACATTCCATATCAAGAGAGACTTTTTTAACCGATGGTCAAAAGATACTGTCGAATATAGCCAATAGATGGATCCACTTTAAAATCCAAGATGAGAACCCGACGTGATCACCTTTGACCTGAATATACAAACCTAACCTAACCCCCCTCCCTCTCCCCCGATTCTTACAACAAACCTTAGACTCTCTTAAAAATAACGAAATTCCCCCCCCCCCCCCCCCAAAAAAAGAAGAGTTTCCCAGAAAATGACGTTCGTTCGCGACGTCATTATTTTTCCTTTTTTTTTTATTCACACGATACAACGCGGTACCATCAGAACACGTGTCCATAGGAATATACATAACATTTTTATGTACATGACGAATCTATCAAGATGACGTAATACAGGTCTCGCGTGGTCCTCTACGTGTATTTGTATAGTAAGACATACCCACGTCATGATTCCAATGATAATTTAGTGTAATACGTCATTATTCAACGCCTATAGAATCGCGTCTGTAAAATATCTCTTTTTAAGGGGGGAAAAAAAAAGATCGTCGAATCGTACGATCCATAGACATCGATCGATATTGCGTGAATTTTTTTTTATTTGCCTCGAAATCGTCAGCATCGATCGTTCTTGTCCGAATGATCGTCACTATTTCACAATCGTGTAACCAGAAGAAAGTGATGAGTGGGAGATTGATTCTTTATTGCGAATGAAAAACAAGCCTTGAGCATAGAATGACTGGGCATCCTTATGCCAGTGGGTACCGTGTAGTCTCGATTATTTTAATGTACAAAGTCTTTGTCGGATTAAGATTTTTTTTTTTTTCGTATTTCCCGCTCTTTCGATTAAACCGATATGTTCGGCAGGACAGTTCCAGCCAGGACGTTGCAATATCGCTCTAGTTGAAAAGGATCCACGCAGTATCGAATCGTTTGAACCCAAGGACATTATTGCCAGAAGTATTAATTAATTTTATTTATTTCGTCAATGGGGAGAACTCGTCACGAGTACGCACGAGCGAAGCCGAGCATACCCGAGCAATTATTTAATACTTGTCTTGAAACGGGTCTGATTTCAGCCTGCCTTGATTGATTATATCAGCTTATTGAATTCTTCATATTCGTTCATGCCGCTCTCTACGTATCTCTTATATCCTTGTTTAATACCTGTTCGTTCAGTTTTGTTGACTTCTATTTTTTACTCCCTTCCCTACTTTTTTTTTTTTCTTAAACGTTAGACATAAGTGTGTTATCCCACGGTCGCGAAATAATGGTAGTATATAACGAGGACGACGGTCGTTACGTAACCTTGCAATCGTAAAGGTCTAAAAATATAATGCACGCACGGAAGAGCTGCGTCAAATCAACTGCACTGCGCTATCGCTCATAAGCATATATATATATATATATGTGTGTGTGTGTGTGTGTATACACCGCCACACGTCCCAATATAGATAAATTATACATTGGACAGGGACTCTCAAATTCTCGAAGACAACAACCGATTTCCTCGTCCGCGATCGAGCTTTGCATGATGCAATTAAACATTTGTTTTTTCTCCTTTTCCTTCGAAGTATCGAAACAATTTTTTCTAGTAACACTGAAAAAGTACGAGACCATAAAAAAAAACGTTAAGATCGGTACGTGAGTCGCGATAACCGATCTGGTACTTGGCCGTCATAATAAGTCAATACACTTTGTGGCCGAGTGCAACGACGGAGAGTCATAATAATAATAACATACGAGCGTGGACCAATCCGATCGGGCTGCGCCGTCATTGTACATAACTCGATCAGAAAAGTGAATCGTATCGGTACGTCGGTATGATCGGTACCGACAATAAGACAGAAAGCTATATATATATATATATATATATATAAAGAGAACGCACTCAAAGTACCACGCCTATATACGGTCGATGCACTAACGCATATTCTCACCGACGATTCCCAAGGATCAAATGAAATGTCATTGTTCGGTATGCGCTCTCTTTATTTATACACTGTTTTCAGTATTGGTAATTCTGGAGGATTAAAATCTCTCTCCGATGCATCGATTACTTGACGTGTGTATCGATCGAACGAAGTATCATCATTTGGGATGCATCCGATGCGTCTACCCTTTCGAAGTGCAGCCCTCGTGGATATTTGTTCTTCTAAGTTAAATTGAAATTATTCGATTGCGATTGACGACCAAGAGTGGGAATTGGACGGAGGAACGTAGGGGATGGCGCAAAGTGCAATCGAGACGAGGATATATATACACACACACACACACACACATATAACAGGGCGCCACGAAATGCACCTCTGACGTAGAGTACAATCAATTAGCAAAGTTCCAATTAACGTAGGTTTTTAGCTCGTCGCCGAGAACGGCTCATCCCCATCGCTACGACTGTAGCCAATCCTGTATGTTAGGGGTAGGTAAAAAAAAAATAAAGAAACGCGGGATTTTTACGAACCGTTAGGATCCAGATACTTGCCTTATATCATTGTAGCTTTGTAGGTACGCGTTCAACACTGATGTACGCGTAATATACATTTTACATATGTATGTATAGTTTTAATTAAGACAGCGGTTAATATACCTATGTTGTATATCTAGGTGTGTATGTATACATACAGGAGCCTGCTAGGGTCCTATGGCAAAAGAAAGGATGCCATTTTTTTGTCACGATATTTTTCTTTTCTTTTCTTTCTCTGCGATTTACCTCGTACTTCTTTTTTTTTATGATTTACGCTTTTTCTCTGTGTCTTGTTTTCTCTATCTATCTCTCTCTCTCTCTCTCTCTCTCTCTCTCTCTCTCTCTCTCTCTCTCTCTCTCTTTCTGGTTTTTCTACACGTTTACAGTCCCTACGTACACTTTGATTCCAAGGCAAGGATACCTCGAGCGATTTGTTTCGTATGTTTTTCTTTTTTCCTTTTGCTATCCTCTCGAGAGTCTTGCGATTCGATCATCGATCTCATCCATGTTTTTTTTTTTTTTCTTTCATTCTTCAAGGACCCCTCCCTCCAGAGTGACGTAGGCATATGCGATTTTGCGAAAGAGCGTAAATCGTGTACAGGCAATATCTTTCGATTTCGTTGAACGATCGTTCTCGCGATTTCGGAGGCATTGTTCGCGTTCGATTTTATTCAGATTTCGTGATTAAAAAAAGAAATGAAAAAAAGTATGGGAAAAAAAAATGTATCAAAAATTTATTTCCTGACTAAAAGATAGAAAAATTCGCATCTTTTCGATAACACGCGAATGATCGTTTTGTTTAAATTTTATTCTCCCCTTCCTCATCCTCCTCCAGCACCACTACCCTAACTTTTTAGTCCGTAAACTTTTTCTTTTTCTTACAAATTCTTCGCAGCGATTTCCACGCAGTATTAGACACACTCGCGCTATTGGATCACGATCGATCGTCGATCGGCACTGATCGCGATGTACGTCTAGGGATCTATATAACGATGAGAATTTTAACGAAGTACAAGCGTGATTGAGCCGCGCGTGAATGTCTCGTGTGATACGTGTGAATGATAATAATGATATGAGTGGCCAAGGAAGGAGGGGTAGAATGCGCGCGTTACGTGTATGATAATTTAGGTACCTATATACACATATGATAAATGTGCGTACGCGTTATTACGTGCAACGACGTGCGATCGCGCATGCGTACGACGTTTAGTAGGACTATATGTTTCTGGGCTAAAGTTCCTTGGGGGGTGTGCGTACGGCTTTCGCCGTTATGCAGCCCCAATGTGATGACGGTGCTTTGTTTCTCTTTTAGTTATACGTTAATTTTTATCATCATCATTAGGAGGTACATTAAGGTTACATTAATTAGGATTTATTTTTATTATTCTAACAATAATATAATTATTATAATTCAACTATATGCTACTTACGTTTTATCTTAAACATACATTATTAAAATATAAACGCCTATTTTGAAACACTGCCTTTCGTTTACTTTATCTCTCTTATGTTTATATACATATTTACACACACGTATATTTATATATACATACACTTATTATTTACTTATCATCATTGTAACTGGGACTTCACGTCTTATCGATTGTCCGTGTCACTCTTTGCAAGTTTTCGATTTCTTTTTGTTTTCTTATTTATTTTACACCCGTCTGCTTTCCTGTACGCCATTGTGCGTCAGCTGCCGTCCCTTTCATCTTGATCCACGTGCTTCACCTAATGTCCCGTTTCCATCGTATCTCCTTCGCAGGGCTCTGCGATCGACGCTCAGGAGATCATGAAAACAGTCACGCCTTTTCCTCGATTCGTTGTGAGACAACCTTTATTGTTATTTCGTCTTTCATCGAGAAAAAAAAAACATTTTCCCTACTGATGTATGTTCGTCGGTTGAAAATCGTTGATACGCTTTAACGATTAATTGCGTCGCGCAAAAAAATATTGCTGCGCTACTGCTTAGTTCGTCGCGATGCCGCGTGTCTGCGCCACTGTAGCTACGCCATATTTCATTGTTTTTCCCGCTTCATCGCTGCTTCGCTCTCTCTCTCGTTTTACTTTTGCACACGCCATGATTTCCCAGGCTTTTAATGGACGCGGAAATTCCAGCGTTAATTGCGCGACCGTTGAAAACGTGAATTTCGAAGATATCTTCGAATGAAAAGCACTGAGCAACCACGATTGACGCGCGAATGGCCTTTGTAATTCGTGTCCTGAATATACATAGCGTAAAATGCATGTGTTGTCGTTGAATTGAAAACAAAAAAAAGTCTTTGTCAAGCTGAAAAAATTTTTCAAAAATACAAAGTCCATCATCCATCCGTTCGTGGGACGCGAAATTGTGGCATGCACTGTCTTCGGTAATATCTTACCTGTCATATTACGTAAGCCGTTGCGCAATCTCTATCACGGTTACATTGTAACTCGGTGCATCTCCTGATAACTCCCCGTCGATAATTTCGCTCGCAATCATCGCACGATGCGCACGACGAGTTCTCGATGTTCCGCGCGTGCAAATTATTTTTCGCGACAGTCGACAACGAAGATGACTTCATTTTTTTGCATATTCGCAGAATCGCGACAAATCGATGGAGACATGCGACAGAACGTGCGAATTGAGACTATCCACCGTTACGCTTTTTATTTGCAAGAAAAAAAAAAAAAAACCCAAATCCCGCTTTTGTCCTCGACCGCTTTGGGAATTCCGTCTATAGCGTTATGAAGGCCGACGGGCATTTGTCCTTTTACGAATGACTGACTTCGAGGCGAGATTATCGGTAAATGACAAATAAACAAAAAAAAAAGATTCGAAAAAGCATTGGCCATTGTCATCGAACGTAAAACCGAGACGAAATAGGGTGAAGACCACGAAATTGATTTTCAATCTATCAATTTTTCAAAATAGCCCCTACAGCGATATAGGAAAATATAATTAAAAAAAAAGAAGACAAATCACGAAAACTCCATTCCCCATGTTTCATCCGATTTATTTTACCGATCGAATACGTAACGCGACGAATTCTCGAAATGGACGCCCGACGTCGTGTCACCGTCGAATTTTGACCGACAATCACGACGATTCAGCCCGACCAATCCGTAACTAACTTCGCGATCATCCGAAACGTCGTGAGGTTACGTCATCACCAGATTCAAACATAGGCATTCGAAAGCCTTCAAAAACCCCAAAGGGACGCACATGGCGTTTGAACGCGAGTCGACGCTCGGGCATTCATTCGCGTGCGACGTTGTCGCGAAAGTTCTCGCATTAGCTGGCTGGCGCACTCGACTGACTGTAAAATAATTAGACGTTAGTGTGTATAATGAATGGACATGGGAAAGGGGTATACTCCATGCTTGAGCACCTCCGGGGTCATGGGGTCAGGGTTTGGGGTGGTAGGAGATTGGGGGGGGGGGGGGGGTGGTTGGAATAGAGAAAAGGGAATAAAAAAAAAACAATAAATGGCATAAGCATAACTACGTATAGTATTTTACTGTAAAAAAACGTGAAACGTAGTGGAGGCGAATGCATAGGAGTAACGCAGTAAGGATAATTAACAGATAACGATAACGCTAATGATAAACGATAATGATATTACATAGGTGAGAGGTAATGTTCCATAAATATATATATACATATAATACATACATATATATATATGTATATATATAGAAACAGAAACCGTAACTATTATACATCTTGTACAGTGCTGTACATAGTAATACATAGTGGCGACGCATCGTTGCGTATACGCATGACAACACGTCATACGTGCGTCTACGTTAAACGACGTAGCGAATCGACGGTGCACAAAGGCAAAGGAAAGATGGATGACACTGGCTTCTAGCATGACTGCGAAATGCACGCCGTTGTTCGCGATTCTATTCGCGAATTTACATACACTGACATATATATATATGTAGTTCCAGTGCAGAGAATCGCTAATAACGTCAGTGCGAAAACGTCGTGTGTTTTTAGCCTTCACGTACGTATTAATTACACGAGGAACTTAAACACACGATGTTATGCCTTTGCACGTGCATATAAAAGATGCACCGAACACAGAACATACTCGTATATACAGTAAGAAGGTATGCACGTGCATAGGATTAATTAAGAAGGGAGACGAGGGGAAGCGTGCAGCTACGTGCATCTCGATAAGACAAGGTCGCAGCATCAGGACGAGGCTTAAAGTTTTCGACACATTCAGGACCTTCGTTTCTAGTATCGGCGAGCGACGTCGAGGATTTTTTATCCTATGGTATACACGTTGGACGTATGTACAGTTGATTCGTCGGAAGGAATAAGTTTAAGCTTAAAGTAAGGTTAGGTTATTATTACATGTTGACGATTGTTGGGTTTAACGTTGAGTGCGGATGGGATGCCATCTGGTGATAAATAGAGGTAAACTCGAGCGGTACGTTTGTTAGGTATACTCAGACTGGATTCTGAAGATCTTGACTGGTTGAGGTGAATCCGCCTGTACATACGTGGAACGTCACTCGGTACAGGAGGATTGACGCGTGAGGTATGGTAAAAAAAATGGTGATTTTGATAGTCGAGAAAAAGAACTGTCTAGATACACGTGAATTGGTCATGGAATATCCAGTGCTTGGAAGTGGCGTACAAGATGGCGGTGATTTTTGTGAAATGTAGTTTTCTTACGAGTGGAGCCGATCGATGGAGTACCGCAGGGTCTCCTTGACCCCGTCTCACCAATTGAGTACTCGTGACTTACTTCGGGTATCCATGGGATATATATGTATACCTTGAACGCTCGCTGTACTGTATTTGGGCGCACGTTGTAATAGGCTCTTTCGAGTAATGCTTGTCGGGAAATATTAGTTTGACGTAGTCACGCTACTCGTTAATGGCGCTGCTGCTGCTTTCGTTAACCCGAAAACACACCTCGTCCCGATTCTCGACCGGCGAGTAGGCTGCTGTTAAAATGGGGAGAGAATCGCCAGAGACAGAACAATATTAATTTACGATTAGAATTAACGTGACGGAATTATAGCGATTGTGCGTTGCACGAATTAATCGGCGCGACGAATTAATCGATGTCCTTTCTACGTGACGCGACAATGACTCTCGCGAGAATGTCACGCGAATTCGAAGGGAAGAGCAAACATGGTGGCATTGCTTTCTTTTTTCTTTCACGACGAAAAACTTATCGTTGGATTTTTAAAACCTTTTTTTTTTTTCGAAAATATAAACTCTGTAGAAAATGTTTTTCTAATCGGCTCTCTGTGTTTCTGTCTTCTCTTCTGGGCGGTCGCGTCGCTTCGTGCAATGTCGAATAATAAAATTAAACATCGTAGGCGAATAATGAGATATCAGTTCACGTACGAGAACCTACTATGCAATGAATCCAATAGCAATAAAGTAAAAAAAAAACAAACAGAAAAATTATGAGGCGGAAACGTCGAAATGCAATTTCGGGATGCGTTTTGATATCGATTTCATTCATTTCTGCGTATCCGCTGATTAAAGGCTACACTAAAATGCATATAGAAATATATATATATATATACATACACATATGAATATATATATATTGTACGTCAAGAGAATATTTATACTAGTATTTTAATAGTTTTAGTACTTAAATACACGATATAATATATATATTATATAAAAATATATATATATATTATGAAGGAAAATGGGGGATGTACTATAAGAGTGATAGAGTAATCGAACGCTGTAAATACATACAACACACATAGGAATATTATTGCACGATATATGATATATATATATATATTGAATATGAATAGCGATAAAGAACAAAAAAATATTACATAGAACTATTATATACACGAGCGTAATTAATATAGTTAAATATGTGAATAGGAGTTAATCTCACTAAAAATTACCTGTATTATTATATCTAGGTTGAATAAGTGACAACAAGAAAAAATTTATTATGTAAAGGAGGCGTAGGCATTATTACGGAGACACGTAATCATAATTATCACGGTAAACAGTTAACCGAAGTAGTGCGATGAGAAAAAAAAAGTGACAAAAAAAAGACACACACACACGTTGACAATTAATCTAGAACGAATAATATTGTTTTCTCGTGCGTTTGGGCACGAAACGCGCTATTCCTTTGAACAGTGTGCTCCGGCATTTTTTTACGATTCTCAAAGTCATAACGCCGCCAGCAACCCAAGGCCGACGCTAGCAAATCACTATCACTGTTAATCACGATCATCATCATTGTAATCATCATCATCATCATCGAGCCCTTCTTACCGTGCCTCAGAGATTTTTTTCCATCATCGTCCTCTACGCGACCTTCATCCATTCAATCCAACGTGACAATTTTTCCCAACTCTCCTTTCGTCCCCCCCTTCTCCTCCTCCTCTGTGTCACTTCGAATTCTCTATACTTGCACCGGGTATACCCTTTCCGGACACTGACCTCTCCCCCGTACCCCCATGTATTTTTTTTAAGACCACGTCTCCTCGATACAGACGCTCCCAGGATAGCCGTTTGCGAGAGAGGGAGAAATGGCGACCGGAAGTCAAAGGTATAAAATTGTAAAACGAGCAAAAAATTCATGAAATTCCCACGAGTCCTCGTCTTTACTTCTCGTGCACCAGCTATCCTCATCCGTGACGCGAGGACATTCGGTACCAGGATGGATCCGGCAGTCCCTCTGGTACGATGAAATAAAAAAGAAGTATACTCAGATAGAAGGAAGACTTGTAAACGGGATACGATAGAGGTCTGCATACATTAAGTCCGTCTTTCTCCTAACGACGCAATTCGACCTACTATGCATCCCTTGCTTAAATACGAAACGGTACCGTCGACGAAATAAGAGCATTGCGGTTGAACGGCTCATGAATTCGTTATTGCCACGGTTTGCATGGGCTCTTTGAAAGGGAGGGACGGGAGGGAGAGAGAGGCCAAAGAGAAATATCGGCACGCGTCATTTCTTAAATCTTGCAGGTCGTGCATAAGGTACAGAGGGGATCGAGTACAGAGAAAGGGGGTAGGAAGAGAGCTCATAAGGGTGAGTTTGACTGTATTATATCAAGGGGTATCAGGCAGAGTCAACCTTTCGCATGGTACAGGCAGCCCACACTCGGTAAATTCCGTGACCTCTTCGTTTTTTCTTTTCGGTGGCGGGTATACTCGTGCATGAGAGTAGGGAGGGGGAAAGAGAGAGGCATAGGAGAAGCAAAGGAAACGATTATAGCTGCAGAGGACATATGCACTCATCGTCGGTGAGATACGGCAGGCCGGAAAGTGGGCGAGAAAAGACGAGGGAGAGGGGGCTGGGAGAAAGATCAAGAGAAACGCACACGTTTGAACCATATGAATTTGGCGCCACGCGTCGAGGTCCAGGGGTGTATTCACCTGGCACCGCCCCAAGGCACGCCCACCTGCGCGATGCCAACTGCAGCAACGCCTACACCACTCATACCAACCACCTAAGGCATCACTTACACACCTTATGCTACACTTACGCCTACCTCGGCTCTCTCTACCCTTGACGATAAAGCAACTACCCAACGGGACATCCTGGGGGCCACTACTACCCCAGTTCACTCACGCGTTCTGCGAGTTTCTGGAACGGGTCACCGGGTGACGTAGTCAGCGCCGGCGAGACGCGCATTTACAAATCCAGTCATGCACACGTACCCACCCATCTAGGAATACTCTTAACGAAGTCAGGGAGAGATCGGATTTATATAAGATTATATACTCTGTGCGTTCGTTATTAATCCGGGAATTACGTCATTAGAGTTTATCCTTCGTAATGTCTCGTCTCTCTAGCTACCTGGGATAGTGAGGTTCGTCGTTCGTTATTGGGACAGGATTTCGTACGTGGAAAGGCTTGAGAGTTGACGAGAAGAAATGGGGTGATTTTTCGTGGATTTGAAATACGAAGAGAACAGAAATGTTGTGTTTATGGATTGTTGTTGTTTTTTTTATTTACTTTCACTCTTAATACGAAAACATGTATCTTGTCGAGGAGACTTTACAATAGACTCAGAATCCCGCACCACAGTAGCTCAGGGGTACACGTAGTTCCAAATCGTGAATGAATTAGATAAATTGATGGCGTATGTACGCAATTGGATAATGGTATATATTATTGTGTTACAGAATTTATTTTTTATTATCAGTCATAAGTGTACCATTCGTATACGCATATAACGTGAAGTTAATCGATATTTATTTTATGGCAATTTCACAGTACATGGATGCTACAATACGATACACGTATACTCAGAAGCTCGAAACTTTATGAGAATCGCCGATAACATTGTAAACAATAGAATTTATTTAACCTGTTAACCATTGCTCACCTGTATACCATTGTCTAACGTATCTAAACTTGTCTCCCGTACGAAGTGCCCGTATTTAAAAAAAAAAGCGGGGCCCGCGCATTTCGCATTAGTACAGTCGATGCGCGTCGGATTTGCGAACCTTTTATTTTCGCACAGTGCGCATGCGCGGAAGGTAAATGAAAAAGGTCCAAAGAGAAGAAGACAAAAAATTAATAAAGGTTACGATAACATACTGGAGATCGGATCTTGAAAGGTATCCCCGGAAATTCAGTGACCTTACGGAACGATGAAAAAGAGGGAGAAGTAGTAAAAAAGAAAGACAAAAAAACGCGGGAAAATACGTCGCTTTCACTTTCTCGCGTGGGTGAACTTGGCGAAAACGTCACAGTGTTCAAAGTTTCGTTACGCCATTGCTTATGTAGACGAACGAAATTTCGCATAATAGTACTACAGAGATATAAACAGTAATAAGCTTTCCGTAAGGATAAACGGAGTGGGTGGGATGAAGGAAAATAATGAAAGAGTAAGAGAGAAAGAGAGAGGGAGGGAGGGAGGGAGGGAGAAAAAATAGAAAATAATAATAAACGAAACCTACGAATTGTTATGTTTTCTACAGTAACGTTTGTACCGACTTACAACAAGATTTGTACAATATATGAATAACGTATAACCTATACGACATAGGTTTACCCAGATGCAATAACTTTTTTAAACGGTGTTACCAACGGAATATTTTTCATACAATGTCAAAACTTCGATTCGTCGCAGAGCTGCCACAGCAAGACACACTTAAAGCACACGCGCGCCCCCCTGCGGGATAAAAGATACTCATATTTCGTTTTGTGCCAACCAGTCTTGTAGGATTTACGTTTTCCTTTATTATCCGAATAATGTGGTTATAATCGTGTAATAACGAAGTATTACATATACGTAGTTATCTTGTCATTCATTCCTGTCATCGTAATCCTCCTCGTCTAAAGTGACAGAACCACACGCATTGCTCCTCACCTCACCTGTCACCAAGTGCTGGTTGTCAATGATACACCTTAAAAAAAAAAAAAAACTTGACACTGTCAACCTTTTTCAACCTGACCTTTGACACGATACTCAAATTTATATCTCCTTGTACCACCACCCTATATAAACACTTTATGGCAATACCTTTTTCAAAAAAATTACAAAAACCCACGATCATCCTTCACCTGTATTTTCAATTGTCACCGATGCTTCGCGATGTCTCGTGTAAAACTTTTTTTCATGCGTACCGACGATTTCCGGTGTCGGATGACATTTTTCTTTTGTTTTTCGCGCAGTTCGTGGAATGCCTCGATACGACCTTGCTGCGATTCCACGTATTCCAGGTCACGATACGACACGTATACGAGCTTATCGACCTGAGATTTTATCCGAGGGCTTTGAAGTAGCGAGGAGCCACGCGTGCATTTTTGTTCCCTTCTATCTTTTCATCATATCGTCCTTCTCTCGATCGTATCGTAATATAGCGAATATATCCATATATCGGATATACCAAGAATTTCCGTGCTCTCAGATCGCACGGGAATACGTAGAGAGTAAATATCTTTCTTCTTTCTTCTTTTCCCCGTTTGAACTCTTCATTTTTTTTTATTTATCTCTCACGATACGCCTCGTTGTCCTACTTTCTTTTTTCTTTCCTTGTTCTTCGCTTTTTTTTTAACACATCTTTTCATTCGCTCACTACCCACTAAGGAAATCAATGCAATCAGCCACTATTTGCAAAAATATCATTGAGATAAATACAGGCACGCACACCGACATACATACATACGGACAGATCACGCCTGACACTTGGAAACTCGTCCCAAAATACTTATCCACAATTGACTTGCGATTTCGTTTGATAAGATTGCTAATGTTGCGCGGTGTATCTTGCGAAAATCTTCTTTTTTTTTTTTGGAGTCGAGCGAATTAATTAACAATAAAATCGCGTGTCTGATGAACGTACGAAATTAGCGAAAGCATTGCAAAACGATTGAATGATTCTTTGTGGATTCAATGGAGACAAAAAGAAAGAGAGAGAGAAAGAAAAATCATTGCAAAGAGCTCGCGGCCACTTTTTTTTTCTTCACTTGATTTCGCGCCAAAAAATTCGCAGGATATACCACGTAAACACAAGCACTACACTTAATTTGATGTAACGTAATTCCTTTAAGTTCTTAGAAGAACGAATGCATATCATAGTTGTAAATTAACAATTTGTGAAATAAAAACTGCAAACTGTTTGTGTTAACGTTACGTCATTAAATCGCAATACTTAATATATACAAATATATATATATATATATATATATATATGTATATATATATAAAACGTACCTTATACCCGCTTCGAGTGACGCAATAAACTGGTCCGAGACCAGTAAGCCATCATAATCATACATCAACAATATCAATCTCCTAGAGGATCAACAAATATCTGGGTAAGTTTCCTGGTTTTCCCAAATTTCATAAAAATTACCCAACAAATATTTTCGTCCCTTTTCCCACTGAAACTCTGAATTATTGTCCCATGTGACGATGAATGACGAAGACCTACAGGCCTCATCAATGTAAAAACCATTGGATACGCAGTCTGCAATAGAATGCTACGTAACCCAGTGGTTGTGTGTCTGTAGGTAACCTTGGCCCTTGGATTGGAGGTCGGTGGCTGGGGTGCCCTGGTAGAGCGATCAGGATCCCACAGCAGCAGCAGCAGCCTGCTTGGTCACGGAGGCTTCGCGGGATTGGCAGGACTGGCTCGTCGCTGCGGTGTGTGCCTGGCGACATTTCCATCGGCCTGGTTACTGGAGAGGCACGCACTTCTTCAGCACGCCGGACAACCATCGGACGACAAGCCGTTCACGTGCGAGCAGTGCGGACAGCGTTATCGCTACAGATCGGCCTACGTGAAGCATCGCGAGCAAAATCATCGAGCTCGGCTGCCAGCTGACAAGCTCTTCACCTGCGACGTCTGCGGCATGCAATTCAGGTACCTTAAGTCATTTAAGAAACACAGATTGAACCACGCCCTGGAGCGGCTACAGAGAGCACCGGAGCAGCAGCCTGGACCAGCGGAGAGAAGCGACCAGGTATCCAGCACTGGAGAACCGTCACAGATGGAGACCGGAAGTGACACCAATCCTGCAGATGCGGATGAACGGGTCCAGGAGATAACGGAGAACACGCGGGAGGAGACCGTCTCGGAGACTACGAGCGTTCAGGATAATCCGGAAGCTGCAGAGCTCCAGGGTGTCGAAGGTAGCGTCCTTGGTAGCGGAGTGGTTGGTACCGGCGAGACCAACGAGATCGGTGACGCCGACGATGGCAACGTGGATGATGATAGGAACGAGCCAACGGACGCCATTTTGGGTCTGATACGTGGACACGATCCTGATCGACGCGAGAGACGCTTTGCTTGTCCATTTTGTGGCAAATGCGTAAGATCCAAGGAGAACCTGAAGCTTCACGTTCGTAAGCACACCGGGGAACGGCCATTCGTCTGTCTCTTCTGTGGACGCGCTTTCGGCGGTAAGAGCGATCTCACCAGGCATCTTCGTATACACACCGGCGAGCGTCCTTATCATTGCGAAATGTGCGGCAAGTGTTTCGCGCGCGCCGATTACCTCTCGAAGCATCTAACCACGCATATTCATCAGCGCTAATAATAACGTTAAGAGTATAACGAGCGACGCAAATGCGATAGAAGATACTCGCGAGATGCCTGGTCCAACGGGAAGGAGGAGGATCCTGAAGGCGAACCGGAGGAGAATGGCTAAAGAGCGAAATGATAGATTTTACATGAAAATTGAGATAAGGAGGTAAAGAATGAAAAAGAGAAGAAAAAAAGTAAATAAAAACGAATACGCATCCATCCAGCCCAAATGGCCCAGAAGAAGACGCGTCAATTAGCACACGGGCTACGTAAGACGGTACTAATCCCTATAACGTTTCTTCGCATTGTAACGTATGGGGATCCGCCATAAAGAACCATGCCGTACACCACAGAGAAGATTTACTATATTATGCTAGTGAGAATAATTTGTGATAAGGATCTAACCCAAAGATACGCGAGGACGCGGCAGGCGAAACAACGGTGTCAAGCTTTTTCTTTCCTGAAGAGTGATATAATATAGTAGGCTATTACATATATATTTGAATATTCGTAACGATAATGATAATTTTTCTATACGCGGTCCATACAATGGCGCCGCAACGTTTAGTGGTTAGGATGTCAAGGTGGAAACGCCGCATAAGCGACGTGTGCATAGAACGGAAGGATCTCACGTCCTTCTGGATAGTGTGCCGGTGCCTTTGAAATCCCCAATCCTTTATAATAGATAGCAATAAATTTCGTTTCTTTCTCGGTCCTCCTTCCCGGAATTGGATTCGTACGTTTCATGGGTTCTCGCGAGAGGCGCTGGGAACCATTGTTGTCATTATCATCGACCATCATCGCGAATCATTATGGTCATCGATAAGGACCATCATCAATTGCCAAGATCCTTTACTCGCTCGCTCCTGTATAAAGCTTTCCTATTTCATTGTCCGTTTAAACCGTTACCATAATAGAACTAAATGTGTGCACGTTCATGTCGCTGAGCGCGTTGTTATTAATAAACGCTTTCTAAGATTATATATATATATATTATATTATATTATATTATATTATACGTATGCAGTTGGTATATAATATATGTAATCTTAGAATTCCTATTCCTCCAGGCTCGCGCGTTACTAGATGCAAGATAAACAAAGTTGAATAAAGGTGCTACCTAAGGATTAAGGTCAATCGTGATGTACCGGCCGGCAAGAAGCACTTCTATAATGTTTATGTTTAAAACGTCCACCGTGCCAAATTATGAGATAAAAATGTTAGTGTCGATCGACGGACAAGGGGAATGTAAGCAAGGAGAAATATAAGAGGAATTTGAGCCTCAAGCAAAACAAGAGAAAACGCGCATGCGCGAGTAAAGTCGAGCGTCCATTATTCGAGGATCCCTCCAAGAAGTCAAGAAAAACCGGCTCGGTGCACGCGTGAAGACCAATTAGTAAGTTTAGGATAATTTGAAGCGAAAAGAATAAAAGAGTTAATATATTGAACCGACGGGAAATATACGGGAATGGTAAGATCTCGAAGCAGCGGCGTATATTCGGCACTATTTTTATTTATCTCGCGCACTTTTCATCTTTCTCTCGTTTCGAAACTCTTTCGTGACTTTTTCTCTCTGTCTGTCGCGCCGAAGCTCCTACCATTTCCATTGCCGTTGACAAAGGATACACTCACGATAAATGTAGGTGAAAGAAAGATAAATAGAAACAAAGCTGAGACCACTAAAAGGAAAAACACGTGTGCAACGAAGAGGGGTAACCGCGTAGGAACGAGTTGCGACACATGTAAATCGCCCTAAGATTTATTCTTTTCGCGCTTACACGTCCTTACGCCATTGCATCGAATCATCTTCACGAAATGCAACGAAGCAATCGTTTTACGAAACAACGAAAACTAAACGGTCGTTACGTTGCTCTCGCGCTGCAAAACATTTCCATAACGCCTGGCGTGTCGTATGCTTTGTCCGTGCTACGCTCTTAGACTAAACGATTTTTTAAAAAATGAAAACAACGTGAAAAAGGGAAACGGGACAAGCAATACATAAAAGATATACATCTATTGATATTTCCACATAAGATTACTTAAAAAAATCGAGTCTCAACTTATCCCCTTCTGTTTCTTCGATTATGGCCAATTCCGAGCTGTTGTCCAAAAAAGTAAAAGAAAGAAGAAAAGAATCCTCCAACAAAGTGCACGATCGCCGTCGCGCATCAAACTCTTTTATTACTGACACGTACAAGCTACTCTTTTACCTGAGAACGAGATAAATGTATCTCGGCTTATTTATTAACCAAGTCCGCCGATTCTTCTCGTGATGAGAAAGAACGTGCAAATGGACAGTAAACGTATATATTGTGAATCTCATACAATCGTTGCCGTCAATAATGGCGACAGCACCAAAATCACGAAAATACTTTTACACCATCCCGGCTGAAAATTGGCCACTGCGCGAGACTCGATACTTCTATTTCGATACAAATGATATGACAATCCAGTTGGGTTCATTGACAGTTGAGAAAGCCAAGTGCGCGCGCACGTCCATACCTATGAGTACTGTCAAGCATACCGATATACAAACGTAAAAATCCATCAGAAGAATTTATATTTATGCCATTAATCGCAGCGGGATCATTCGAAAAGTTTTTAATCACGAGACAGAAAATACACAGTACGTGTTGTTTCGCAGAGCCATAGTAATTTCAAAAGCACATTAATATTTCGACAACCTACTAATTGCCAAGACAAGCGATTCGAAACGATGGCGCTGCATTCGTGTCAAAGCCCTTCTATTTATTTCTTCCAATGTCCTTTGAGTTTCTCGCTCGATTATACCCATTACTTTTGTCACAAAGAGCCAACGAGTACAAACGACGCCGTTTAATTAGAACGGAACAGGCTTGGTATTAAAGGATTATCGTTTGTCGTAGTCCCTACTTAGGAAGCGGCGCTTCAATTCTATTTTTGCGTTTAATTAATAGCGTCATGGTTGCCGGTTTGTTTTTGCAGTTTTACTCGATGCTGGTGCCACGGCTTACTTTTATTTCTCTTTCACTCGCTCTTATTATCCCTTCCGTTTTTGGACGGTCGAGTAGAAGTTTTATTATTTTATTTCTCTTACTCTCTCCTCGCTCTCCTTCGTTCTTTCAACTTTCCTACCTCGTGTATACCGTCAATGGAACATTTTGAGAGAACTCTAGTTGGCCGCCACAACGAGAAAGCCTGATTGTCGATTGGATTGGCAATTAATAGGGTGTCCTCAATCATAAAGGGCTTAATTTAATGTAGGACAGCCAGGCGTTATGGAATATACGGGCATTTTAAACCATGGTTTAAGATTATAGCTACCTATACAACACCAAGTAATATATATATATATATATAAATTCTAACATATATATGAGTATATATATAATAATTATATATATTAAAATATATTTAATGAATGTTCCTATATTTATACTATAAGTATATAATAAGTGTATTAGATGAATATTCGATGGTGATTTCAGGTTTTTACCAAAAATAAAAAAAGTTATATGTCTGTCTAGATTGTAGAAAGGTAGGATGTCAGCACGAAAATGGGCACGAAGAAAGACGTAAACGTATGAAAAAAAAAATGAGCGATAATTCTATGCATCCTACAAGTTGAACCCAAAGGAGAAACGCGATGATAGGGAATAATGATACAAGAGAGAAAAAAGCAGGTCGCGCAAGGTGGTGGCGAGGTGAGGGTCTTCCTACATTGACTGAACGATCAGATGTGATATACGCGTAAGAAATAATTAATTAATAATTATTTACCATAATCGTATATATGTAATTAATATTACTAGTATGGTTATGATATACAAACATTATATCTATATATTGTGTATAGGTAGGTAGGGACGTATACAATGTTTTTAACTGGTTTATCGATGTTCCGAGGATATATGCTAAGTGTATTTAGATAGCAAGATGGAAGGTCTCTCGTGGTTGACGCTCGATTCAATAGGAAATATCGCGAATTGTCCTTTTCTTTTAAATATCAAATGTCATATTATTAAAAAAAAAAAAGAAAAAAGAATACAAGTAAAATCACTCGTCGACCGTAATTCACGCTCCGGCCATATAAAGTTTCCTTGATCATGTTTTCGAGCGAAAGAAACGTCTCACACACCTGCTCAAAAGAACACTTTAATTTTATTAATGAAAAAAAAAGAATACTATGCTGTAATTACTTATATTTATTATTATCGATAAGCAATTCATAATTTTGCGTTTCCGGGATTCGCGATATTCGTCAGAGTGTCGATGCTGCGCGGCCTGGTGGCAAAAATTGGAAGCAACCAGTCATTTCGTATTATATGTAACGTAGTACATTGAAAATGGGCAGAGCGCTCTCGTCCTACAATATAATGAAATAAGTATAAGATTGCAATTTATTCGCGTGCTAATGAGTAAATCGAACTGAAGAACGAATCGATGAGTGAAGTATTGGGCTTTTGTAATCGTGAAGACGAAGCGATAACCCAAGGGCGAATTTAGCATGCAGCGACGTAACTACGTGAATCGGGCGAAAGCACAAAAATGGCGGCATGAGATTTTACGTTCCGTGCAATAACAGTTTGCTCAATCCTCGGTGTCCGTCGGTACCGTCCATACGGGACGACTAGGTATTGTAGGTTATCTGCAAATTAGTGACCAGTGTTAATAGCAAGTGAAATAGGATTAATAGGCCAATATTAAAAGGTAGCCGAATGAATTTACTTCCCTTTCTTCTCCATTTCCAGTCTCGATGTCTTCGATGTCTATTCTAAAGCGAAACGTAAAGAACAAAAAAAATTGCATTACTAAATAACCCCTTTATGTAAGTATAACGTGGAACTGTCGTTTCCTTTTTTTCTTCGTCTTCCTCATCTTCTTCTACTACTAATACTACTACTACTCTACTACTACTACTACTACTATTACGCTACTCATGTTTACTATTACTATTGCTACTACTGCAGCTAGTAGACCGTTTTTGTATCACCATTTGTTAAAATAGAGAAGAAGACAAACAAAAGAGAAATTCACAAAACACGCAGCGTGCTTGCAAAATACATCCACCACGACTTTCGTAAACGCAACGAGCGTCGCGAGCGATACTTTTTTTTTTATTGGCTAAGTAAAATTGCCCTCCGTTGTCGTCGACGATAATAGAAATGCATATGTAACTTTTGTACCATTCGCTAACCCGTCCTACGTAATACGACAAGATACAAGCACAAGCAATAGAAAGAACCCACAAAAACTCGTTAGAAAATGAAGAACAACGAAACAAGACAATCCGAATAAAGGCAACGAGCTAAAGCGGTAACGCAAAAACAAACAGAAACGTATCGTCGGCGCGCGAGTTAGAACGGCAACTGAACCAAGCGAAGGACGGAAACATGAAAACAAAAAGAAAAAGAAAAACCAAAAGTGCAAATATTCTAACGATACAATGACACAGGCGTCTTCCGTTAACGATATTTCTTACCCCTTTCTTTTCCACGCTGATATCTCCCCCTCTCTCTTTCCATTTCGAGCCGAAAGATCGTCAACGTCCTTATCTGTCCGTATATTGAGAATCGCAAACGATTTTGCAATCACCCTGCCAAAGCAAGGAACTTCGGTGTGGCCGTGCACTATCACTGTTTATCGTACCTACATGCATAAATATAAATATATGTATATTATAGAGCATATTTAAACGTACAGTGTAATTGGACGAGTCATAATTATTGTGGCCCGGTGCGTAATAAATAAATATAAATAAATGTCGCCGGCCCGATTCGTCGTGTTGCGTAAGTAATGCAATGCGACGTAAATGTTAGAGATATTTTTCAACTTGTATTAAATGTGATAATTGAAGAATTGACAATGAGCAATCTAATTGTAATATAAATATTATTATGATATATCGATGTCTGTCGTACAAGCCGTGAATAGATTTTAACAATTATAGCTATAGGTAGGTGTTAGCTCGTAAATAAAGAATTGAAAGATAAAGGGGCCGGGAGAATGGCTGATCTAAGGGCCGGGGTGGGTCTTGTCTTTTTTTTTAATGGGGAGAGGGAGGGTTGAGCGGGTTAAGGGTGGGAAGGGGTATATTATAATTTTTACGTAACGTGAAAGGAAATGATTAAATATACCGTACGCCGTCTCAGATCTGTCCACAATGCTGCGTCGCGACGAGTCGCTCGAGCGACTCAGTGCTCCCCAAACGATCGATGGCGATCGATTGTTTTCATTAGATGCGAATTATATTCGTTCGCGGCTCACGACTCGCTGATTAAACGCTTCAGTGACCCGTCGCGACTGAGCGCGTAAAGTTAAAAAAAAAAGTACTATAACTATTATTACCGGTACATTATACATTATAACCGATTGTTGTCTACGATATAATGTTATTTTTCTAATTCATATTCAATTGTTATTGTTGAGGACGAGCACATCGAATTTTAAACGAACAATGTATTGCAATTCTGTCGCTGCCTTCTCGAAAGTCGCAGCGAAAATATCGATAGGCAAAAAATCCATGCGGAAGGCTGGTGCGGACTCGTACTCGTCGCCTCGCGTGTACCGGCCGCAAAAGCCGCCCATTTAATTTTCTTCCACTGATCTTATCGTGTGTCTCTAGTTAAATGTACCAGACGAATGTTAAACGTTGAGACATAAAAAATAAATGTAATGCGAAAACGAACAAATATGACAACGGCAACGAATTACACAAAGCATATATAGGTACAACGTACGAGAAATACAAACGGCCTTGTGTATTTGAATTAAAAAATTTTTTTTTTAACGATAATGGCGGATACACGCACGCGCACAAGCACGAGTTACACAAGGCGGTGTAGATGAGCATTTGCAAAACAAAAATTTCGATTCGAATGTTGCATGAGCGCAAAGCCTTGGTCGACGCGTCGGCTTACGACACTGCTGCTGCGGACCCCCTATTGTATTTTTTGTAAGGCCCATTTTGCCGCATTGTGATAAACAGTGTCCGCAACAACATCGGAGAGAGTTAACGCCGACGCGTCGTCCGTTTAGTTGGAATGACGTCGTCAATAACTTCCGCGGGTCGTGTCGAGGGATGGCACGATTAAGAAACGTACCTCGGTGATGGTGGCCGATAGACATTTGTTGTTACTGGTTAAAATTCGCCATTAGGTTAATCCACCTCTCCCCTCCCGCCCTTGCTGCATCAAGTGATAGAGAATTTTCTTGAAAGAATAAAGAAAAAAGAAACAGACAAAAATATGAAAGAATAGTAAAACCTCTCGATTGTCCTCCTTTAGTAACCTTATTTATTTATTTTTTTTTTTTTTTTTAATTACCTTACCTTTACGGCTTTCCTCCTCTCACTCTCTTTCAAGTTCCTATCTTTGCTTTCGAGGGAAAAGAAGAGATCGTCCGTCTTCCACCTTCACCGGGTTAACGAGGAACCGAATAAAATGTACGGGCGGTGAGACTCGTTCTGCCTCTTCGAAGGTATAAAGTCAAAATGAAAATAAAGAAGGGGTACGACTTATAATGTCGAAGAAAGAAATATAAAAGAAAAATGGATAATTAATAGATTGAAGCAATTATTTAGCGTCGTGGCGGCAGGCACGGGTCTTACTTCCCGGTGGTCTGTGATTTAGAAGAGTTTCTGAGACTGCGCGAACAAGGCTGAGCTACTATCTTTTTCGTGACCACTTTTAAACTGCAGATGTTAATGGTATGAATCAGGTCTGTCTGTCTGTATGTCTGTCTGTCTGGTCCATGGTATCTGCGATGCCAAAGATAAAGTCGTGTAGTAAGTAATGCTAAGATAGAATAACGATGAGGACGAAAATGATGATTGTTATTATTATCTTGTAACGTTTAACGTATATCAGTGTCGTGCAAAGAGCGGCTGAGCTCCTCGGTGTTGTGGGTATACATACTCGTTCCTAGCAACTCGTATGAAGATTACTACTCATACTACTCATAACATTGCATTGATCTACTTTACTCTACTTACTCTAACGATAAATAAATACATTCTGTCCAACCTCAATAGAATCGTCTTTTTCAATTATCACCAGTGACGCGGACGCTTTCGTCCTACATCCTTGTTGTTTTTTTTTCTCTTACAACAGGACAACGCTATCTTACAGCGCGATGAAATATTGCGGCTTTACAATAAAGAAGCAACAGTGTTACTTTATTACGTATCTGTAACTTAATCATACAACTGTCAAATACATATTTATATTACAATTTTGGCTAATTGGACCTGGCCAACGATTTATTGTGATCTTTTCATAATTATTCGAAAAAATATCTTTCGTATTTTAGTGTCATGGTGGATCTTCTTTCTCGTTGAGTTGCTTTTTCTTTAAATTATCTTATTTTTACGTGGTGTCTTATTTACTTTTTAATCGTACAAAATACAAATATATACCGCACCATGGCATCTTCTTGATACGTACGAAAAAAAAAAAAAAAATCGTAAAGCAAATTTAGTGATAATGACGAACTGATATCAGCAGAAAGAATTTTTACTCTGTAATCCATTGTCTGGTTAGTTGAGCAAGAGCACCATTTTGTGAATCTTTCTATTTAATTTTGCTTACGTATGTACAAATTTGACGAATAATACGAACCGTATATACTGAGAGACAATAATGTGTCGCTTATACCTGCGTGCAATAGCGAGGGGAGCGAAAAAGAAAATGTATAATGGTACTTGAATTATCCTTGAAAACAAGTTTTATGCAATAATTCAAAGTATTAATTTACAAATAAGACTTAATACTGTTCGAATTGCTTATTAAATGAACAAATTTGTAGATTTCCTTATAAAAATTCAGAAACAATTCCATAAAAATTGTGTGGCCTCGATCCGCCGTGTAGAATCTAACGATCACCACAGAATAAAATTACAATATTTTATTTAAAAGCTGCGCACGAAGTAAACTCGCAAGTTCAGCACTAATAAGTGGGCCTTCGGGCCGACAAACGTCTCTGGAGACGAGATTCTAAATAATATTAGAAAAAGAATTTTAATTAATGAGAAATTATATAATAATCGCAATTGGGACTATTCAGTATCAATGCGCAAATAGTAGGGAATATAATTCGCTTTGTTTTTTAGTACCTAAAACCATTAAGAAAACTATCACGAATACAGAATGGGAATTACTTGTATCCGGATAATTATAATAGATTAATGAAAAGAATGGTCCATCTTTGATGAAATCTTGTGAAAGACTTCCGGCCGAATTTGTTACCTCGGACTTTTGAAGTGAAATCGCGAAATGCAAAACAGCAACCTTACGCGATTGCAGTATTTACTCTTTAATAGCTATCTAACTTTTAATAACCCGCCGTGCTAATGAAATCCAGCTTCCTTAAGGTATTAAAAGCAATAGTGAAAGCGCGAGTACAAATAACTGGAAATATGGCGGGTCCGACTTAATGAAAAACAATTGTATACATTGCGGCACGTGTTAACTAATAATTAGCAGATTTGAATTGTCTCGTTTAAAATTGCACTGGTACGCAGAATACACTAAAATGCCATACAACACTTTGTAATGGTTGAGAAGATGAGCTTACTGTACGAGTAATCGTATCGCGGTATCAGAATAATATTTTCGTTATTTCAGTTTTATTAAAATCAAAAAGAAAAAAAAAAACATACTATCATGGATATTTGATTTTGTGCCTCTAATTTCACGATACGACTACTTTACATTGACCGCCAAAATAACAAATCGACTAAATGCCAAGTTAACCCGAATCGGTTTAGCGCGAATAAGAATTGTATAAAAAAAGAAAAAGATAAATCGACAAATATTGAGATAAAATTAAAACGATTGTTACGAAGGATGCGTTTTGTCAGATATAAAGAGAGAATGATAATTGCTACGTATTATTAAAGGGGAAGTATTAATTTGGTTAACGGTCTGATAAGATTATCTAGCTTACAGCCGTACTTTGAGTTCTTCCATTCGTTGCTTTATTCTTCGCCTCATTTCCTTGTATCTAAAGATAAAGAAGATAGAATTATTTTAATATACCGATTGAAGTTTTATTGTTATGGATAATTGAGATACTCACTTCTCCTTTAGTAAAACGACCTGGCGCTCTTCTTCGTAATGATAACGTTGTAAAATACCATGACATTCTGCTATTGAGAGATTTAGAAATTGGGCAACATCCGAACTGATTTCAGGAGTCGAGAGTTTATCTACCAGGAAGAGACGGGCCACATTCTCGTGCGGTCCTAAAACTACCCTAACCTCCAAAGGGTATTCGTCTTCTCTTAATCTACGTTGTTCTACATGAAACAAGGAAATTACGTTAATATATAAAATTATTCTAAAGACTGTTAAGCCTTAAATATACAAGCATTTAATCACCTCCATTATCACGAACCACAAATAGGGCAAAATTATCAGGTTTAGCGTCGACTTTATATTTGTCGAGCATAAGATTTATCACTTCTTGAGTGCTCACGAGGCTGGTAACCCAGACAGACATCTGCGAGCCATGAGGGGGTGTGAAGAAGCTGGTTTCCCGATTATAAAAATGTCCATTAATAGAGCAGCGACGTCGTAGACGGCTACGAGATTGACGACGACCTCCTGGACGGCGTCTTATCGCAGTTGAACCTTGTTTGCGTCTTAGGACGACACCGTCCAGCTCCAATCCACTGTCTGTCGACATAGTCATGTTGTCATCGTCCCTAAAGTGTAGAGAATTCACAGAGTCCGTGTCACTATCTGTTCTGTGCCTCTGAAGACAATCCGGTCCAGACATTGAACGGTTTAGCCCCTTTTCTATCCAACTGTCATCATTACTGATATTTCTACTGCCAATCATATTCTTCTCTAAGCTATCGAAGTACTCCACTCTTCGCAGAGTTCCATTTCTATTAGGTGTTCCTTGGTAGTTCGGTGTATCTGTACTAGAAGAACTGTCTATGCTGTGCGTAGGCGTACTGCTGACACTACTGTCATTACCCTTGCCAGCTTGATGGCTGGGACTGTTCGCACCAGAACTACTGAGAGTTTCTGGAGCATCGATGCTGGATTGAGCAGACAGTGGTGGAGTTTCAGTACTGGAATGTGAGCTTATAGATGGGAGACTCTCTGGCATTGTTTGGTAGAGTTTGTTGCCATCTTCTACTTTGCGCTCGACCTGTAACTTCGACTGGTGATGAAGCTGAATTTATGAATTTTAAAGATATAATTAATGGACGATTTAAGCCACCTGTAATAATTCATCCAATTCATCCCATTCCATAGTTTTGACGTCCAATTTCATTGGAAGTGTTAAACTTTTTAGATGATCCGGAGATGCCGGAACGGAGTTCGGTTCACTTTCCGGTTGTATTTCAGATGGAGACAGATCTTTTGGTGATATATCAGCCTTTTCTTCGTCCTCCGCATCCTAAATATCAAGTGGAACGTTATGAATTTATCTTTACTTGTAAGAAAAAATCACTTTTAGAATATTGTTAAACCTCAGACACGCTTCTTCTACAGGAATTTCTATTTCGTGCTGTAACCACGGTACGCTGATCGTCATCCTCTTTTAGATGAATGACACCACGGACTCCCCAGTAAATCCTTAGAGCACCTTCTAATATTAATCGTCCATTAACCTGTAGAAAATCAATAATACATTTCTTTTGTCCTATTATAATTTAAAGCAACGTACACTACTTCTTTGGCATACCTCTCGACTTCTAATGCCACCACTTTTCCCCTCGTAATACTGATTGAACACTTTTAGCTTGGATTCTAAATGGGATCTATAGATATATAAATTAATTTTATGATTAATTTTCAGATTATTGTGACACTGTTATATTCTTTTTTACCTGGGTAATGTCGAACGAGATTCTTTCTTTCCAAAACTAGTATGAGATTCCACTCTTGTTCCATGCCCGAATAACTGTGGCCCAAATAGTGCTCCATAGCACGGCACATGACAATATGGAACACCTTTATGCTATTTATCGCAATAAGATGTACTTTATTAAAATACAAAACAAATTAGATTACGCAACAATGTCAAGATCGATTCTATTCACCTCAGCATGCTGTCCTGGATTTAATCTTTTTCCACATTCTTCACATCTTAAACATTCCGGATGCCAGTCATACCCCAAGGATTGTTTCCGCTCCGCTAAAGAAATAATATCTCAATTACCAAAAAAGAATAAATATCCTGAGAAAATTGCATCAATGACAATTGAAAATCAAATGCCTGTGTAGCATAAATATAAAAAAAACATTAAAAACGAGTGACAAATACCAGTATTTATTCTTAGTAAAGTTTATAATCCTATTTCACAAAAGATAAATGAATAATTACAGAACAAGTTATAACCTCTGTCATAGTGCATTGACCCGCCCTGACTAAATACGATTTGTGTCCCATTGAATAATTACAGCTTTTTCTCAAAACAGATAGTGAGGATAAAATATTTCATAGCTATAAAAACTGAATAGATTCATGATATTCCAAAGAAAAAGAAATAGTTGTACATGTCACTGAAAAGATCATGAGTGAGCAATACGCATAAATATTCAGACCGAAATATACGGGTTTTCCACATTTGTGACACTTCCACATGATGGCAAAGATTTATTCTGGCACCAGGAATTTAACGTTGTGGAACCTAATGTCAAGGGTTAAGACATTTTGTTTACAAATGCCAAGAGACTCTTATCAAATATGACACGCGGATATGTCACCACAAGGACTAATGTTACTCCCGTACTTGACTGCCACCTAATTTAAACAGGTTTCCGCCAGAGGACGCCAGGAACACTTTTATGAACACGCCCAGAATATTGGATTGAGCATCAAAAGTAATATTAGAGAGAATCTTCCTGCTACTTCAATGGCCTCAGAAATTTATGCATTTTAAAAATACAATTAACAGTATCAATTCACAGAAATTGCAGAGTATGTTCTCCAAAATGTATGATTCGTGATGAATTGAAATTTTCTGTGAATTTTTAAAATATTTCTATATTTGCCATCGTGAATTTGAAACATTCAACTGCTAACTCAATAATGAACTCAATATTACGAGATTATTTCGTCTCTCTGACATTACTTCCTCGGAGTCTACATTGTTGATCGTAGCTGTTGCATAATAATATTGGTAACAAAATATTTCACATTGTATCTTGGATTTCGTACTAAGCCAAAGTCGGTAATAACATTGGAAGGCAAAGTTTATACCTGGGATTCATACTAATCAACACACTCTGCAAAGCATCTGAAAAATAAATCGTGGAATATTACTTTTTCGATCTTTTTTTTAATTTTTATTTCATTATCACAGTTAACTTAAGACTAATGAAATTATAATAATTCATCGCAAGAACATGTGGTTTCGTTTTTACTTCAATAAAAAAGAAAATAGAATATAAATATCGAGCAGATATTATTCATAGCATAACATTGTGCACTCCGTTCCATGCGATTATAAATGATCGCAATGATACTCTAAAGTAGAGAATGCTATTCACATTTATTCGCAGCAGATCTTGTAGCTACAATCGCATTAAAGGATATGCGCTTTATGAATAATTTTTGGTTCCAAACAACATTGACGAATATCTCTCACCGTTATCCTGAATTTCGCGCTGGTATTATATTTATATTCTACTAATCTGTAGTTATGTTATTATAAACATTTTTCATATTGTTATTATAAGTTGTAAATGATTACTCATTATGGCTAGGACACTTATAGCGTATCTTCATCATTCCTTATTGGACTGCCATTTTCTGGCTGGCAGCAGTTGCAGACTCTGCTTTCCATACCTTCTCCTTACAATAGCCGACAGCCTAAAAGAAAACCCATATTAGGCGCAACATATTCATTACTACTATTCAGAAAGATATAATTAAAAGCAGTTACTGAGTCTCATATTTTTTAACATGGATACTTTACATTGCATTCTGCAGCAGTTTCATCGGTGGAACACCAATACAATTTTCCCCACGTACAAGGCTTCTGGCCATAACCATAAGAACGCCTTTTTCTGGGATTCGTGTAAGACATTGCTAAATAATCACTCGTAGAACATAATGCCAACTTGCTACAAATCTTTTTAGCGTCACCGTGGGACCTCAGTATGTTTATTATACTTTGTTCATAAACTTCCATCAACATGGTGCACTGTAAAACATTGGAACAACAATGAGTTAATAGATTCATATGAATTATCTGAATATCATAGTTCCTTTTAATGTTATTTATCAATTACCTTCGATTGCTTACTAGCTGGAAGATACTTGCAGACTTTTGTAACTGCTTGTTCAATGTCATTATCTATGGTCGGATCAGCGAGTAGTTTATCAATGGTCGATATAATTGCTTGACAAAGAGCGCACTCAGCAACGGAGTCTGATAGCATAAGATATTTTTATAATAAATAAACACATCAATTAAAAGCCAAACATATGTAATTTTATTGCAGCGATGAATACCTTGGATCTGCTGGATATTGACTTGACACAAACCAATCATTGTGCAGACTTCTTTGGGCTCAACCTCTTGAGATAAAAGATCAATTGCAATATCAGCGTACTCCGTAACAAAATCATTGCATTCCTTCGCAATGGTCTTAGGCAGATGATTACATACACCGTGCACTATTGTTTCTACTTCATCCTTAGTGCTCTTATTCCTTAAAGCCTTTTCCATGTATTGCATAATGAACTCACAAACAACACACTTTGTATCATCAGCCACGTTTTTCTGAGGAACCGGATGCAGTGGGAAGTCGGGAATTTCATTTGTCACTGAATAATTAGTATCCAATTAGTATCAACTGTTGCATCTATTCACTGATATTTCTATTAATGAAAAAAATAACTCACTGATTTCACCATCTTTGTCCAGTGGAAAGAAGTTCGTAGGAACCAATTCATTTGGCATGTAATCCGATGGTCCAGTGTTTTTGGTAGGATCGCATAATTTAATGTATACGCACACTTCCTGAGGCGTAAGGTCAGCGATTAGCAGTTCAACGAGTTCCTTACTGTAACCCTTGACCAAATCTTTGCACTCATTAGATAAGTCGTTAGGTAAATGAATGCACAATTTGGACAGTGCGTTCTCTATGCTACTCTGTAAATTCATTAAACCATGTAACAATGGACATTTTAAACGAATGAAATGTATATAGCGAAAGAAATATATTACCTCGGTTTTGTTGTTCTTAATGACATTGTACAATTGAGTAACAGCAAGGAGACAAAGTGGACAATTAGGCTTGTCTTTGACGTCGCTCTCTAGCATCATCTCTTTAGGAATCTTTTCCCAAGCGTCCATGAAGGCTTGTGATGGACATAAATGAATCATCGGGCAGACCTATAGAAGGAGACGAGTGAAGTGACTGTAACCTTTTGAAACAGTAAATTTACATTAATGGAATTGGTTAAATTATACTAACCTGAGAAGGATCTATTTCTTGGACTAAGATGGCAACTACAGCATCGCCGTAAGTATCTACGAATTGTTCACATTCGCCCTGCACGCTCGTGGGTAATTTTTGGCAAACTTTACCAATAATTTGTTTCACTTTACTCTGTCAAATGATCAAATTGTATCGTGAAGTATCGAGTTATGAAATAAAAGAGAAGAAGCATAAATCAAACTCTAATAATTTTGAATCTATGAAATATTTCACCTCGGTAACAGGATCTGTGATGGATTCCTGAATATAATGCAAGACGTATTCACATAAGGCACAGCCCTGACCCTCCACATCAGTCTGCGGGAATCCAAGACCACCAAAAGGCACATGGAATCTTTCTAGTGGAAGTTGCATTTCTTCGGCTTCCGTGTTCTTATGTACATTTCTAATTCCAGCGCCATTCTCGCCGAGATTCTTTTTCTTCTCGTTCATAATTTGTACTCCGATCTGAGCTGGTTTCTCCGGAATTAGAGGCCAAATGGGTCCATTCTGCATAATGAAAACATTTTGTATGACGTTGTTATTCAATAGCACTGATATATTGATTTTGTAATATCATGATTCGCAGACAAATACTTACAAAAGCTGAGTTGCCTGGAGCTGGACAAATACTTGCCATTTCACATACAGCATTGCTATTCAATCCCCTTGTTAAGTACATGTAAATTTCTTTGTAATACTCATCGACAATAGACTTGCACTGTAAAAAAAGGAAAGCGATAAGAATGCACAACATAAATTATTTTAAAACATGAAAATATTCTAAATAAACGTAAATTAATTATACCTCTGTGGCAAACGATTTGGTCTGCTTGCAAAGTCCTCGAAGGACTTCCTCAAATTCGTTTTCTGTCGTGTTGGCTACCAGAAGATCCCTCAAGTGTCCAACCAGTTGTACACACAATTTGCAAGGAAGATCATCATTGACTTCGACCATACCCACACTGGATAGAGGTCGAATCTCGACTTCCAAAGGCTATTAATAACAATAGGTTAAATAAGTATCGCAAAGAATCTCATTGGACTATTCCTCCTGATTTACCTTATCATCATCTTCATGCTTGTGGAATTTAGCAGTGCATTGGCCAGACAAATGACAAATATTATCGGCGTTGAAATTCTCTTGGAGGTGCGCATAGATATTATTGAAGTAAGTCAGGATTATAGAAGAGCAGGCATCGGATAAGGAATCCATACGACCACAAACATGGAGCATCCTCTCCAAAAGACTGTCACGAGATGCGTGGGTGAATTTATGCTGCATGTGCGTCGCGATCGTGTAGCACTTGGAGCACTCATTCGGTTCAAGTTCATCATTAGCCAAGGATTTAGGTTCAGTTTCACCAATCTAATAAAAATTAATATAACACCTTGTTAAATAATTCGAGTTCCCTGATTAGGATTCGTTAGATACTTTCTACAATGTGCTAATATGCTTGTAATATGGAAAACAAATGTAAATAATTTCTAATATAATGCATATACACTGTATTAGTTACGCTTATATGACGTATAACGATATTTGTTATGCCTATATGAGCTACTTCATTCTGATTTTCTGATAAAGTATAAAGCACAAAGTACTGCATACAGTACACTCGTAAACACCAATAGGTAATTCTTATATCATGAAATATCCGACAATAGTTGTTTAGAAAGTAACAATGATTTCTCGAATCCTTATAATAAAAAGTAGCTATTCCCTCGTCTAATGACTGCGCATGAAACGTAAATAACCAGTTTCTTCAGAAACAAGTGTGTCAAAGAATGATTATTACTTCTTTCATTGTGTTGTGATACTCCAGTAACAGCTTGTCTATGTGAGCCGAGTTGCAAAGTCCAGCAACGGAACAGACAACAGAAGGGTTCATCTGGGACGCCAAAGTCTCCACAAGTTCAGGAATAAACTGATCTACCAATTTGTCGCATTCTACGACAATTGGTTTTATGTGGATAAGCGCACAGCTGCCTTCAAAGACAAGTTTCAAATCCTCCTGAGTTTCATTGCTTTCCAATTGATCGCGGGCTTGTTGCACCATATCCTTGCAAATTCCACAAACACTGTCATTGTCTTCAGGAACTGTCATTGATTCCCACACCTTCGAAATGCAATGCTTAGTAGCTTTGCACCCTGCTGCTGACCTATGTTTGGTTAGTGGCAAACAAAAGCATAGAGATTAGATAACATTAGGATGCGATATACGTCTCTCATTATGTTTTAAAATAAAGTAATGTGCCCTTGTAATGAAAAATGTATATGAAAAATGATCTAGTTAAACTAAACTGATTCTGACCGTAAAGTCATACAGAATATTTAATGCTTAATAAAGGTATGATTGTTTTTATTATTGTATGAGATATTCTCTTTATTTGTTCAGCATGATTATCAAAACATGATACAGAGTACATGAGTCATTGTATATTTTAATTTTATATACCATTGGAACCTACTGCACTGCCTACTTGCATTTCAATAATTATAAAAGAGAGGTAGATGATGATTTAGTATATTCTCACTTTCCTTGCCAAGCGTAGTGTCAACAGATATCTAATGTTTTGAAAATTTTGTAAGTCTGATATGTGTCCGATACATGAGCACAAAGTCTCCATATCATATAAACATGAGTCAGCAGTGAGTAAGTATGAAAAGCTGTTGGGGCCAATTTTTGTTACCTAGGGACATGAGCCTTGTACAAGTAGCTGCCCAAGATAAATACAACTATTTGCAATTTGTATGTATGTAATGCCTCAAGATAGAATGTTTATTTATAACATATTATTATTAGCTCAAGCATTTTTTCTTGGAAATGCTACAATAACTTAACCCAGTGAAACAATATAAATATTATAATTATATAGCACAAAAAGTGAATTTAAATGGTATATAATTTAATAAAGCTCAGTCATCACTGGACCTTATATGGTAACATGAAATTTGTAAGCAGGAAATCTTATATCTCTATGTGGTTCACTTTAAACTTCCATGATAATAGTTTCTCAATATTGTGTGTTTTATTAGAAATAATTTTGCATTTTGTTGTTATTATACTTACTTCAAATCCTGACACCAGTATGATGGTCCCCAAGTGCAGGCTTTGGAACCTAAAAGATGAGGTGTTTCCTGGCCTTCTCCATTTATTACCACTCTGGCAGTTGTTACTAAGAAAAGATTAAAATCAGTATAACATGCATTTATTTATAATCTATTTTGTTAAATGGCAGAAGTGTGAATGACCGATTGAGATACATGACAGTATCTATCTATGCACAATAAAATACAAGGAGAGGAACATCGAGTTGATGAATTAATCGACAGTATATAATGTTCATTCACATTTAGAAGTTTAATCAGCAATATCATATACAAATATAAAATAAGAATTTATATTAATAGCCTCCCATCCGACTTCTCATTGACTACATGTTTTTCATTCGAAGCAGGAACCATTAACGTTCCCTGTCTCCCTCTCTTAAAATTTATTAATAAAACTCCCCAGTTTGCAGCATCCCATAAAAACTGACTCACGTTTTCTTTGAACTATTAATAAGAAATACCATGATCTCAGATGAGTAATTAGAAAGCAATGACTTCAATAGAATAGCAGCAGGAGTGCCCAGTACAAATTGTTAAGAAATACATAATTGTACTCACAGCAAAAAGTGAAATTACAAAATTATATAACACAGAGAAATCATGGAAGAGAGCATATCAGATGTTTTTACGAGAAATCTAGAATTCTCTACTGTTGATAAAAGTAAGAAAAGAAACAGCAAATAATCATCACGATTCGTTGCAATCAAAAATGGTGACCTCAAAAATGCGACGTACAACAAGAACGGATTTAAATAAGCCATTTGCGTCGTTGGTCGACAAAGAAATGCCTTATTATCAAGTTAATATTACTCTAAGAGTAACTGTATAACAATTACTCACCAACCAGTATCGCGCAAAGCGCGAATAATATCGCCTTCATTTTTCACTGGATTTGCTCAGACTAATTTAAGATTGTTCACGAAACACGCGAAGAAAAATTGCTCTTCGTACTAAAAACAAGACTTCGGTCCCACGAAAGATCCACTTGCGATATCAACCAAAGATGACTGGCTAACTTCCTGTCACTGACGATAAAGCGCACTCAGTCCTGTCAATGTTCTTTTCCTCTGAAAAACAACACGCACAAAGTCCTCTGGTTCTTGGCCAATTGGAATACCGCGTGATCGGTCACGTGATGCGAAGTTTGTTAGTTGGAATTTGTGACGCCATTACGAAACTACAGCAACCCAACAATACCGGTAGAGTAATAGCGTTGACTGGAGAGGTTAGTAGACTGGGCATCTTATGGGATATGGTGCTACGTGAACCTGGTTGTTGCGGACACCTACAAATGGACTTTACCCATTGAAATATTATATATTGATATATATTCTACATATGGATATCGCGAGTCAGTCGAAGGTAATAGCATATTTAACGTTCGTCGATAAATTTATACAAATTTCTCTTGTATCGACTTATGTTTTATATAAAGAGAAAAGAGAGAGTTCTGGATTATATGACTTTTAATACGAAGATAATTCCGACAGAGGCCCCACCGTGCAAGAACTGGTTAAAAATTATCTACGATGACTAGTTATGTAAAGGAAGAGAAAAACAATGAAACAATGGGAAACAGAGAATTTATTATAAACTATGATATGTAGTACAGTTGGAATTATCTTTCACGTCGTGTAACTCTTACGTGCAAACCATTTTTCGCTCTGATAACGAGTTCGCCAGTCAAGCATATATCCTCTCGACGTTCTGCAGCCTCAATTTTGTATTTTCGCAATACGCCTGAGATTATAACTTTCTCTTCCAACAATGCAAATTTTTGTCCTGAAAAATAAAGATTTATATTTTTATTTACTCTTGTTTACTCATCTTATGAATGATGTTTTTGTTAAGGCTCGTACCGATACAATTTCTTGGTCCTGCGCTGAAAGGTATATAAGCGTAAGGATGTCGACCAGTGCAATTTTCTGGCAAAAAACGATTTGGGTCAAATTTATCTGGATTTGGAAATACTGCAGGGTCGCGATGTAACATTGGCACAATCACCATGGCTGTGGTTCCTTCAGGAACAAGAAACTTTCCTGCCAAATACAAAGAATATAAATAGTCAATTATAACTTTTGTATATTACTACAAAAATATTTACCTATGCGAACATCCTCTGAGATTCGTCGTGCTAAAAGCGGGACACTAGGATATAATCGAAGTGCCTCTTTTATGCATCGTTCAAGACACTTCATGTTTTGCAGATCACGCAAAGTCGGCCGACGCCCATTATCGTTCTCACCAAAAATACCAGCCAGTTCGGTCGCGACGTCATTCTGAAATTCGAATATTTTTCTATAGAGTTTATTCAAATGACAAAGGACAAAGGAATTCATACTTGAATATTTGGATGGCATCCAAGAAGATAAAGCGTCCAGCTAACGGCGGAGGAAGTTGTATCATGCCCCTGATAAATAATTAATATGATTTTAAGAGTCCTTGCATTTTAAGATTTTAAGGAATTAAACTGTCCTACCTCAAACATAAAAGTATCAACCTCCTCACGTATATCTTCATCAGAAAGGACATTTCCATTCTGTGAAGCCTCTATAAGTAAATCTAGAAAGGCTAGTCTTTTTCGTCCTTCTGAATTCAGATATAAAATAAATAAAAATTAATCATTTAAACCACATGATCATAAATGTTCTTGATAAATTTTTTTAATTGTACAAAAAATGACTCACCATCCTCTGAAACAGTCTCATGCCGGATTCGTTCGATTTCACGACGTCTTTCAGCTATTACCTGTTTCACAGTAATTATTTAATATCCAAATTGTTATTCTAATCTTGAAATTCAAATATTTTGTTTTACCTTATTTGAAAATCCATGAAGTATACGAATACATTCTTGATGCTTCTTATAGAGCGACGTTAATCTAAATAAAAAGTCTGGATGGTACCAGAGAGTAGCCTGACGAGTTTGAATGATATTGCCAATTCTAAGAACAAAAGTTAATTATAGATTTAATAAAAAAAAAATGAGAGTTAAAAATGATCAATAACTCACTCGTATACAGCGCGTACGTACACACTGTCACTGTCGTATTGCGCAAAAACTTGACGACCCATGGCGGTTTCTACAAATGATCTAAGAGTTAGCATGTTCAATTGAGAAAATATTTCATTAGATTCTTACCACAAATTATATCCAGAGTGCAGAGAGTCACATAGGGAAAGATATTAAAGGAGTCGTGACCAATTTCACGCGACATCTTGTTAACGAGAAGTTCGGTTTGCTCGGCGAAAACTTCAACAAAATCCTCTAGGATTTTAAAATGGAAAGTGGGGGTAAGTATCTTCCTTCGATTATGCCATTTTCTTCCTGGCAACCAATCATTTTCTTGATAATAGTATCATGTCCGTGATATCATTTGTTGTATTAAAGCATACAATTTAATTATATTTATTCTTTTACCAGAACCAGTCAGTAGACCCGTCCCTAACCATGGCTGGAGGAATCGGTAATCAGAACTCTTGTCGATATGGTGATTACTTCCTAGAATGGGTTCTACGGTAGCTGCTTTGCTGAGAAATACGTAAGGATGATTACCAAGCCATGCTTTGTTGATACCTTCTTGATAACCCCATAAAAATCGCATGGCCATAAGTCGTTTGAACAATTCTAATAGAAAAAAATTAATATTTTGATAAATATAAATACATCTCTGAAATACGATAAAAGATATAGTCGTTAAATTAAGAACAACTGTTTCCGTGGTGTAGTGGTTATCACATCCGCCTAACACGCGGAAGGTCCCCGGTTCGATCCCGGGCGGAAACAGATTTTTTTTTTCTTAACCTTTGGAGGATCGGTAATACTTTTCTTTGAAATGTTTAAAAATCGATTTAAGCAAAAGTTTTTCCACACCATCTTCGAAACGTTGTAACCTTCAAAGGTTAATATAATTCAAATTTGGATTAGATTATTAACATCTAACAAAAACTCAATGAATTATTAAAAAAGTATTTTTGATTTGTTTATCAAAGATCAATATTCGGTAACACTCAATCGACAATAATAATGTTACAAGTTTTTATTATGTTTATCGATCCAGACATAATATGATACATTTGCTTAAGTAACCAGATACTTTTTCGATATCCAGTCTGGCAAACAGCAAATCAAACTTACCATCATGATCCACATTAAGTTCTACAATATTTCCAAAAATGGGTAATCCAGGTGGTCCTGGTATTTTTTTAAAATATTGAATAATTCGTCTCCTTCTTTGCCACCAGCGACAGATCCACCACGTAAAAGTCATTAACACCACGAATAACCAAGGACTCATATTTCTACTGATAGTAACAGTGTCCCATAACGGCCACTTTTTCGTTATAAACACACAAATATGTAAAATTACAGAAGACTCCTGTATGCCAGGCAAGATGCCTTGTAAACTGTCGCACTGCATAAGTTTTATATAATATTTATCAAATTAGTATTCGTTTGAAAAGAAGCGTCTCGAGTATGTTTAAATGGAGCAGCGTTATGGTTAACGAACGTGAGGATAATGTCGCATCCTTCGGTATTTCGCTGGGTCAGCTCATGTCTCAAGCACACGTCGTCAAAATTATGACAAACAATCAAAATAATGTCACAGTCTATTTTCACGCTTGTTGATTCTTTCGAATTATTACCTTGCTAGACGCGACGTGATCGATTGATTGTCGATTAATATGAAAAATAATAAATTAAAATTTAAAAAATTATTCTCACCAGACCATTGTCGATAAAACCTAGACGTTCAGAAATTTACGTTTTATGGTTTATCGTTACGTCAGATATGTGATAGTACCGGTTGTCGATAACTCTGTAGTCTGTTCTACATACGGCAGATGGAAGACGCGAAGTCGCGTCTTATTATAAATCTTGTATGTTATTGACATAACTTCCAGGTAGTTTCCATGTAGATACGTATGCGCGTACGATGCTTTCCTTCGTTACTAAGGACAACCAAGTAAAGAAAGGTATTTTGAGGGAATGTCGTAACAGTAGTGTCTATGCTCCTGGTGCGTAACCAACAATATATTCGCCTGTTACTTCTCGTCTAAGGTATATTCGCGTATATTTTATATCAGTACTCGTTCTCCTAGTTTGCAACAATATTAATAAGCCAAAAAAATAATACTCTCTTATAAAATTAATTGTTT
>JARPRG010000321.1:2080346-2116232 GCA_031001745.1 Hartigia nigra | reverse complement strand
AAAAAAAAAGAATTATCTATATCTATGTATGGTATAGTTACTAGTACTCCCAAAAGTAAAATCCTATTACTGCATATGACATTAGAAATCCAGATGCAGATTACTCTGCAGATAATCATAATGTGTATCTGATTACGTCCAGAATGAAAGCTGTGGTCCCACAGGTAAACAGATCAAAGCTGCAAGGTGCAGAATTGCCAGTAGCTGTCGCAGTCAATTTCTGGCTAATATGTCAGAACCGGCTAGAGAATCAGTATGAGGGTCGTCTTTGATCCTGCCTTTTCCAAGCGAGCAGTCTCGTGCCACCCTTGTAGAAAACTCACCTTCCTAAAACTCACCCTTCAGGTCACGCGCCCCGAGCGTGCAGGAGGGTTAGCAAATCCAATTTTATTGTTTGCTCGCCGAAAATCATCCAAATTACATCTCCCGCTTTCCAAGCACGAAGAGAGAAGCCGTCGGGACGCCCTCTCCATGTAGGTCGAATTCGAAAAGTTTTTCAGAGCTCCGTGCCCTTTTGACAATAAAGAAAAAGAACAAAAACTAAGAAGAACAAAAAAGATAAAACAATACACGTAAGACTTTCAAGAATTGTTGGAGAAGATTCACAGCAGTCTAAGTATCCGACGCTAGACGGCAACCATAGTTTCTATGTTATGTGACAGCAAATAGTTGTTTATACTGCATTTACTAAACCACAGAGTACAAAAGATGTAGAGACACCACGTAATATGACTATGGGCTTACCTTTAGGCGTTCACGTAGGCGTGGTACTTTCTTTGTCGACAGATGCTGTTAGACATTGGCTTGTTTGCCAATGATGTACCAACAGCCGCCGTTGTCTCCGAACTGGTTTATTTTTATGACAGGCCATAGACAAGGAAAGCACGTTGAACGACGAACGAAACAGAGTGAATGAAAATGTGTAGTGATACAGGGGACAAAATCACAGTGCTACAGGGATAAATCGACTGAACGATCTATGCGTACCATAGCCATAGATCATTCCATTGTGCAAAAGGGGGAGTGTACACATATTATATATATCTGGTATATTATAACGTGACCTTCTCTCTCTCGCTCTGTGTACACACTCTGGGGACAATGGCTCGCAGAATGTGCGGTGTTTGGTCTCCATTAATATCGGATCGACTGGTGGATGGTTACTGCAGGCCCACCTCTCTTGTATCTCTTTTTTATGGAGCCATATGTCTTCTGCGCTCTGCGTCCCCGTGTTGCTGCCGCTCATTTGTCAGCTCGCAATCTGCCACTCTTGCGATTTGATGCCACCAGTCAAAACACACTGGTGCGTCCCCATAGCACCTACGCCGATTACCTAGCCAATTTTTTTTATATGCCTTCTGCTATTTTTCTGTTTTTTTTTTTACAAAGTATCCCTTTAACGCTTTACACAGAAATTCATCGTGATTTACGTTAGCTATGTGAAAGGCTAACGCTTACTCGTTACATTGTACTAACTAAGACCATAAAGGAGACCGTAAAATGATAAGCATTAATGGGTCCGGTGGTACAGTTACGTAGGCACCTAGCGTTCCTCTGGATTATAATGTCATTTCATCCCATAACGATGGGAAATTCCAATGTTTCCTAGAGTTATTATAATTCGGCTTCATAGTCACTGTTACTATGTACCGTGTCTTGCTCCTCGGATAACGTTGCATTGTATTTATTCACATTGCTACTAAGGGATGAGAAAAGTCAAGATTTCACAAAGGCATTAGAGACGCGGTAGCGAATAAAAAATAGTACACCCCCTCTGGGGGCATTTAAATGATTCTCGATACTACCCACTGTGTTGACGGAGGGTTCACCATAAACGAAATTCGTATCCCTACCTACATCTGTGCCCCAGGGGTCTCCTTATCTGCGTTTAAATGAAATAAATCCCACGTTCGTACTGTATGCTGTATTATTTTTTACAGTGGAGTGCGCAATGTCTTTGCTAAGGGTAGTTTACAAAAAAAATGGTATCATCCCCAAATATATTACTTATTTGGAAATGATCAGCTGTAAGAACGTCAAGACAAGAACAAGGATTTGTTCAAAACAAAAGAATTGTTATATTACCAAAAAGACAAACGCACTTGCCTTTTTTTTAATATATAATACGTAAACACACAGAGGGGCCAATGTAAAGTACGTAAGCGCGAAATAGCTGGAGGGTCCGGATGTATTGTGCAATATCAATGGAGGCTCGTCAGGGTGGCGATGATCGCATCGCATTACCAGTGAAGCGTTCTATGAGCGGCTGCCACCACTATGGGTATCTATGGGTATAGAACCCCATGGCGTATTATGGCGTGGCCTGTCACCCCTCGTGGCTCGGCTGTAAAATAAACGATACCTAATTATACGCGTCCCCGTTCGGCGTGAACCAGAAAGGGCGAGCAAGTGCGCGCGAAGGTGCCTGCCGCTAAATGGGATTACGAAATTACAATTAAGATTGATCGTCGCGAACGATGCAAGTTTCAAAACGGCTGCAATTCGCTGGTATTGATACATAGCCCAGAGTATTCCATAATAAAAAAATCTAGTGATTTAATCATCGCGATACAATACACTAAAAATATCGAACTATTAGCACAGATGCGATATTAATTTTTTTTTTTTAATTAAAGCGTTGCAAAATATGACGGACTTAGATGTATTTTCGAAAATATTTTTGCTACGAAAATGTTAACATCTGGGTCCGTACTGTAATATATGTATATAGGGTAGGTGTCTGCGTTAGAGGGCTCGTATTTTTGGGCTGGGTGTTGCCGAGAGGGTGGCTCGCTGTGGGTTTGCCGGGCGATGATTAATTAGCGTTTGATGAATATGTATGAGAGGCAGCCAGCTTCGCTAGATGTATATATATATATATATATATATATATATACACGCGTATATAGTATATAACATAGGTATAGATATAGCTGAGTCGTAGGAAACATCCCTTGTAACAGTAGCAGAGCCAACTCTGGAGCTACCCTCACCGATCCTACACCGAAAACCCCAGCCCCAACCCTAACCCAACCCCAATGCCAGACCCTCGTAGCGGCGCGTTTCAGCTCGGCTGAGTCTTCGCCGTGTAATGTTTAACAATGCGTTTCGCCAAGCGAACCCGTGTGGCTCCTTTTGCCATTTCAAACTAAATTCTCACTAGGAGTCTATAGCTCCCTACATATAGCTTTTTTCCAAGGAACTCGACTTTCTCTTTATCTTTTTCGCTCTCTCACTTCTCTCTTAAAGTCTAGCTCGCTCTCTCTACGGAATCACGAATATCTCTGGCAATTTGAATAATCGGAGGTATAACCTACCCTGATTTTCCTTGCGCGGGCACAATTTGCTACGGTCTTTTGGAATCGGGTCGACCTTAATCTCGAGTCGGACTAAATTACTCGTCGTTTCCGTCGATTACGAAATTCCAACGTGAAAGGTCAATTGAACTAGTTGGTATATCTCAATGTTATTCTAAAATCGTGCGGAAGTGTAATTTATTTGTCAATTTCGTAGATACTTGATTTACGTAGTAAGACGTTTTTATAGGTCGGAAAGAGAGAATGAGAGTGAAAGACGTACAATTTTCTCAACACTTCGGCCTCGTTGTCGCGCCATGGTAAAAATATCAAACTGGAAGGCGTAAGCTTAGATTTTGGTTGAGCCGAAAGGCTGCTGGATTGTTCGCAAGAGGAGAACAATGCAAACAATGGCGGTTGGGCGCCGCGGTGAGCCCTGGCTTACGCGTGAATACAATTACATTATGAACTCGATTACCATTTAAATGGAAACAAACGTGAAATGCTAAAATACGCCGCCCCCTTCGTGGCACGCCCCTGAAACTCCCGTACCAACTATGTTTCCACGCTTTAGCGTATATCCATTGCGAAACACTCTAACCACATATATACATAACAGGACACGGCTCTGACTCCTCGATCATCGGCATGCAAATTAAGAGGCCATCCACTTTTTGGGGAAAAAAAAAAACCAGAGCCTAAGCCAGAGCACCAAGCTAAGGATTAATCAATCGTGCAGGTTGAAATTTTAACAACCCCTTTTATATACCTGTCTGCGTAAATGTTGATTTATTTATTTCCAATACGCACGTTATTCGCGGATGACTTTATACGGTCGATATTTATGTCTGCTGTTGAGGTTTGTTTTTTTCTTTGAAAAAAATTTCAAAATTTGTCTCTATCATCTTTTATCCCCTATTATTATACAGTTAATTTCTTAATGAACCGCATCGGTCGAGGGTGCTGATGTCCTGCACTCGTGCACTGATTTCACGGGCCACCTGTCGCACTGCTGGTACACCCTCCCAATTGCTTTCAGCGTATTCGACACGCAGGGTGTAAAAACATTATTTTATAGGGAGATATATAGATCGCCGTGAAAATGAGTTTGTATTCGATACCAAGTCGTCGTGAGAGGATGGTTTGGTATATTTCTAACAAAATTACGGTATATAGGAAAATTCGTAATTTTTGAGCCAACCTCTATTGGAATACACAGTGATATTTGTTTTCTCCCTGTCATGGTGTTTCGACACTTTTATTCAGCCTGTACAAATATTTTCTCCGTGCCACTGTTACCTGACAGTTTGCAAGCCACAATAGACTCCTAACCCCCAATTCCACAAAAATCGGTAAAAGAGGGTGTACATTTAATTCTTTCCACATTCGGTATTAGGAAGAACCGATCTACTGGTAGAGAACTAATGTTCATGGAATATATAGGCCTTTCCTAAAATCTCATTTTGCTCCCCCAATTTATACCAACCCTTTCACGTCCCTTTAACGGGAATCCAATGCCTCAGTCAATCTAAGGAAGGTTGAGGGTTAAAATCCCATCTCCTCGAACGAAATATAACCGTCCATTGCCAATTCTTTTCTTCGCCTCGAAAATCAGCAGCAAAAGCGACAGCAGTAGCGGCACGAGTAGCAAGAGGAACATACGGTCCCGTAGGGGTGGTTCCATAGATAGCCGTGGTCGGTGTCACCATCCTGACAAAAGCTGACCAGTAGGAAGGACATTCAGATGGTAATTCGCACACGTCTAATATACACCCCTATATACGAATCCCCTTTACAGACGATTCCACAAGCGCCTTGCACACCCCATAGACATTCGCGCGAGAATCAAACCAAATATTGGCAATATCATCCCCTATAGCATTGTCCCCCCTCTATCTCTCGAGCTCCAAGGGATGGGAACGATGTCCATTTGAATGCGCGTTTCCACTCTTATTCTCACAGCAATACCAGCCAGTAGGATATTATAGGATTAGGTTAGAGGGTTGATCTTTCGAAGGGTGGCAAAAATTTCAAGTACTCGCGGATCGCCAAGGGTCCTCGAGAATACCGCGCCAGTAGGAAGAGACCCGCTTGACTGGATCGGTTTGTCGATTTTACAACCCCCGATTTAGCGACGATCGCTTCTGCTCGTCCAAGGGGTGTAACTGGCTCTCCTCTCTTACGCCCCTCTTTACCACGTGCTATCCCTCGTACAGATAGACGGACGTAAATCTCCCTCGATCTACGTTGCAGCACGCGCCACGATTACGCGATTACGCGTGTCATCTCGTCCAAGGGTTGGGAGGGGTGCGACGTGTCATGCGATGGCAAAGAGGCCGCCGAACGATCTAGTTCGTAATCGCTGACGTGGAAGATGCCTTCGTAACACCCCCATTTTTTCGCCCCACTAAAGCACTGTTACAACGAGTCCATCTGCTCCTCTTAACTTGTTCTTCTAACACCTGACAATTCATGCGTCCTTGTGGGTATATGCGAAAGAGAAAACGTTAAAAATCCGAATGCTTTACTACCCTTAAGAAATTACGTTATACGAAGATTTATGGATCTGTCTACGAATCGTGAATCTGGATGGTCCTGTTAAGGGCTACTTAGGGGGTCTCATACGTGTATCGTCCGTATATGCGAATGTCGTATAAGGGCGGATGCTGGGGCTTTGCCCAATAAAGATCTCCCACGCAGGGTACAAGGGGCGTGTGGAATTGCATCTAGTGTATACCTAGCAGGGTTTTCGATGTCGTTCTGGGACAGGAGAGAGGACGTCTAAAATTAAGGGTTGGGTTGGCTCATGGCACGAGCCGCCACGTGACCCTGCCGCTTTCTACAAACAGCATTATGCACGCTCGCGCTAACATAAATTACTGTGAGTTTAATATTGGACGTTGGCCTAGACTGCGGACGACCACCTCCTGGGCAAAACACGTTTAACGCCCTAAAATCGCCGTTTTCACCCTTCGTTGAAGTCGCCTCAGGGTTACAGTACTGTTAGGCGCCATTGAAAAATCCGATAGAACCCTTATGGTTCAAACGAGAAAAATATTTTGATAAACTTATTGAATAATTTGTTACAGAATTTTTACTGAAAATTTTCAACGATTATATTTATTTTATGGTCCTTAAGGGTCGTCGAAAGATTCCCAGGATCTCACAATACATTCATTCATTAATTTCATCACCCTCTAGGCATCGAGGAATTTCTTCTGTATCTTTATTGTGCTTTGCGCTGACCTGAGAGAATTCTCGACCGACGCATTGGATTCCTAAAAAGGAATGATACTTCGATAAGTGGACACCCCGTTGAGAATGAGACGTCGCAGACGTCGACGTCGGGATGAATGAAAGCCACGTTAAGTTTATGAATGGAATGATGCAGGAGTTTAGGTCCATGAGGATACATGCCCCAAGAATGTTGGCCTGGTCGACAGTTACATTTTAATCCTGGGCAAACCGAGGGTAAACCCGGATGCCGGCTCTTGATATACGATCGCGGTTACCACCACCATTACAGTTTACCCCGCTAATTATGCAGTTTACCTACGCAGACTTTAGTCTATATATATATATATATATATATATATATATATATATATAGGCGTAGTTAGGTATATATATATATATATATACCTAAACATAAAACAAGAGTAATGGTCAATGATAGTAAATGCAACCGAACCTAATAGCCAATGATTAAAGATGCTGTAATCTAAATTGCAGCCAACTTAAAAAAAAACATTATGATTACACCAAAAAACATATAACTATCACATAAAAAAATTAAAAAAAAAAAGAAAGTATATATATGGTCCAGATGACTTGATGCTGCAGATATCCGTCTGTTTTTTGTTATGGGATCTTAATTAATACTCTGTCGCGTGGCGCGAATGTAATTAATTAAAAGATCAAAAATTTTATTCATAACCTACAAGTCAGTCAGTCACTCACTTACAAATCAGAGATAGTACAGGTCTTTCCAATGTAAGCAGGACTAAATCTCCCGTAATTCAGAGCAAACAAACACGACTCGCGAGGTCAGGCAAACTCGTGATCGTAAATTACAATTCCCCACTACCAGCCATTGTGCACAGTTCATCCTGGTATCCGCAAATAAAGATGCTGTACTCAGATGAGAATTGTGAGATAGGAAGATATCACACTACATAGCTTTGAACTATAAATGAGATGCTGCTTCAGGCCGTTGTCATCGTCGTCTTATGTAATACTCATGTGTGACAGTCGCTATCGCTATACTGGAGCGACTTCATTATCTCTCCCTACTATCCTTCTATCTATATACAATCTTTGTCTTTATGTACATATATGGAGTGCGGTATACATACGGGTCTAACTTTGACGGCGGGTCACGTTTTGCCTTCGTCTCGGCCGATCTTATTCGCGCCATTTCGCAAAGCTACGCAAATGCTACGACCCAACGAGATTTTCCTTTTATCAAAATTGGGTTACGGGCTTAAGGTTCGACCCGTATTTTGGCGCCATCTATCTACAGTCATTTTTTTTGTAAGAAAATATTTTGACCATCCTCGGAGGATGGAACGTGCGTCACAAAGCACTTGTAGTACTTGAATTCACTTCTTAATTAAAGATATAACGAGTATTGATAAGAGGCATTAGTATTTCCAGGAAATATAATAAATTTTAATGGTTTTTTTTTATGGATCATTGCGGTAGGTTTTCTTGGATATACATTGTTGAGTACTTTAAAGATACTGGGTATACCCGCGTATCGTATTGCATGCTGGGACAAGTAGCATACTTCATGGTGGTCACGTGACAAGAAGAATTTGGATGCTTTTTTAATTTTGAGATTGACAAGAAATTTTTTTATAATTATATAATTTATTTATAAATCACAGTGCACGGGTCGTTATGAGTACTCTCGTTACTCTGCAGCGAAATCCATATCCGATACCTGACGTATCTCGAGAAGGAATCTGGATATCCCATGGACCAGTACTGGGTGAAAATGTCTCGGCAAACGACAGACGATGGTATGGAAGATTGAAACCCCACGAACGTCTCTTCGCTCATCACACGTTGAACAGCATCCGAAAGGATCATCGTTTAATCAGACCGAAGGTAAACAGCAGGCGTGAAAGGCAAATGACTTTTTTCCAAGTTTTCCAATAATTTGTATCTAACGAAAGAGAAGGTAGAGAGGGAAAAAAAGAAGAACACAAGACACTATTCTTCATCCGCATAGCAAGTATTGATCCAAAGTATGCAGGGACACGGCGGTGCAAGGACGTAATTTAAATTTATTAGCCGTCTCTAATCAGTTATAACTTGAATGGACTTCTCGAAGAAGATCAAAGGATTATCAAGCGGATTTCGATCTTGCTGCTGTACTCGTGCTCGACCAGTATACTGAATTTCAGGTACCACAAGATTCACTTGATCTGGCACTGTCCGCCATTTACAAGCACAATGCCGATACTCTTGTACCAAAGACGTACGTGCCAATGCAGCCTGAAACATTGGGAAAGGAAACATGGCGGGTACTACGTAATCAAATCAAAGTACGTATTTAAATATGAAAAAAAAAAAAAAATTATTATCATTAGAAAAGTTCTTTACTCCACATTGATATGAGGTCTTGATCTAATTTATATAAGCAGTAGCATTCGTTAGAGTCACTTAAATATGTCATGTCATCAAATCGAGATAATGGATATCAATAATTTACTACCGAGTATCGAACGGGCGACAATGACATTTTAATTAAATTTCACTCCTCCCATCACCGTCTGCTTCACTGATAAGATATTGCAAATGGACGCCGATTGGATTTACTCGGAACTCTTTTAAATATTTTTTTTGTCTCAAACGTCTAACTTTCTTATCAGACTGAATTATTTATTTTTATTTTACAGATATATACGACGCCACCACCTCCGTTGGGATATTCTATAAAATACGCTGGTCCGTATGCGGAAAGGGATGATCCTGTGAAGGATATTGCGAACAACGTGAAAAAGGGTATCATACAGAGGCTACATCCATGCAGTGTGAAACTGGCGATTGAAGGTCCTCATACGGATCAAACGAATCCCGGATACAGCCGCAAGGTCGATGGAACTTTCTACAGCATCTAACTTCCGGAAGTTGTCGAGACACGTACAAGCTGACGTGGGATATGAGATAAGGCGCAGGATACAGAACCCGACAATAATCCTGTTACACGAGGAGCAAAGATATATTTGGTATATTTGTACATGGGAATTTCATAGAGAATCCTTAAAACCCACTCATGCCTCTTTAGAAATAATTTGAAAATTTTGGAAAATCAGATAATAATTAAATTCAGATATATTTCATTCAATCGTAAACTAGAGTACACTAAGTGATCTTTTCATAATGAGATTCAATAATATCCCGTTGATTGAACGGATATTAAAATTTATATTGGCTGGTATTGTACTAGCATTTGTAATTTAATATATGTAATAGAAATAATAGAAATCTGTCTTCTGGGAATATGTCTTTAGGATTGTCAGTTGGTAGTGTCTGCGCAGTTAGAAAGTGAGTCAGTGCGTGATGCTCAGTGCTCAGTGCTCAGTGCTCAGCGAAGGGGCAGAATGTCCCATTACCCAGTAATCCTTGTTTGTAATAAAGCAGCACCCCGCTGCCTACAAGCCACCCCTGTGGACCTATCTCACCCGCATATGCTCCTCATGGAATATCATTTATGTCTCACCTCCCCTATGGCGTCCTTGCCCCGTTTAACCCCAAACTACCCTTCAGTCGACAGCCTATCTTTATACATACGCGGGGTACCTAATCCAACCATGATTGCGCGTGCTGCCACCCTTGAGTTAACTCTTGGTCTTTCTTTCCCAACCCTTAGATGATATTTTATCTTAAAATTGTCTCTGTGTAATGGCAAAATCAAAATGGTTGATAGTAAGTAGGTGTTGAAATTTTTTAATTTCAACATTTTTTTTCTCATCAGCTATGTTTTGCGTATTAAGTAAGTATTATCTAATGTTTTGCTTAGTCGGCTAAGGGTGTTACTCTCAGGTAGGGGTTGCTGAAGAGGGGCTAACTAGAAGGGAAATTAAACAGCTTACGGGGAACGGTTGCCTGCATGGATTACCTTGGTTATTGGGGTAGATTGATTTGCTCTTCTGGTATAGGGATGGTGTCGGAGCAACCCCCAGGGTTCAGAGGGAGGCCGAAGAGAAGGATCTGAGATACCCCCGCGGATTCCGTGGCCAACCAACAAGCCTCCAATTACTTGGCCGAGCGGTTTTATTTGTATTTAATTCTTATTTAATTTACTTTTTACGGCTTCCTGACTCTCGGGCGCCCGTAAACGGAAATGGAGGGAGAGACGCCGCTCTCTTGAATCTCGCTGCAGGTCTGCAAGAGAAGATTCTTCAAGCGAAAGCGATCGTGTCACTAGAGTGAATCTACGGGAAAACAAACTTTCAAGAGACACTGACATTATCTTTCCCATTAATAATAAGATTAAACGAAAAAAAAATACTATAATAAACCATCCGTATTACCGTTACAACTCGCACACCCAACATATCAGTCAAGTTCTATTTTCAAGCTCAATCCTCAATTTCTCTATTTTTTCCTACCGAAAAAGAGACTTCAGCACTCGATCCCCACCGCGCGTGACAGACGCACCAGATAAATTCCCCAATGTTTTCCAAGATTTAGAAAGTTATCGAAGCCAACTTTCGAAAATAAATAGAGTCAGGGCTTTGGCCCGTGAAACGGCCCTCAGTTGGTTAACACAGCCTCACTGTAGTACAGAGTGCCTATCTCAGCTTGTCCATACGTACAGCCCCCCTAGCCGGAGGAAAGGCTGTGTAAGGGTTGGAGTAAAGACGCGTTGATCCCACCGGGATGAACCCGCTATTCCAGCGAACTTGTTACGTTATATTTATCAGAGCAACGCACCCGGCCACCTACGTCCGTCACTTCGACGTAGACGTAATTTATTTTTACGTTGATTCTCACCAGCCGTCCACCAATCCACAGTATTTCCTCATCCAAGTACCATAATCATTCTGTTAGTTTTTCATCACTCGATCAACCACTCGAAGGCTTTGATTCACTTTGAAAAATATTGACCGTCAATAACAAATCAGTATTTGATCACCGCTCCCCGCCAGCCTTCGAGCCAACAGTAAACGTAGATACGTGTCCTTCGCTAATTTCATGGAGCTACCACGAAGAACAAATAACTAAGAAAAATACAATAGGATTTACTACCCCCGGCAAAAACGATTCTTCTGACGTTCGCAAGGGTGGCTCAAGTAGCTTATTTTTTAATTTCATCTCAATATGCTCGCACGGCACTCTAGTGTTTACCCTAACGTTTTAAAGTTATTTTAAAAACAAGTCCAAGTGGATTCTGACATAGGGTCGAAACGAAGTGACGTCCACCACCCTTATGACAATTGCCAAAGGGGTAAGTGCCAGTAGATTACACAGGGTTGGTACCTACTGTGGGAACTGGTTATGGAAAAGGCCCACTTGTTATTTATACGACGATTTGAAATCACAATGGATATACTATCTCATACAGAAATTATTTTTTTTATTTTATTTTCAAAATCCAATTACCTGCACTGTCTTGTCAAAGAAATTATACAAAATATTGAAATAAAGGTACTTCTTGGGATAATACAAAGGTAAGCATACCAAAGTCACGTTGTCATGGCAAAAATGGATCCATGGGATTTATAACGGTAGTTTGACATTCGCACGGACCTCCCACCAGTGTTAATTAGACGCTTCTAATTATAGCAAATGTCTACAGCCGTGCCGATGAACGTAGAGAGCGTGCCGTAGCAGTAGCCCGGGGGATCAAAATGCAACCCTCTTGCGAACGAACCAAGATTACCTCGAGGGTCCTCACCGTCTCACCATTCGCTACCGCCATTGCTACCCTTTACGAGCTAACCTAACCTACAGCTACCAAGAGACCAGCCTGCTCGCTCCTGGTTAGCCTACTCCAAGGATTACTTAAAATAACACCACAGTGCCATCCGAGCGGGAACGATTTTATTATCCAGCAAATGGATAGGTATTTTCGTTTAAGTAATCCCCGTATACTCTGAGACCTCATTCTATCTCGCCCTCATTCACCAAAATTTTCTGACACCGTATACAGCAAAGAAAAAAAAGAAAAAAAGAAAAAAACCCTAGTTGCACAACCTCCACTCCAAGGATCCTACTATAATTATCCTGCGCTATAATCCCAAGAACACAAAGCACTGCAGGTGCTGCTGTTCTTATTCGAATATTTTCATTCAATTCCAAGATCCGCTATATTTGTCGAGTGGCACGAGTGCAAATATCAGTTTTGCCATTCGATGGACGAGAAACGTGACGGTACCGCGATACAGGGTTCCCCAGTGTTACATTCCCTATCCGTATGGCACGTGGGAACATAGTCACGCATACTCCGTGTACATTTACGTCGTACTTTCATCCAGACCCTCCTTCGAGTCTCTTCCTCTGACACCGTCTATCACCCTTCTGATATCCTTGACAGAAGTAGGCCTCCCCCCCTTATACGTAGAAACCCGAAATCTCCGCCCCTGAACGCACCGACTATACCCTTCAGGAAAATAATAGTAACAACACTCGACGGATTCAGGCGCCCGTAAAATCTGACGTATACGATATTCCGCATGTCTGAATAGCACTGGCAACAAGGATAAGTAACAATTATGACGTCTACGTATGACTGACGTTTCCATACGTTTCCGAACGAGGGACGGAACATGGCGTCGCGGCGCCAGGTCTACGACGTTATCTGACGATTTTGTGCTTAGTGAGGCAAATTAAAGAAGGGTAGCAAATAAATTGATAGTAGAAATAATTTATAGATCCTCTTCCGGGCGTCATCGTACTCATCCAAACGAATGAACGTAGGGATTAAATACTTCTCCCAGGAATAGAGGTTCTCCCGGTGCTAAGTTCGCATCCCTTTGTTTTTTTAGTCATCGTTGATCCGTCATTTTAATTGTTATTAAAAATAATAAATAACAATTTTTCATATAAACCAAACCATGACGATACCTGCCACTAGGTCGCTTATACACATCTATTGCGTTGTCCCCGGTTACAAGAGCCAAAAAGTGCTCTTCAGTCGTTTCTCGTATTTGCGTAAGAGCAAAGAGTGTCAACGATATCGTATAGGGAGAGGCCCGTGTACGTCTTTATACACTCAGCTGATACATGTGTGAGGTCTGACGATGAGAACGCTTTGCGATAAGGTTTTATGACCCGTCAGTCATCCGCTAGGTGAGCCATACCCGCAGCCCGTGCTTGCTATCAGCTAAAGAGCTGCCGGCAGCGTCTAAGAGAGAAGATGCATCATTGTAGTTGAACGAAAAAAAGTGAGAGAGTGAAAAAAAAAATCGAAAGGAATTTCATTAATCCCACACTGACGAATTCGATCAATCTACCGCATGAGCCATAGTCGATTATATACATTACTCCAAAAAGTTTTTTCTCCTTCGTTCATTGTTTTTCCTAAGTTCTGACTTTTTGAAAAAAAAAATGTATCTCCTGGAAAATTTCTAGAACACGAGAAGGTCGTACGGTCGATATTTTTTAGGATGATTTTGATAAATTGCAATCGACAGCCATCTCCCTCCCACTCTCAGCCCCCTCAATAAAATAAGGGCGGCTAACGTCGTGCCTGTTATACAAGGGTTGCTCGATATGAAAATAGTTTAAGAAAACCGATGTTCGGTTCGCATGCCGTCAATTGAAGCGTGAGACATTTCTTTGCCAGTCTGCCAGTTAGGGGGACCGGGGATCTTTTAGCCCGTGAGGTTGGTAGTACATACTCTAAGGGGTGTCGTTCATCATTCCCGTTCCTGTGGCAAATGGGGAATATTCATAGAGCGCCTTCCTCGGCGTACCGACGCTAAAGCTATACCGTAACTACTGGCATCGTACTAAATTCCTCATAAGAGAAAAGGAATGAAAAGAAAAAGAATGACGTGATATATGACGGAGGTAAGCACGTGGTTTGCTTCACACCTTCTTTCGGTTTTACACCCTCTAGTTTCACTCTGTCTCTCGCTTACTCTCTATCCTAGAGTACACCACTCCCTGCACTCTTTATATAATGGTTACGGGACTCCTGGATGAAATCCAGAAGAGGCTGTAGCAGATGGACTCTGAAGATAGTGAAGTGTCCGATAGATAGTATACCAGGACTGTTAAGAACCTGAAGAATTATCTCTTGACGTAGACTAACGATATCTCACCTGAAAATGATTTAGGTAGTGGAACCACGTATATGACATTTACAAGATAATTAAATCATTGACATAATCCATGAATTAATTAGTATTAAAGATGCCATTGTTTTTTCTTCCATATCTTAACGAACCTAGATAAATTCACAGCATAATTAATTTCCAAGTAAGTGTTCCCACTCATAAAAATCGTGTTACGATTACCTGCGTCTTTCTCTAACGCGTATACGTACCCATAAGTCTCTCTCCCTCTCTCTCTCTCTCTCTCTCATAGCAAGTATAGAAAATTCCAAAATTCTTCAACTTTTTTCATCCTTTTCAAAAATAACGTTTCGACATACGCATTGCTCGCATGCATCACACATAACTTAACTGATTTACCAATGAAATTCCACTTGCGTTATACAATCCAAACAAATCGAGCAAATTAACCGATAACCTCTGACCTGATTATAAACATTATACCGATCATCACGATTGTGGCTATCGTAGGTATTATCGATCACAGAAGCAATACATAACCGGCGGAAATCGGAAGCCAGATAATTATCTGCGTGTTTAAGAGAGTACAGGGGGCGGAGGGACGGGGGGGGGGGGTAAGGGCATAAGAGAGAATACTTAATCCGTAGTGCACGGTGGGAAAATAATTTGCGATAGCGCGTAAGCCTTCGTAAGTTATGTCGGAGCTTCTGACCAAATGAATTTGCCGGCACGTAGGCAGAACGCAAAGTGTTGTGCAGTTATTATTATCTACATGAGAGATTAGCGCGGGCGATTATAAAACCGATCCTTTATAGCTTGCTGGTTGTAAATGCGGCTTAGAACGATGTCGATAAATTATCGGTGTACAGCACTCGTCAAAATACCTACAATTGGAGAATCTTTTAGTACGTAGTATCTGCATATATATATATATATATATGTGTGTGTGTATACATATTACTGTGTGAATGAAGATTCTTGATTTCCTTAAATCATTTAACTAGCCTCGAACTCGATAAGGACAGTTGTTTGCATTGTTTTTTTTTTGGTACAAATATTTTTCATACTTTTTGCGTACAATTTTATCTTGTATATTTCGCAAATGTAATAAAAATACTATTGTCGGAAAAGATACGATACCGCGCCGATGAAAAAATAATGACTCGACTCGATGACTTGTTCGATATACTTTATGATGTTTTTTGGGTATATTTTTGGAGTTGTATATTATTTATTAAAACAAGGTAAAAAAAAAGTTCTCTCTTATTTACCCAGGTGACTGATGGGTACTATCTTTACGATATCCACGGATATCACTATAGTACACTGTACGGATGACTCCTGAAGCAATGCTCGATTTTGAAATCATTTTTTTGCCATTGCAAAATCCTACCCATTGATAATCAAGCTTTAATCTACAAGGGTGTAAATGTATTATGAAATTTTGCCGGAAAACACACGAGGGTCATCGCACCGTTTAGCTTTGATCGAATTGCAAATTATTATTATTATTTTTTTATTTATTTAGCAAATGGATTCCATACGTGTCAAGTACAGATATTACAAACGGACACGCAATTACCAACGTGAAGTTCCTTCACGTTAATCGGAATCGCCCGTAGTGTATAAATAGAGCGATATAGAAAGGCAGTCGTGCAAAGTGATCTGCTGCGTACTGCGTCCGGCAGGAGTAAAGACAGCGAGTCAGCCAGACGAGAAATCGGACAGGCCAGTAGGTAAGTCTGTCTAGTGAAGCACGGAAGAGGCTGCCATGTTGGATGTGGAAAGGCGCCGCCCATTAGACGTGTTCCGATTGGCCGTGACGTCACGCAAATACAGAGAGTGGGGATAGCCTGTTCCGATACACGAAAACAGGGGAAATATTACGCCTTCGTATAAAGCTCGTACGTACATACACGCACGTCCTACGACCGTGTGTAGAACGCATCCCGATACGAACTACCCTCGCGAAAGTAATTTTGAAAACTAGGGGTTGCTTTGCCAAGAATTCAGGGCCGTGTCAAGAGCTTACGAATTTCTTGATTTTTTTCTTTTTAGGGCGTCCATCTAAATCTTATAAAATTTTTAGTCTATTTTTAGTAACTTTATATGCGGATGCTAAGATCATCGTTTGAGACGTAAATGAAGTTAGGTTAGGTTAATTTTGAAATAATTTTACGATATGGACACAAGGTTGGTCTCTCGTTTTTTTTTTTGTAATAGAGTCACATTTATGGTACGACTCAATCACGTTGCTGGATACTCACGAGAGCTACAAGTTCGCGAAACGACTGTAGCACGAAATGCGAATAAAATTGCCATTTACGTGGGAATACACTGATTCCACGAGAGTCCATATACGACGGTATAATTAACACGTTGAATATACTCGCTCTCGTGAAAGAGTAACAGAGAGACAAAGAGGCCTCTCCGCCTTTCGTTAGGATTAGTTGTTACCCACGTACGCATTTATCAACAATAAAAATGCTTATCTTGCACGAAACTCTTTATCCGCGTAATCCGACGGTTTGAGCGTCGACAGATTTTTCCGAGAGCTTCGAAAGATTTGTTCGCTATAAAAACACGAGGATTCGATACTATTTAGATATCCGTTATGAATCCGTCATTATAATCCATCGATAACGAAACCGCACGCAGCAGACATTTTTATACCGAAATATCCATTGTATATTCGTCTACTAAATTCCAAAAGAAAAATAGCAAGCGTACTGATAACAGCTTCCGTATTTGTACCTCTTGCGAAAAGTACTAGGATCATCCTGAAGAGAGATGGGGGGAAAAAGATATTAAAGAAAAAGAAAAACGATAATGACAGAAAATATGGTAAAAGCATATCAATGGTAATCTTATTTGACAACGCAGAAACGAATGGGTACTCCCGTGATTGTTTTCTTGCCTCGGTACTTTCCAAGGATTGCCTCCATATTTTTTCAGAGTCCGCCCCTGAGCACACGAGTTCGCACGAGGGTGGCTCTTCTGGTATATGTGTTGATATGTATATATGTATATATATATATGCGCTACTCACGGTGAACGAACCAAAGAGACGGGAGGAATACACCTAACCCACCTAAGAAGGAGCTACGAGGAACGGTATAGGAGGCAGCAGAGACTTCTTTGTGATTGAAAATTGATGGACTGGAATCAGCGGGGATGGAAAGTGTGGTTACTGGGGGATGATGGAGCTCGTGGTCTCATTTATCAAAACACTCGGAAGGCTAGAAGAGGTATAGGTACTGACGTATGTATATACATACAGAAATAAAGTCCGTCCGTACGTAAGGTAAAATATCGTATTTACTATAGGTAAAAAGGAGTCCGTTAATAAAAGGGTGTTTTTATGAACCCCCGAAAAGAAAAAAAAAAGTACACTTGACTCTTTTCCACCACCGTTTCATATTTAATTTTGAAGCTTATAAAAACATAGAAAATAATAATAATCATGAAAAACAAGTAAAGACTGATAAAAATGGGTGGGGGGGAGGGATGATATTTTGATGATTAAGGGTGGTCAATTTTTGCTGATTAAAATGGATCCATTAAAGTCGCATAGAAATCCTATTGAAATTCTATAGGCGATGCAGGCAAGAGAGCGCGTCAGATTATGCAACCCCTAGGACGTCAGGGGGGAGGGGGGGGGGGTGGACGTGAAATTAATATAGGGAGGTATGTAACGCAGAGAGAACGGGAAAGCGACCCTTAATTTTCTTGCGGGCTTCTAAATTTTTTAATTAAATTCGAGCGTTTTTTGATGGAGCCCACGATCCGCGGTTATAGTAACTCCAGAGTCAGCCCTCGCTGGTAGAGAAGCTCCACTCCCTACCCCGTGGATCACCAACCCTCAGTCACCCCTAGCTGGTGAACCAAAGAGGGTGAATGCCGCTCCGCTCCGCCCAGCCACGTGACACGGTCCTCGTTTTTCCTCGAGCTACCCTCATGACCCCCGACCAACCCCTAGTCCAGTCATTCTCTGGACCCTGTAGCTTTCCTCTCTCCACCACCGTCAACCACCACCTCCACCGCCATGACCTTCTCCGTTGGCTTCTCGACGACTTTATGCCTCATAAAAATGATATAAAATTTGTAAAGACGGAGCGCTGTAACGACCCGACGGCTTGGCCGTATGGAGTGGGGGCGATGAGGGTCGCAAGAGGGTCGGCAAAGACAGTCGGTCGAGCTCTCGTGTGTGTCTCTATAAGTTACCGGCGTGCGCGGGTAGAGGGCAGAGATAGGAAAACGTAGAAAAAAAAGAGGGGGTACCACAGCAAAAGAGAAAAAGTGGGAGAGAGGTTAGTAGAAAAAGGAAACCGAAGACGGGAAACCCGCGGACTACTTCCCGTCACCCCGGAAGTCAATACGATCCTATATGAAGATAAACTCCGAACAGTTCGAGGAATCTTTCAAAATGGAGGTGTAAAATGTACGACTCTCCGCGTGTCCCAGACATACGTATAGGTAGAAGGTAGCCCGGAGAAAACGTGGACGTCGACTCCCTAGGATTTTATTCAACGTCGTCGTCGACGTCGCTCGTTGGCTTTTATTACCCTTCGGAGCCCATAAAAAGCTCTCTCTCTCTCTCTCTCTGGCATCGACTACGTAATTTATAATGCCTGATCGTTCGCTAACGAAAATTTCTCCTAGACGATCGTCTCTTTTTCCTCTGCCCTTATTCACCGGACTGTATAAGCATCAATAAAAAGAATATTCCCACGGAAAATAATCCTATCCACTAATAACATTCGATATCCGTACGATAAATAGAACTGATACAAAGTTCGCCAATTACGTCGATACCATATTATCGTCCAGCAATGACATTGCGAATGAATGTGCATTTACGAGCAAGGAACAAAAAAAATAAATATCTTATCAACAATGTCGATAGGAATCTCGAGAAAAAAAATATATATATATATAATCGTATATCAGTAACGGTCTGTGAACGTGGAAAGAGGTACCAAAGGTACGGTAAACAAGCACGACTGGCGGCAACGAGTGAAGTACAGCCATTATGGCTGGTATCGATATAGACGAGTTTTATGATATACAGATTGCCGATGCGACGAGGGACCAGTATCTCTATTACGATCGATAAAGATTTTCTAGCAGCCAATGTGAAATCAAAACTCATCGATATATATATATATAAAATCTTGAATAAGGGATGATTTGTTTTTATACAAGTATAAGGCGATAAAGAACACATATACCTATGTAGAGAAGTACCGTATACCTTATTCGATTCTAAAATAAAAAAAACAAAACAAAAAAAAACAAGGATGATATTTGACATAAAGCGTCGAGTTGCGTTTCAGTGTGAAACTCTTGTAAGTATATATCGGTTCGCTACTGATAAATGTCTATCTTATCCTTTTATGGCATCTAGGCAATAAGTCGCTTTATGGGCGTTGCTCCTGAGATATCAAGCAAATGGCAATCGTAAATAATAATTCCTAACGTGGCACCGGGCCAATTATACTCCTCCCTCTCCCTCCCCCATCGTCACCGCGACAACCAGTGAAATATTAGTAGATGTACTTTTAATGATTACCGTGGTTTCGTACTCTTCGTTAATTCCCACCCAATTGTCTACACGATTGCTTCTGATAGTCGCATCACGCACGTAGTCCTACATATATATATGCAGATACTACAAGAAACATAGTACTGATACATCCTAAGTACAAATCTTGTCCGATTATACGAGAGTGTCAATATTTATGTTTCCCGAATTATTAAGAAAAAAATAAAAATAAAAATAAATAAATAAAACAAAATTGAAAAAACGTCAAGAAAAAATCCTCCGAATTTGAATGCGATTATCGATGAGCATTGAACAATCAAAGAGCCAATAATGAGCGCGAGGGCAACTCCAAGCCGCAAAGCCGAAGCTGTAGTCAGGTAATCCGTAATCCTTCAATTATCAAATTACAATAACTAGAGGCCGGTTAGTCCGCTCGTTCCCTCGTCACGAGCACAGAGTGCGGGGCTTAGTTGGTCTGCTCAAAAATCAACGATCTCCCACCATGCGCTACGTCCAAGTGCCGCTGGATAGAGAGCATGTCAAAGATAGAGAGACAGGTGGACAAGGGGGATGAGAGAGAGTGAACGATGTAATGCGTGTGTGTGTGTGTGTGAGGTGGGAGGCAGAGGGTTAGAATACAAGGTGGTAGGGTAACACGGACAAAGGGTGGGAGGTTGAAGTCGACCAATAACGCCCCCGCTCACGAATGGGCGTGGCCATCTTGTCATTTGTCTCTTCTTCCCGGGCGAAGCTGGGATGGCGCGCCAGGGTTGACGTATGTACTTTCCTGCACGTACCGGTCCTCTCGAGTGCTTTGCTTCTGCAACCTATACCTACCTCCGCCTACTAGGAGTATCTGGAAATATATATATGTGTGTGTGTGTGTAGTCTATATATAGGACCAAAGTACGTATATGAATACTATACACATTTTTCTCTAGGAGAAAACCCTCCCCCCCACACCCCTTCGACTCACCCCTGTATCATGGTAGGTATATACAAGTTCTATATACTTTGAAGGGGTAGGTTTTCTCATTCTCATACATGGGTCATATACCTAGGTTTATACTTGTACGTATGTACTGGAGTAGGGTTATGGAGCGAATAAGGATACTACGTAGCCTGTCCTCTTATGGCCTGAAGACGACGAGTATACTAAGGTCTGTTTGTCCTGGCAGATAAGCGGGCGATAAGTGCACCCGAGTGCATCGTCGGCTCCCGCCTTCCCCCTAAAGGTACGAAGTAAGATGATAGAGCCTAAGTAGAAGGTATATAGTTGTGCTTTGGGATTCGGGGAGATGGCGGGAACGGAAGACTCGTGTTTTGTTATTGTCGGTGGTTGAACATGTGCTCGCGCGGATGCTGTGGCCACCAGGAAAATTCAAAGTCACGCTTGACGCACTGGAGTGAATTTGAGTGACGGTGGATCTTCTTCTGGGAGAGATGGTAATTTTATTAGAGGTTTGGTAACGAGAACGGTTGATAACAGATAAGAAATTGGAGCCAAGGGGATATCGCATATAAAAGATATCTGTGTGTTCGGGTCGTGCATTCTGTTTTTTTTTGCAAAAGAGGGTTAGCCCCCCCCCCCCCCCCCTAAATATCACGATTCTATCCACGATAATTTTCGATCCTTTAATATTGCTCATTTCCATCTCCATAGAGTGTTCCTTACACTGGAATAGAGATACACGTTTCATCCTTGTAGTATTCAGAGGTTAGAAAGGACTTGGCCGATCGTGTCGGGGTTCACAAAGTGTACTGTGGTTGCATTTTGACGCGAGTGCGCCAAAGATAAGGGACAAGATATTGTTCGCCCGCTAGTATAGAGGAGGAGTATGTGAAAGAAGGGGTAGAAGAGAAAACTGGTAGCCTCGTGCCCTCTGGTGGTATGAGCTTGCATTGGAAGGGTAGTGGGGTACAATCGACGTATCTGAAACAGTGGGGGTAAAATATATCCGAATGGTGGGGGTAATCAAGATAGTATGAGTGCGTATAGCCAGTTCCTGGCTACGTCCCCCGTGTTCCGTGTACACTGGCAAGTGGGGGGTCAGGCAGGCAAACAGGCAGGCAGGCAGACAGACAGACTCGTGGGACACCCTAGGTGTGGGAAGAGTGGGAAGAAGAGTCGTATGGTGGGGCATAGCCTACCGGAATCGGCGCAACGAATGCCACGGTTTCGAAGCAAGCGGCGTACTGGCGATGCTTCTCGCCAAGGGGAAATAAGCAGCAGCCGGGACAGAGGAGAGGCGCAGTCAGACAGTCAGGCCGCCAGGCAAGCGAGGAAGGCAGTGCAGCAGCCAAGACCACTAGATCCGCTCGGCTTACCGACTTACGGACTTAAGCCGGCAGGCAGTCCGAAAGGCTCAACCCGCTAAGCCTTGCCAACCCACCTACTACCACGGCGGCTACTAGCTAGTACCTAGTATCTAGTACCTACTACCTGGGCTTCCTCTCTGGTCAGAGAGGGCGGCAAGCGTAGCGCACACGGGCCGACTTAACTCTCACGCCGTTTACCCCCCGGATTTCTACCTCGATGTAAATCCGTGCCGATTATCCGTGGCGACCTCGACGTTAACGACGGAAAAAGGAGAGCGTGCGTCCGTGATTGACAGGAAAGAAACAAACCAACGTGTGGTGCTCGACGTGACGGCGATACCTCAAGTATACGCGGGTGACACGGTGTTGTTATTTTCCGCTGTCTACATCGTTCAACAGGAGTTACCACCGAGGTGCGCGTCCTGTGCTCTCGTGCCCGTCTTTCCCGGTGCTGATACACCGGCGAACTCTAACCTACTTCGTGGGACACTTACGTAACGCCCTAGTCGACAGCCTTTATCTCCTTTATCAGCAGTCGCCTACGCCTAGGTGGTGCGCGCGCGTACTTCTCTCCCGTTTGAGACACGATCGGCTCTCGTCGCAAACGCTACCAACGGCACCGCGTGTATAACCTCGTAAACAGTGACTCGTGACGCGAAAACGGACTGCAGCTTCGTTTCTTCGTTAGTAACGAATAATACAGTGTACTAATCTCTAACTCAGCTAAGAGCACGGCTACGGGCTACAGGTTAAAACGTCACAAACGTGAATCGTGTCGCGGTGATAACACGTCTCAAAGATTTATATAGTATCGAAAGTAATACTAGAGCCTTTCCTGGGTACGATCACCTAGGTATACTGTCAAGTGCAAAATTTTCGTGTCTCGTTGATCCTCGTGAACGGTGATTACGTATACGGTGAACATATGTCTCCTTGAGGGACGACCTAGCCTTCACGACCCTTAATTAAATTGGAGGCCTGACAGGGCCTGTGAAGTGGGACAGTGAGGTGTACGGAACAGTCAGCACGACGTTAACTTTCTACAGCATGGAGCGAGGGGGAGGCGGGGGGAGCCTCGAACTCGCTGGCGGAGGCGGCGGTAATCCTGACCTCTGTCTCCCGGATCTCGTTACAGCATCGGCCACTGGTCTTTCGGTGCAGCATCATCAGCATGCTACCTCAGCTGCCTCCATGGCTGGTTTACATGCTGGTGATCATCTTCAGGGTGCCATACATCATCATGATCTTGTGCATGGTACACCGCATCATGATACTTCTATGCATCATAACAATGCCAGTCATCAGCTGCATCATGAACCTTTGGAGAAACTTAAACGTGGTGAGTCGGTCACGGTACCTGAGACAGAGTTCACTGAACTCTGCGATATGAAAGGAAACGTGTGCATTTTTTGTTGTTGAAGGGTTGAAAAGGAACTTTGTTTTAGATTTGTTTTGCCATTGCTGTTTAGGACTGTTGCACTCTGCCATTTAGTTGCGTCAGTGTTTATTCTATCGTTTTGATATTTTTGACGGGACTAAGATAAATTCGCTAGATTACCTTCTATCGCTACCTGGCATCTCCTCTGGCATTGTGACGTGGCTAATTTGACGAAATCGATCTTTGTACTTGGAAATTCTATGTCTTGAAATGATGTATATGCGTCTAGAAAAAAAAAATTATTACATACACATTGATAACGGGGTATCGGTAGATCGTTTCGTATAAGTTTTATTCGACTTGAATTAATTTTAACAGCTCATTCAGTACAGTGATTGGTATCGGTAATACTTGAATGAATTGATTTATCGGTGGGTTACTGTCAGTTTTTCGATCAGATTTCTTCAATGATGTCCAATGTTTTTCTCGTGCTTTTATTGCGACACGATAATACGTATTATTTCTGGATTCTCTTTGTAAGAATTCAGACAAACGTTTGATGCGTGAATGCAGCGAATTCTCGCGCCTTCTCGATTGAGACTTGTGTGCATTTTCGAAGCGTTACGAGGTCGAAGGTAAAGAACGAATCGCGGATAAACGTTTGACTAAATCCCATGAGACATCACAGTTAAAATTAGTTGAGATGCTTGCAGGGGCGCACTGTCATTAAATATATTCTATTTAGGCTTATCGAAATTCTTGGAATTTAGTAATTTCTTCTTTTTTTTTTACATACAAATTTTATTACTTACTAAATTGGGAAGAAAAAGTTTTCTTCGAAATTCATGTACTACGATCTCGAGGTGAAGTAAGCAGAATCTGTTCCTTGAGATATTGTTTTGTCGAAATGGATAAATGGTGAGGAGTTGAATTCCTTGTTGACAACTTTATCGTCGAATTTTTCGCAATTGCTTTTACAGGCAGTCGTGATGCACGAAATGGTACGTTCATTAATTTTTTTTTTTCACCATTCTTCACTGACGCCGGGTCGACGTTGTGTATATGATTTTTTGTCAGGTGTCAGACAGGTAGATAAAATTTTAGTACGAATAGCCCGATAAGCACCGCACCCATCGCTGCGTTATTATACTCGTGACGCGACGCGTCAGATAAAATTTCAGAATCTTCTTTGGCGATGCTTCTTCTTCGTTGCGACGTATATAAAAGTGATATAGAGGCAGAAAATATCAAAAATACATAACAGACCAAAAATATGTACGAAATACGTACTCAGTCCTTTATACAGTGTGCTCGTGCCGTCCGACGGCCGTTAGAATTCTAAAACTCAAAATAATAATCGAATCAATCAATTGACAACGTCTACTCATTCCAAAGTACTGAACTCATATAAATTGTGATTCTGTGACTGTTCAGTCATGGAAGAACGACGATAACAAAGAAATTACAAGACGAAATTTCCCGTCGGGAAACGGCAAAAATTTGTAGCGTCGCTTCGTGATTTTCGCACCTAGACCAACTGATTCACCGTAAAACGATATCTCGTTGAAAAGAAATGAACTCATAGATTTACAATTGCGCAAGCTGCCACCACCCATAAGTCGATGATTCAGCGGGTGATGAAGATTGACAAGATTTTCTTTTTATGTCGCTCGATCGTAATTTTGCAATCGTTAATTCTATCTATATACATATATACTGGCATCAGCCAGTGTCAAAGTCGTATACGAAATATAATTCCCAACATTTGCGAAAGTATCCCAGGCTTGAATTCGCATGGGAAATCTCGGCGACTCTCGACGAAGACGTTCTCGGCAGGCACCACCACCTGTTTTGTGATTCATTAACTCACCGGCTTATCGGGATAAGGCAGACTTATCCGGGGCTCGAACCCGACACCGCGGCTAAACCCGATCTTATTCCAATGGCGTCCCATTCCAATTTCGTTTCTAGTTCGAATTCCGCCGCCAACTGTCGACTCTGCAAGTAGAAACTTGGTGTTAGTTAAGTTGAAGTTTAATTAGTTAAGAACACGGTGACAATACGAATGATATAAAAATTAAGCGAATCAATTAAATACCTTTTACCCTCAAGTTGAAATTACAAATAAAAAAATTGGACGATATGCAATTTTGAGAATTAAAAAAAAAAAATTCCCATTAGTCACAATTACCAAGCGAATTTAATACCCAGGAGTAACGATATGATCCAGAATATTGAAAGTCCTTGGGATTTTTTATATCGACGCAAGGTGAATACTGATGCAGGCAAAATTAAATTTTCCACTCGATAAAAAGTCCACGATAACGGGTTATAAAAATAAGACAAAGAAACAACTAGGACAAATAACGATCGAGGTAATGATACTACAGAAATCGAATCTCCCTCAGGTATTTAACGAGACACCAATTTGTTATTAACCGTATTGTCGAATGACATACATCAAAATTATCAGTAGAGTCATTGATAAGTACCTGAATTTTTGTCGGCTTCTCATACTTTCTCATATTCTCTTTCTCTCTTTCTATATAGCCTACAGGTCGTTCCATCACTTCGATAACGACAAGTGTCCTGATTACTCCAATCAGCTAGTTACGTGGAACCGTTCATTGTTCCTCGGGCGTTATCAAGAGAATCGCAAGGATTTTGAATTCGCAAAAATCATCAAATATTAATAGAAATACAGGTGCAATATGTTAGTCAGAATAGACACAGAAATGAATTAAATCTACAGGACGTTCACGACAGACAAGAAGTCAGCGAGACACGTGACAATAAAAATAATAATATTTAGCCAATGGGAACGATGGCATAAGGCTGATTATATCCCTATCACATAAGAATCCCCCGAGTCATTAACTACCCCTTTATTATTGTGTGGCTTCATCCTGGCCTCAGTATCTGGCAGATGCACCCTTGTATAGGCAACCCTTGTGAGTTCCGCTACTGATGGTGTTGACAAATTGCTCTGCTGTCCGTATCACCCCGGGGACCCTGGTCCTGCACTAGGTATTCACGGCATCCCTGGTAACGTCCTAGACAACGAGGATGGAATTTCCCTGAAAAATTTTGGGGAATTTAGATAGGTACCCTGATCCGTCACGATCGCGCTATACTTTATATAAATACCTTGGTGAAGTAAGAAGCCGCCATATTACCGAAGGTGCTGGTGCCAAGATCAGCTTATCCTGTCTGACCTCCTTTTTCCGCTTCGATTTTCTCGATTACCGAGTCCATCAGCGGCTGCTGCAAGTATGAGGTTCCTGATGAGGAGGTTGGGGCGGCTAAGGAGGGTACCGCTTAGGGGGTCAAAGGATCAACATAGAAATGAACTGATTTCGTAGCCATTATCTCAACCACTAGGGTATACGTACGTACCCTTAGGTCGACTAAGTAGATGTACGCTCGAGCAGGTCTTTACTTCTTCATTTGACTCTCTCATCCTCTGGGCTCTCGTAGGGGTGGTTTGTGTACCCAGTGAGTTTACACAAGGAGAGAGGAAGATCGGTGCGTGCCGATTTGTGAGAACCATTCAGAAGCTGTGGACGTAAGTGGCTTTAGACCTAACCTAAAAACTATGTTCGGACGGTATAGTCAGCGCCAGGCAGTCTCAATGGAGATTGCTGAATTTTTCTATTTTTCTTTTTTCTCTATATATGTGGTCGCTTTTCGAAACTACCCTCGTCACGCACGGCCTATGACCCTTAACGTGCGTGAGTGGCGGACACGGTGTCTCCCGTTACTTATCGGTTCCATGTGTTTCGGGTGTCAAGTTGAAACTAAACAAATTGCCGGGCAAAAGCCAACGAGCTGCGAACCCTATCCGGACTGTTTCTAGCGAGCTTTTACTTTCTCTCTTTTCTAGCTTTACTTCTGTTACTCTTCTTTCTTACGTGTTTCCTCGTCTTCGGCTTCTTTTTGTATTACGCGTCTCGTGGCTTCCACGAGGATAACAGCTGGCCCCTTCCTTTTACCAGTGGCAGACGTACGAGCCGTATAAATTGGTCAGTAGGCAGGTACGTAACGCTGAGATTTATATAGTGAACTGATCTGACGTAGAGAGAAGAATTTACGAATTTTTTTAAAACTCTTTTCAAAAGTCGTGATAGATATATTTTTGGATTTTCTTTTTTTTAGAATTCTTACAACTTTCTTTGGAATTTTATACAGTCGCTCAATTTAGCTCCTTGACGATATTTTCCAGCAATGTATCTATGTAGATTTTTAGGGTAACTTTTGATTTCGTATATGTACTATGTGGACGTGCGTTTAATGTTCGCACTAAAGACCCACAGCCGTGCGACGTCCCGACGACGACGACGTCTAACGTCTAGCAAAGCTGACTAATAAACGACTTCCTAAGGAAGCCAAGGATTAGGAGATTAGGGTGGTTGAGACCCAGCTCCCTGACTTTCTCGCCCTTCTGTAACTAGTCTAGACTCGCAGGTGCTCACGCCACGCGGCCGTACTTCAATCACCCCCCCGATGCTTCCAAGTCCTTACAGTCTCAAGCTCCTGTTTGCTTTAGTAATTATTGGCTACGCGGCTGCTGCGATCCTAGAAAAAATCTTCAAGGATGTCAGACCAGGACCCTCCCGTACGTGACAGCATAAAAATTTGTTTTAAATCCACAACCCTCATATCGTCATTCATCTTTCATAAATATCTTCACAGATCCGACAAAAAATCAATCCCGTGACATAGAAACACCCAAAAATAATTTTTCCCCCAAACAAAATTTGAAGTTTGCCTAAAAATGATGAATCGCTGGTTAAAATATCTATGACGTAAAAGTTCTATAGAGCGATGTGTAATAACGATAATTTGCCTAGCAAGAAGTCCGTAGTCCGTGAATTTCATGGGATCCATCCAGGACCCAGCCAGCTGTTCCAGTAAACGTTTTACTGACCCCTCTAACCCTCTACCCTCGTACTACACCCAATAAGGACACGGCCCACTAACCACCCACAATTTTTGCGTCACGTGTTACCGTATTCAAAATATCCAAACGCGTTCACATTGTCCCTTCGCGCACCGATGATAAATAACAATGTAACATCAAAAGCAACGTACTCTCGCCGTTATACGATATTAGCATATAGCATCGCGACGCTCCAGGCCTTCATATCCATTGTATATAGGATAATTGATAACAAGCCATTCAGTGGATTTGAACGTAAACCGAAAGTCTTTGGCATCCTTCCTAATTTCTCTGGTATAACTGGCAAACGTTTTCAGTCAACCCAATAAAGATACGCTGAATGTCCAGAGCGAAAATCCGAATCGCGACTGTTAGTGAATGAGACGGGAATGGAACCTGCAAGTTGGCAGTGGATAGTAAGGTAGTAGGTAGTACGTGTAGCTGGTCGGGATGCACAGCCGACCGTAAAATCCATGGGGATTAGCGGACGCTAATATATCCCGCGGGTAAAAACGCACCGAGCAGCTGAGATATTCGTCTCGTCTCCCCCTTGGCGTGGCTCGCCGGTTTGTCTTTGGCATAAAATAACTCGAAGCGCGAAGAAAAGTAATAAATTCGTGAGTTACACCCTCGACCGAGTCCGACGTCTTTCCTTCGTTTTCTTTCTATTATCTTTTTTGCCTCTTTCTCTCCCTCTCGCTTTCTCATTCCCTTCAACAGTCGTCTCTTCGTTATAGGATAGCTCGGTGGTACTTTTTTTTTTCAAGGTTCTCTTTCTCTCTCCCTTTCTTAGTACTGTTGCCGCTTTTTTTTTCTCTCTGGTTTCCCATCTTTCTCATGGTTTTGAGAGGGATATAGGAATCGTTATAATGGATGTACTTCTCAGTGGGATTTGGCTGAAAACACGTGGTTAAATGTCGGTAGAGGACGACCCGTCGCGTGTTGACGAGGAAAAGTCTAGAAGAAGGTTGAACTACTTTTCTCTTTTACTTTCTCGCTTCGCTTTTTCTTTTCCTGGTAAAAATGGCTAGTTGGATTTTTTTTCCCTCTATATAAGCTCACGGGAAAAATGCGATTTACAGAGAGAGTGGATTCTTGGTTTGGTCGGAGAAGATCTCTGTAATACGATCGTTCCCACGGGTACTGTCGGTATGAAGAAAGCGAAGGAAAGTAAGAGGAAACATAGTTGAAGCGAAAGATAATATTGTGGAAATTGGTAAAAGACAAGAAAAAAGAAACTTTTTTTTTCAAAATATCCATGAAACGTCGAAACAAATTTTATCCGTGAAACAAAATGTTTGGTATTTCGCGCAGCCACCCACGGACATTTCTTTACGTGGACTAATCGATCGTGGGGTTGGTTCCCTTCGGCGAAAAGGGCGCCTCGAATATCCACGGGGGTGGCTCAAGTGTGAAATGTTTGACAGGAAGGGTGGAGTGAGTCCGGCCACATTCCGCCCCTCTGGATCGCGCAGGTCAACTCGGCAAACTCTGTCGGTTGAGCGACGAGATGTTTCTGGACCAAAGTAACGTAATCGTCAATTGACCCAAGGTCTTTCGAGTCTCCAAGAACTCTGCAGGGAATCCCGTGAGAATGTAGAACAGCGTTCCCGCTTATTTTATTTAAAAAAAAAAAAGAATTATTTAAAAAAGTCAAGAAAATTAAAATCCCCGGAGAAGTGGCACCAGATCAAATTTTTCACTTTTTTTTTATGTAGGATTTCTCATACTATACAGCGTGGCCAGGTATTTTCGATGTAATCTATCCATAATCCATAAAGATATATATAAGGACGGTTGTTATATTTGACTACAAGGAAGTATCGATAACGTCTCGTTATCCTGTCCCAGGTCGAGGTCTCCTGGGGGATCGGCACCGACAAACAAGCGTCGGCCCGGTCGTCGCTCAAATACTGAAACCTCTTACCCTCAGTATATCGGTTCCCTTCGTGTACGTACACGTGTTCCGACCAACCGACCAAATAAGTAACCGATCTGTTTGTTTCCAGAAGATTACGGATATTGTCGGACAAAGCTATTTACACGTGTTTTTGATAAATGCCGACTGTATCTACTCTTTTCGTCGGTTATAGGTAATATTTTGTAATTTTGAAAAAAAAAAAATAAAAAATATTTACATTGTTACGTTAAAATATACTGGTAGCCTCGTTACAGTCTCGGTTGTATAATAGAATTTGAAAATATTTATTTTATACGATAATTAAAGTGGTACCATTTCGCGTCACCTATACTACGTACTTATCGTGCGCTGACGTGTGTCTCGAAAAGAGAAAGAGAAAAGAGAGTAGAAGAAGTGACAAGCGAGCAGCGAACTCCATGCGAGTCGTCGTCGTCGCTCTAAATCAGACGGAGTTATGTGCCGACTAATTGTGAACCACATCCCGCCTTCTTGCCAGCCCCGTTAGAAACCAAATATAACTAAACCAAACGAAACGAAGCGAGGCTAAACGACCAGGCCGATTAACATCTCAGCCACGCGATGCCTTGACAGGCCCTCTCTGCCCCTATTCTTGACTAACATCATGGGAGCGCGAATGAGCCGGACAAGTTTTTTTTTACGTAGTCGTACGACCAGTCAGTAGATAAATTAACCGGGACTTCCCGAAGGCGGGACTTTCGATTAACGTCTACGAGCTTAAACCCATTGTTTCTCTGATCGTTTCTAACGAGCTGAGAATTGTTGAATTGAGACCATAAAATTCTTGTTTTCTCGTACATTTACCACTGAATTTTTTATACGAAAAGTATCAATGGACTGTCATACGTACACTTACGTTTAATAAGCAATTTTTGTTTACTGGGGATTTTGAAAAATTTTACGGATACTCTGCTAGCACGTGTTTTCTACATGGACCCAAGTTCAGTTGGCCTGGGTTATGTGTTACGGGAAATACGGCTAGCGCAGCTCGTAAAACTGCCTTCGTGCGCTTGTATATCTTCCGGAATAATAGCCGCCGAAAAAGTTACTTTATCCGAGTGGCAGTGTTTTCCGCGTTGCTGGAGAGTTGTTTGAAAAAAAAGTGACAAAGGAAAAAGTAGGGATTAGAAGAATCCTCAGCGTGTATTACAGTCACGGAGTGATCGAAGATCGCGTTGTCATTTTATTTTCATACGGTGGAATGCGTGAGTTTAGATTACGAAAAAAAAAATTAAAATAAATAATTGACGAACCCTGGTCACAAAAATATTTAAAGGTGATGCTGGTGCCTGTCCGCCATGTCGGAATGTCAAACAGTAGGTAAGCTCAAGGGATACGTTACCGTAATATGTAATTATTGATGCAAATAAAATATCTGAATGATAATAAAGGATGCAGCTTTCAAGGCAAATAGAAACAACACAAATCTGTTTACACTGAGTTCGTGGCAGCTTTGCTCTAATTACCTTTGGACGTATTATTTAACTATATATATATAAACCTTACTCGTACTGGCTATAACACAGTCTAGAAAACATTGCAAGAGGATATCCGGATGTGTTACAGTATGGACCCAGAGTGACTTCCGGGGAGGGACTAACGGCGGTCTTGCAGGACTTGATTCCACCGGTCACGGAGCTCATACTCCTGGAGGAAGTACGCCAAGCACACCTGGTGGTACACCCACCGCACCGTCCGGAGGATTTTCCACGGCTCAACCAAGAAACCGATCAAACACAACCAACAGGCCTGACATATTAAAAGGTAAGTCAAATAATGTCTTTGTCGTGTTACGAAATCTGTGCGCGTCTCTAGTAACTATAAGATCGACCATAGATACCTGTAGAATCGTTAAGGTAGGGTTGGCTACCCTTCTCAGTCGTATAAGTATTTCCGCCATGCGCCATCTTACATTAGACACTCCCCTGCGCGTCGCTCGGCATAAGAATCGCAGAGGGTCGTTGCGTTGGTTTGTTTGCATGTTTGTTCTGCACTTAGCCAGCCAAATCCCCGCAAATTGAAATATCCCGGGAGTCTTACACTCCTGGTTAACAACAACTAGAACAGATCTCACTTCACTCCAGTAATCCTAGGGATGAGGGTGAAATCTTAGCACTTCTTAGGCAAGTCCAGCACGTACCGGTCGCAAGAAACATCCCCACGTGAACGCAGAGCCCAGACTGCGCACACGACGTTCACGAGTACCGAGTTCGAAGTTATAGTTCCGTAACATAACCTAACAAGCCGAGAGCGTCTTAAGAGTATCCACAGAATATAGCCAGAATCAAAAAGAACTGTCATAGACTAAACAAATCGCATTCTCCCTCGTTACCGTCAGTGCCAAAATTATGGACTATGAGTCGTAATCCTTGTACTGTTTAAATAAGCTTGAGCCTTTAAAAATGTTCGTCAAGCCATTGGCGAATATTCGAGATAAAACAAAATAAATCCCAACTAAGCACGGAACACTCGACTGCAGAGGCTTATCTCGCCAGACCGGTAATGTTTTAGGCGCCAGTGTAATGTACATACAGTAGAGAGATGGCGCGCATAGCTTACGTGATTTAGTAAACGGCAGGTATAGAGAGGAGTGGTCGGTCAGCCTTCTCTATTCGTAAGCGGATTTCGCTCGAAGTTTGGCGTTAGTCTAGCGCAACGTATCTCGCTCGTACAAAACTATATGGAGACTCCGCGTAAACGTGTAATGGTATAGCGTTCGGTTTTCGACTATGAGTCGGTATCATCATCAGCCGCATGCGGTGATAGCGGTTCTCTTTGAGTGGAGCTAATCAATCACGCGGCTGTCAGTACGCGTAAGGGAGAGGTTCGTCCAACGGGGCAAAGGGACGGAATACCCTCACCTGTCACTGTCACAGTCATGACAAACACGCACGCACAATTCACACTCGCATTTATTCACTCGCACCAATATAACGCCAGAAAGGTACACCCGACGTGGGCAGAGATTACCGTTCAAACGATCCGCGTGATCTATAGACGCTACTCCACATAAACCTAAATGCTATCGATACTTTTTTCACCTAGCTGTATACATACCTATATATATATATATACATTCGTGATACGTATCGTTTCTTAAGTACTATGTATCGTTTTTTTTCTGTTTGTGATACTTTTTTCGGTTATCTTCAAGAACGATGGGTAGTGTCTTTTGTTCTTGTTTATTTTGAAATATATCTAAATATATGCTGCATTTGGCTTCGAGTACGTTTGTATATCTATATAGAGGTACCTAACAACCTTGGCCACGCGATGGTATTCGATGGTCATTAGCTTTTTTTTTAATATAGGTATTTTGTTTGTATCGGCTTTTAATTAGTTTATCGGATTCTTTTCGATGGAGTCCACGCAGTCGGGTGTACCAATTTCACGGGTACGTGATGTCTTATGGGTTTTGCAGGTGTTCGAACGCCCACGGAAGTGAAACACGAATTGGGCGGTGGTGTAGTCTCCCCTGCTGGGGGTGTCGGGGTCAACGATGCGGACGATAAGGATGGAAAAAAAAATAAACGCCAGAGGCGACAGAGGACGCACTTCACGTCTCAGCAGCTCCAGGAGCTCGAGGCTACCTTCGCGAGGAATCGGTACCCCGACATGTCCTCCAGGGAAGAGATCGCCATGTGGACTAACCTCACCGAAGCTCGTGTCAGGGTGAGTGATATTTTGTCGTTAGGAATCCAAGTTCTCTCGTGCATTCTTGTATCTAATTTCAGTCAATAAATAACAATGGCGTTGATGTTCGTGGGGCGCGTTAATTAGAATGATCATAGGTGTAAGTTGGTCGCTGACGATCTGCAAAGACTCTCAATGATTCCCACGGTACTGAAACGGCGCCACCGAGTATACCGTCTCGCACTTGGCTATCACCCCTTTTAATACCTTAAGTCCTGGCGCTTCTTCACAGCCGACCGAAAATCCGAGCTAAAGGTCAGAATAACAGAAGTGTAATCCACGCTGTAACAAAGTTCCTCTTGCTCTTGGGGTCGAGCCAGGGTAGGTTACGAGAGGGCACACAGTGAAGGCATTGACGCGTATCCGTTACAAAAGCAACAGCATCTCAATGCCGGTCCATATTACAGAACTCGTTGAAAGGATGAGCCAGGAAATAATCTGTAAAAAGAAAAACAACAGTGAATGAGTGATTTGAAAATGATGAATTTCAAGTGAAAAGAAAAAAAAAAGGTTGTCTCGTCTTAATTCACTGGCGAAGAAAGAAAGAATGGAAATAAATGACGATTAGTAGGTGTCTGGGGAGTCTAGGGATTTTTCTTACTCGAAATCGAATCTCGTAAATCAGTCGAATTTTCTCGACGAAACAGTAACTTTCTTCGATGCACCACGGGACTATTCGGGGTGACCGCTCTGTCTGATGACCAAAGCGCGATGGCGGGAAAGGGTAAGTGCGGGGGAGGATTTTCACATGGGGGATGCGCACCCCCACGGGGAAGGCTTTGCGCCAGTAAGCCCCTACGGATTTATAGAACCACACACAGCACACAGTTGCTCCCGTGGCACGCTACTATACGCCATGTACCAAAATGCTGCAGATCCTAGAGCGTCCGTGGCGTCGCTAGCGTTTGTACGCTCGTGCTCGTTCGCAAACTGTAACACTGGCGGAACATTCTTCATTGTAAACCTTGTAAACCCCCTAGGCTCTTCGTTTAACGAACTACGACCGCGCGCACTTCGACTGGCGAACTGCGGTAGTAAAATCTTCGACAATTAACCACTCTGCTTCAGCAAACATAACCATAAAAAGGAATCGACACGTCAAATCGTCACGTATGCTTAACATATCGCAAAGAAAACACGCGTCCTGTTTAATCATAAATTGCCATAGTGCCTCGGACTACTAGCGACATCTACGTCGTTATGAAAATCCGACGAAGTAATGATTGGCGGGTAATTCAAATAAGCCATTAGTCTCAGACGCAATAAAAATATTAAAGACACAATCGGAAAAGGAATTTGACGCGAAGGGAATTGACGCTTGCAGTTATCTACAAAGAGGCAGGCGTATGTTTTGGTACGTAGCAGTAGCAGAGGCTGTCCGAGATAATCCGCCGGTGATTAAGACCATAAATCCATCGTCGGATTAGTATGGTTGCACCGCACAGTGCGCGCGCGAACGCACAGCACCAGCAACACCACTGTGCCAATACTAGCAATAGGAGGTACCAGTGCCATCAGTATC
>JARPRG010000321.1:2046043-2080246 GCA_031001745.1 Hartigia nigra | reverse complement strand
CATCAGTATCGCCATCCTCCTCCCAGTCTCCTGGTCCATAGCCGCACTCCGCAGCAGCCGTACAGCTCCGACTCTAGCTTATGCTCTATGACTATAGCGTACGGGTAGTGAGTAGTGGACAATCCGTAGTCGCAGAGGGAATGGGTGCCATAGAATATAGGTAGACACTAACCGGTATGAGAGTGAGGATTACCGATGTCATCCGTATTCGGCGGGTTAGCGGCTGTCAACGGCCAACGCCATTGGTGTATATCAATTATTAGCAGCTACGCCAACGGTTGCACTCGGCTACTGTTATCACGTAGATATACGATTTGCATCTGGTATTCCTATGCGTATAAAGGTAGTATATATATATATATATATATATATATATATATATATATGTGGGAAGTGGCTTTGTGATTCTTTTTTGTTTTCACAAAAATTCGAAAAATTTAAGAAAACGGTCTTCCGGTTAATTAATTTCTCTTCGATTCTGGAGCGAAGCTTTACGAGCGCCATTTTTCTAATCGTCCTTTCTCACGCGGAGCGACTTGACGGCAAATAAAACGACGCTTAAATGCATCGTAAAAGATCTTCATCGTAAAACCAGGAACGAATCAATATCGTTCTTTAAACACCAAGTGCTATACTTACGATCAGATCCTGTACCGAAACTGTAACGTGCTATTGAAAAATATTCCAAAGGGAAAACAAAATACTATAGTCACTAGTGTTTCTATAATGCTTCAAGTACCCAGTATGGATTATCGGTCAATGAATGATGATCGTCAGAGCCGACGGTCGAAAGATGAAAGTAAAATTAAAAAATTTAATAATAATCTAGATGTCAATAACTCAATTGAATATATTTGTAAATCACAAGAAACTATCGGTCCGCGAAGCAAAGCAAATGCGAGATGCGAGAGTTAAAGTGAGTACGAAGTGGGCATTAAAAATCACGCGTTTCGCTTGAGCTCATAATCTCGTATAATCTTTTGCAAAGTTGTTAATACTCGCGGCTTACGGGTGTTAATTTAATATCCATACAGGTGCGCCAACATTGAATATCCGAATCCCACTGGTGCACCACTCTACTACGGTCCACTACTACAACGATAAAAAATCCATAAAACTGTTCAGTCCTCTTGTTCTCTTCCTGTACACGTACCTGTATCAGATATATATATATATATGGTGCTCTCTCGCATTTCTATCGTAACATTGTATATAGCTACCTGCTCCATGGTACTTTAACGTGCCGTAATGCTCATCCGCTAGCCCTACAGTTACGTGTACGTACACGGGCTGCCATAGAGAAATTAAAAAAAAAAACAAAAGTGAATACGAAAAAAAATGGCGCAAGCATCAACTCGTTATCCGTGACCACGGCGACATTCACGGCCAATTACAAATAAGGGTCGCGTAGCCAAATCCCGTAGGATCATCGGGATCACGTCGGCCTTTCCTGCTCACCTGAATCCACTGGACTAATCGAAATGTCCCCTCCCCCTTTCTTTGGCACACCCTTTTTTTTCTTTTTTCACCATGGAACTTCCTATCCCTTGTACAGCAAAGACTTCGTATACCGTGCTTGAGGTCAGTTACGAATAACAAGAGAAGTTTTTCTTTTTTTTTTTTAGTTTCTGGAAATTCTCCAACAGGCTTTGCACGGTCTTACGTAATATGCTGTGGGTTTAGAAGTCGTTAGAGTGGGGAGACAAAACGTTTTTTTTGTTATTTAATACAAGCGTTTTTGTTCACGGAATTAGGATGTTTGCTGTGTGAATCGCGAGTGATGGAAACAGAATGACGATTCTTTTCTCCACGATGCGGAAGTGACGAATTCGCATCGTATCCACTCCTGATACTCTTCCCTATACTTGGCTGTCTGTATATAGCCTTGCCATGAGGATTTTCTACCAATACGGAAAAGCTTGGACTGGGACGTGGGCATTTTCTCGTTGATCCATCTCGACGGTATAGTGAGATTTATGGAGACAGTGCTGCCGCCACTACCAGTAATGGTTCTCCTAGGGACTCACAGTCTCGTAGAGTAGCTGAAGCTGCTACTTGGGCGGCTGTATTGTCTGAGTGGGGGTCTGCCTCTGTGTTTATACATACGTGCAAGATATATAGATATACAAGTGGGAGAAAACGTTGGAACATGGAGGAGAATGAAGGGGAAAGAGGGACACGGGAAGGGAATAAGAGAATAAGAAGAACAAAGGGAATTCCACATCCATCGTATAGGAGCCATGATGGCCGCTTGCCATCACCGCGCGCAGCTGTCTGCCAATGGACGAATTTCTATCTTAAAAACTGGCCTCTTTCGATCTATTATTTTTTTTTGTATTTATATATTTATCATCGAACGATTTCTCGTTCTTTTAACGAGACAAGAATATTCGCCACAGCGTATAAACAAAGAGCCTTTTCGCACAAGTATGGATTACACGAGACCGATCAAGATTAGGACTTTGCCTTATCTGTTATCACTGACAAACATATTTATGGGCAATTCTTTCTGGCGTGTCGATATTTCTAGGTTTATCTGCGAAGAGCACAATGAGCGTGGATCATTTTTTTTCAGATATTCCACTGTTAATTCTAGCTGTGATCTGTCGCGTAAGGATCTTTAGGTTTATGGCGTAAGCAGTGCGCGTACTGGGAAGGGGAAAGGGAGCGGGGGTGTTCGTTCCTATAGAAAATGACGTAAAAGGGTGAAAGAAAAATTCAACAGGGCAATAGTTGGAAAAGACGAGGTCACGCAGTGGCGGCGGGTCTGGCGAAGAAGAAAAAAAACGAGAAAATGCTGTAAGAAGAAAAGGGTGGCTCAAAGTTATGGATACTACTCCTCCATGGGAGGGTTGTGGCGTCAAATCCTCGCGAAGCCCCGGATATCCGGCGGCTCCTTCACGGAATTTATTTTTAATGAAGTGGCGCCTCGCGGTCTCCACTCCTCCTCTCCTTCTCTTTATCCCTCCCCACTTCACGACCTTTTTCCAACAAAATTCTTTTTTTTACCTTCCCTCCACTCCCTCTTATCATTCTTCTCGTTTATACCTTCTCGCGTTATACACACGCTATATCCATTTCAATATATATTTCGACGAATGCTAAGATTTTTTTTTTTTTAAGGGGGGGAATCAAAATAGACTACTTTGCCTCGCGTTGTTATTTGACAGTCTAAGAATCGACAGGGGGGTGAGTGGCGGGAGAGCAAGATGGAAAAAAAGAAGAGAAACAAAATGGAGAAAAAGATTCCTATACGCGTAGGTCGAGATCGTAGGTCTCTGCACACGTAGGTTCAACTCGAGGGATGGTGGATAATATAATGATGGCGTCGGCGGATGCGGAGGGGCGGGGCTACGAGGGGATCAATATTATCCTCTCCTTCCTCCAGTACCAGTGTAGCACCACTACCAACTCCACCAACGCCGGAGCACCAACAGCTTCGCACTACTACCACGGACTGTACTCTCGACCTCCTCCTCCTCTTTCTCTACCTACCAGCATTTAGTCGGAGTCTTCTCCCCCTCTTCGTGAAAGCCACTGTAGACCGCGTGTATTTCTCCTCCTTCGTCTATCTCCTCGTTCTCTTCTGCTACCCTCGCCAATCTCGAGTTACGCAGACTACGCACCCTGAGCACTCCTCTACGCACGTCGGAGCCAATGCTCTACCCTCTTGGCTCCTCTGTATACATACATGGAACAATGGCAATACTTCTTCCACCCTAAGGGCTAAACTTCTATGGCCATGTTACGTCGATATCAAAACGTCCTTTATCGTACTGTTTTTATTATTTACTTAAATCGCACTTTTTCACCCGTAAATTATATACCTTGCGTAGTACAGTAAGAAAAAATACGTGAAATGCATTTTCAAAATGATGCTTAAAAAAAAAAAATTGTTTTATTTAATACCAATCCTCGTGATTAGATTACTTGGAAAAAGCTGATGACTGGTGACGTAAATAGAGTTGGATGATAAATGAAAATTTTTTACCAAATTTTGATAAAAGTATCTGGTAATAAATTATTTTCGCATGTAACATCAATAGCTTGTACGGGGGACACGTCGATCGGCTTTTTAACCGTGTCGCCATATTGTCGGATCGAGGACAAGGAGACTCTACGTATTCCGACATTCTCGTAGGTCGTAAAAGCTCTGGGATTCATCCCCCAAGTAGTTAGCCGAAGGGTAGCCACAGCAACCAACGCCAAATCATTATTATCCGCTTGTCCAAGAAGAAAAGGACACGGTACCAGGATGGACGATCTAAGAATCCAGAGATAGAGGGTGGCGATGGGTAGGTCGGTTCTTCTATAGAGTACACGAAGAACCGCACTATCCGAGCATAGTCAAAGACTAAGGGTAGTAACGTATAGGAGTGGGGTGATTGATGAGGCCCCCGGCCACGGTCTCATTACAGTTATATAAGCTTCCGTAGATTGAGCCGTGCCGAGGCTTACACGCTGGCGAGGGGGTCGTGATTTGATGAGGTTTTATTGCTCGCATGACGTGACAGCAGCCCGGCCATTGTTTAAGCGGTTGCCAAGAGGGAAAACTTTCCATCGGGATTTATCGGTCTCGGAACACGTTTGGAAAACGTTCCAAGTCGAATATCGAGGTCAAACGAGTAATTTGTCGATGTTGTTAATTGGGAAAATTCGAAATTGACCAGTCAGCCAGTCACCCCTAACCTGTAACCCCATGTCAACTATCACGTCCTACCCCTATTACTATCGACACTGTTACCAGGCATTTATATGCTATCAGACTTCTTCTTTCAGCCCTTTTCTATCTAACCGATCCCACCCTCTACCCTTACAAGCCATTTTGTCTCATCACACGTTCCTCCCTATTCTTTTTTTCAACCCTTCTTCCACTCGATTCTAATCTCACGGCTATCTCTTTCCGTGCTCTCGGCTGTTCGGCCTCACGGAACGCCAGTCCTACTCGGCCGATATTCGAAGTTCATTCATCAGTTTTACGAGCCACGGACGGCCGTCCTGAGCGTCCATGCTGGCTATACGGATTTTGCGATGCCGTTAAAGTTTATGGGCGCGGCCTTGTGTATACGGCAGCCAAGCGGCAGCCTCGCCCGCCTCGAGTTTATTGATTCTCGAGGTAGTACCCGTCTCTGCTCTTCTCTTCTCTCCGTATACCTTGTGTGCTCTCTTGTCTCGAGTCAACTCCCACTTACCTTTTCGCCAAGCAGAGTCTTTCCTTTGGTACGAAACGCTATACGTTTCGTCTGTCCCTTGTGGACTTTCCAAGACGGACATATTTACCTTGGAGTGTCATACCGTTCGGAAGATGTAATCGCTGGATGCTGTGTATCCGTAAGATCCTACTAGACTAGTCAATATAATATATTTACTCAATTTTTGATAAATTTATACAGAAATTATATGACAGAGCAAAATAGAAATAATTAATGATCCGGAGATATCGATCGATTTGAATCGATGTGTATTTCGGTACTGCGCACAGGTATACCGGATGGCGAAGAGATGCCATAGAAGTCGAAGGAAGTATAATGGACGAAGGTTAAGGCATTACTCTTCATTAGACTCTCCCTCAGTTTCAATAACTCGTCGCGCCTCTTAGCGTTTCTGCGACGTGATCGTGGTCCCATCTATCTTTTGAGCATCCCTAAGGTTCTTCGGGAAGAGCTGAATCTTCAAGCTACCCTCTTGGATGTCTCGATTCGCTAGTATGGTGGGGCTGGGAGGAATAGGAACGAGGGGGGGAGAAGGGTGGGAGGTACGATGCGATCCTCTTTCAGTGTCAGAATCCTACGGGGTCGATCTCGGTGATGAAGGAGGCGAAGACCAAGGGGAATGGATGAAACGTTTTCCCGCTGCTTACCTTACAGTTACGCGAGAGCGACGTGTATCTGAGTGCAACCAGCCGTATAATTGTCGGAGTGAGGGTTCCTCGTATAAGGGAGCGGATGGCTGGAGCTTGAAGGGTAGGAAGGGCTTGTTGGAAGAGGCTGACGAGGTCGGGCCTACGTATAGTATCGAGCGCGAGCGCTGCCTTGAATTAACGCCATCATATTTCAGGATGGAGAAGCTTCAGGGGTTTCCTTACCATTTGTCCCGAGGTCGTAGCCTTGGTTCGCCATACTTCGTTCTTGCTTTGCTTCCTGCGTCATCATAATTCTCATAAGGGAAGAATTCGTAAAATCTCAAAAACGTCTCTTCGAGCAATATTAAGTATTTTATTTCCTGTAGATCGTGATATGCGTCTCTGCCTTGGTTGATTTATTGATATATATATATATATATATAGTGGTGTTCCTTGCATCTGTGTTCTTTAATAGTGTAGATGTTCTTTTTGTTTGCTTTTGTAGGTCTGGTTCAAGAACAGAAGAGCGAAATGGAGGAAGAGAGAAAGAAACGCCATGAACGCAGCCGCGGCCGCAGCGGATTTCAAATCCGGCTTTGGAACCGCAGGCCTGAACAGCTTCATAGGACAGCCATTTCCCGACGCCGATGCTCTGTACAGCTCCTACAGCTCATACAACAATTGGGCAGCCAAGGTTCCATCACCCCTAAGCAGCAAAAGCTTCCCGTGGCCGATGAATCCTCTGGGAACGGTGGTACCGACGGCGTCCCATCATCATCATCATGCCCAGGTCAGTCCGGTGAACTGCTTCAACGCGGCAGCGACCTCGGTCGCTGGTAGTCACGTGGGCGGCATGTCGGTCTCCGTGGGACAGGCAGCTACGTCGATGTTACCTGGGATGAGTTCCGGTCTAGGGGTGGCAGGTTCACCAGTAGCAGCTTCCGGAGCAGCGTGTCCATACGCGGCACCAGCGGCTCCGCATCCTTATGGCCCACCTGTATATGCGCCACATCACAGAACAGCGGCCGCGCCGGAAACCTGTACGGTCATGTCGAGTAGCATCGCCTCGCTGCGACTCAAAGCCAAACAGCACAGCGGCGGTTTCAGTTCTGTAAGCTCGTACAGTACCGGAGGTACCGGTGGTACCACTGCCGGCAGTATAAGTCCAGTAAGCTCCAGGGCGTCCTCCGGAGGTGGTCTCAGCGCTTGTCAGTACGCCTTGACGACCGGCACGAATCCGCATTCCCCGGGACCTGAGCACGGGAACGGCACGGCCAGGGCTCAGGTTTGAGGTGAGGCGGGGGCTGCCTCAAGCCCCCATCACCAGGTTGTCAACTCCTCCAGAAATTCCCTTGGCACGGCTGCCACCTCCAGTCAGCAGGAGAGTCATCTTCAGTCGAACGAGTGACCCAGGCCTAGGTCCGCTGCATCCCCGACGCTATCGTCGACGCCATCGTCGACGACAACGCCACCGCATTACCTTATGTACGAAGAGGAGGGGACAGTAGCGGACCAGAAGATCGAGGACAGTCGTATTGCTCTCCTCACGAATGGTACCAATGCGATGGACAGCGTCGGCGTCGGTATCGGTATTGGACTTGGCGGTACCACGACCACGTCCACCACTGCTGGACTCGCGAGTTACTGGCAGCACAGACGCACCCAGGACATCGGAAACGCTGCCAATACCGCAGCGGCTTATTGGCCATCATTTCTGGATTGCTGGACCACACCGTCCATTGCATCTAGCTCGGAGTCTTTATTGGTCAGGGATGAACATGGAGGACAGTAAATATCCCATGTTGGAATATCATTAATTGAGATTACCACTCCTGGTTGAACTCATCTTCATGGTCCTCCCCCTAGTGGATTCTACAGTGTGTGGGGGACGGACACTATAGAGGACGGCGATCGCGCTATTTTTCATTATGATACTTATTGTGACTGTGATGACTATGGATTTAGCGTCGCGTACGTGTATCTACTTTGAAACCGGAAGTCGAGTCAAGAGCAGGAAGTAAACGTTGTGTAATTAATGCCGTATCACGTGAATCCGTACTGTTTACGTGAATGGACCCTGTGACCTCTGACTCCTAACGAAGACTCTGATCGGATCACTGTACCAAGTGCACGCAATCTTTTGAAACGGATAAATGAGAAGGACAACGTAGAGAAAACGTAAAAGGGCGCATCGACGATTATCGGCGGACAATTACTTACTGGATACGACATCGTCAAAGTGACGAAAGGGCTGGTAAAACAAAACTTAAAAAAAAAATGGATCTTCCGCAGATCGCGTACTCAAAACTACCCCTGTAGATACCTGTATAGTAGACATTATACAGTACGTAAATGTATACCAAATTGTTACGTTCTAACGTTAATAATAAATATTCAACAAATACCAAATCGTAGGCTGTAAGTATTTCCTGGAGGAGAAGTCAAACGAAGTCAGGCACTTTGGCATGGATTATGCGTCGTGTCGTGTCGTGTACAGTACCTATACGATGAGCACAGATCGTTCTGTTGGTTTAGAAATACCTTATAAATATTAATTAATATTAATAAATAATTACGAAGCATATACGGTATCTTTGCTAATTGCAAAAGTGCGCCTACGTTTACCTTCCTATTGGCTATGTATGTCAGACGTAAAAGACGTCATATATATACACACACACACACACACACACATACCTACTGTATAAGTAACTTTCACGTTACACCCAATAGCATTATTCAAATCTTTTATTTAATGGCCACTCGGAAGGGTACCGTCGGCGCACGGCGATCCCATAGATTGCAATAGTAGTAAGATTAAATGTAAGTAACGGCCGCTATTTCGTATGAATCCACGATGTCGTACAAATGTTCGTCAAATCACATATCCCGGTTTTCGCGGTGAGTGAACCCAGAATCCCATTTCATACCCAACCATCTTCACTCACTATGTGTACACGTTCCTACTCGGCGTATGATCGCCGAAAGGCACCGTTTGTAATCTAGTCACAATAAAAACCAATTCTATTCTAATGAGTGTCGTTGATAATATTGATCAAACCTATACCCTTGGATTATGTATGTATATATCATCATATACGTATAACGGGCTTTTATTATATGGTATCAATATACGAAACAAAGGGAATCGCCAATATCGACGTGTCGACAATAATTTCATTCATGGTGTTAAACCACCAATCATGGTTAGCCCTGTTTCCTATACCGGGGCTATGGTAACCTTTGGAATTCACATGCATACCAAGCGAGTAACGTATTGCATTACAGGCTACGGGGGTAGGGAAACGATAAATTATGCACCCTCCGACAAAAGCTGGGAGGGTTGCCAGGGACGTGGCAGCAACCCTAGCGGCAAACTAAACTAAACGCTTATTACAATATCGTCGTACGTTAATGCTATACCTATTATGAGATATCACTCCGTATGCTCCCCATTACGCAATCCCCCCCTCCTCTCCCGTCACATACGTGTACAGTTTCACACTATTCATTCGATATCAATGTACATACATTCACTCGATTACAAACAGACAAAGTGATACAATCAAAACTTTGAAATGTCCTTTAAGTAATATCAATTTCATTTGAATAACAGCATCCTTTCATCATCATATAGAAAGAGTAATGTCGTCTATTTTATTTTCGAGTGGAATCCTTTGTTTTTCTTTTTCTCCACCACCAAACAATTTTCTTTCCCCGCTCTCTCGGGGAAACTATTTGAAAATCCCGAGGCAGAGTAATTCAGACGCCATTTTCCTTCGCGCAAATACGAAGATTTAAATGAGTATAGTCAGAGAGTGTAAGTTGTATAGTGCGGGGAACAGCGGGGGGAGTAGACTCAATATATCCCTCCGCCGGTTTTGTCATTCTAGAATAGTATGGCCTTGACTAGAAATATATATATCTACGTAGACATCATCCCCAATGTCGGGACGCCATAAGAGAGACTTTGCAAGACGCCAAACCCGTAGGTTTACTCACTCGTATTGTTACACAGAACCCGGGGTTCATAGCCCCGTTGAGATTCGAGGATTTACCCGGAGAATAAAATCCGATACGGGCTCGTGAATATGCTGCGTAGACGACCCCTTCGGCTACTACGACGACTCTGAGGACGATGAGGACGAAGAAGCGAAGCCCATTCTACCATCTAGGTAGGTAGGTATAGGTAGATAGGTTAGGTTTAAGGTATAGATGATACTCCCTCATACACTTCTCTTACTTTCATTGGCTTTATTTATTGTTAGATTATCCATCGGCCATGTCTACTTCTCTTACTTCTTTCTGCGTCTCCCTGGCAAAGCAGTTACTTTGCGACGCCTGCGTCTGTGTCTGGAGAAACAAATATTCTGACTGCGCTGATTACTTTGAATCTCATGGCGCCTAACCTCTTCTCTGCCTTCTTTCGCTGGTAAATATCCTTGGATGCTGTAGTGTGTTGTGGACGAGGCGAAATTTTTGTTTTTATGACGTCACACTGCGCTTTGTTAGTTCTAATGAACAGCTTTTTTTACCTTTTTTTTTTCCTTTGACTGACGGGGGTCGTGATAGATTTCCAGACTCTTAATGTAACGTGGGACTAAATTAGGGATACGGAGGGTTGCGTTTTGGGTATTCGATTGTTTGAAAAAAAAAATTTATAAAATTACTTTTTTTTTCGTAAACGTTTGGCAGCATCAGAACAGCATCCGTGCAACTGAATGTAAGAGAAAATATTTCACAAAAGTTTGTAAATCACTTTAATAACAATTTATCTTTCTGATCTGTGTCAATATGTACATATGACTTTTATGTTAATTGGGCCCGAATTAAAATTACGTAAATGCCTAGTCATTAGGTTTTTTGGTCCTTAATCCATTATACGTCAATGGACCAGTGCCACGTAAGTGTGGCAACGCAGTAATAAAGAGATTTCGAAAAACGTAATCATCCCCACGTTCGTTTAAGGTGACATAAAAAAATGTCGTCCAACCATCCGCCCCTCACGACCTCGTCGCTCAAGCCTAAGTATCGTAAAGTTCGTGCGGATTAGTTTTTCGAAATATTGCATGTCTGAGTAAGATAAAATGGCAATTAACATCAACTTGAGCAACATAGCTCGTGAGGGGTAATAAAGATACGCCTGACTCCTATCTACGCCAACATCTTCGAGACCTTATCGTTAAACCAGTGGCGTAGGCGTCTTTCTCCTGTATCTAGTAAGATATTTAAGGCATTCGAAACTGTCCTTTGATAAAAAAGGGTACTAAAAAAATGTCAAAAATTATTTAAAAAAATATCAATATATCCATAGACGAATGTATGGCATTAAAGTGAAAAAGTTGTGTGTAAGCAAAATAAAAAATGTATTGATTTCAAAAAAAGAAAGAGAGAGAGAGAAAATCCATATCACATCATCTATAGATATGGATTTAACAGTCTTAGGTAAATCTACGGACAGATAGACTGACGCATCTATCATAAAGCGGCATGTTTTTTAAGTAAGAGATAAAAATTTCATCGCGCATTCCTCTGCTGCTTGATTTAACGTAGGCCGCCGTCTTTGTCTATCGGAGGAAGAAAAGTTATACTAGGTTATTCGGTACAAACGCACCAACTGAAGTTAACTCCACCATGAAAAGCAAATGGCTATCTTCACGTGGTGCCTTTGGCCTGAATAACCCTGTATATAAAATTTGACGAAAATATATTTTTCAAATCGATCAAGAATGACTTTTATTCTTTAAATCATAAAAGCCCATATCAAAAATGTATACCAAAGATATAAAATACTAAACGACTTAGTTTCGTCATAGTAGAAAAAAGTATAAAGTTAACAAAGGAAAAACATGGCGGACGAAATCCAATTGCTTGAGTGTGTTCTCGTAAGAAGAGGGTCTCGAGACAGAAATATACGAGGGTGGAAAGCACACCAGTTTTCTCAATTACCTAACAGTGACTGACTGGATGTCTCATCCAACTCTCTAGTTGGCTGATTGAACAGTCTGGTCTCATATTATAAACGTCACAGTATATATACTTTATCGTCCATACCATCTGTATACAGTGGATTTGGTCAACGCGTTATTTATTGTTGGTACGCCTTACTGTAGAGCTGGGTTGAACCAAACAAAACCAACGGACCGCACTCCGTCTTCGGCTTACTTCCACGCAAACTGGCTTGGGCCAGTTTTGCGAATTGGCCAACCGTGCGAAAATCGGGCACGTGCACCCTTTGGTAGCGACGAGCGAAAGAAATTCTAAAACTTAACACCAATTGTTTCTTTAAATAATTTTTCCATAATAATATTCGAACACACTGCGTGTAAAAATTTAACCTAAACAAAAAAATATACTCTAAACGAGGATAACGTCTTCGCGAATTTTTGAATACCGATTATCTCTTCGTCTGATGCAAAATCGTATTGGCCTAATAACATGCTTCCATATGCTCTTTATATACGCTGCTATGACTTCTGCTACTAGCTGTGTTGATTATTCCAATTGGTTGGGCTCGATTCTCTATGCAAATGGTAATCAGCGAGAGTGCATCGTGGTGTTATGCATTCTCGCAGCATTCACAGAGCACATGCAGGAACAGAACACAGAAACACGGAATCCCCTCGAATTCGCGTTTCCTCGCGATAGCTAATTATCACAGGATTGTTTTTCCCTTACCTATTTTCTACTGCTCGCGAGCCAAGTAGTTGGAGATTAGCAAAGCGCCGCGACGACGGGCTCTTCTCTCACGGCAAACACATGCACTGCAGTTCAGAATTCGCCAACCCCGTTACCGACGGTTTACCCTGGATTTGCGCATAATGAATTGTAGAAATATCGTCCATTGATACCTTACACGAAATATGCCAGCTACATTAAAAGCTTTATAGAAGGTAATAAATGTACACCAGCAATACTGTATGCCAGGATATTATACAGGGTGAATAAAAAAAATTAACGACTACAAAATTCAATTGGCATCACTCCTCTATTAGAAATATATATAATTAATATTTGCAATATTATATCACATATAAATATATACGTTGAACATTGGCATTAGTACTTCGCATTATACATACGTGTTCCTTCAGAGCGTCCATAGAGTTGGTATGCATCAAGCCCCATGCATAGATGCATATAAGGATCAGAGAAGGTACTACATAATGCATTACTGCGATTTCACGTCCCTCGAGCCCCTCCCCGCTGTCTCTGAACTTCGTATACGTGTATATACGGCATCGACTAACGTGTTTCAAATGGAGCCCCCGCTCCCCCTCTCCTTTTGTGGCTACGAAGTCGGCCGGGATTGAATATAAACGCGAGAATAAGAAGCCATTTTATCACGCTCTCGCTTGCGCTTTTACTCTAGTGAAATTGAGGGCTTAGGCCCCTTGGGTTTGCCTTGGAGAATTGGGAGAATTCTTACTCGAGTTCGTTTGCTGAAAATTCCAGGGAATAGCTATCCTTTCCTTCCACTTCCCCTTTCCGTCCTACTCATACTCTCACCTTACTAGCTCCCTAAGGACTTCCTTGAGATTCCTTCGCACGACGCCGGGCAACCAGCCACTCACTTAATTTCGCGGTCGCCTCTTTACGGAACTTTCCTACGAGAAAATTCGTCCGGTAAACGTCCTGCCATTTAGCCATAGCCGCCATTTATAACCCAGATAGGTTACGTACGTGCAGGGATCCTCAAAGAGGAATCGTATATGGAAAATGTAGTATGTGGATTTTGCGATGTAAAATTTTTCGTTGTTGATCATACCGCTTTGTTAAAGAAAAATGCATTTGGTATTAATCGGATCGATCGAGTAGATGGCGATAATAATGGAATGTTTGGTACTGTGAAAATGGAGTGTCGGAAACCATATGGTAATGGGCGATTACGTATACGTAGATTCAGAGGGAAAATAACGTGGATTTTATCTGCGGCCACTCTAGCGAAATGAATATAAATCGTAACGCGCTTTTGTGTACAGGTTGTAATACGTGGTAGTGTAATGTTTCTCGTATTTAAAACAATGTGCGGACCATGTGCGATTTAGATCTGGCGATCCCGGCCTCTGTAAAACATACGATTATCATTAGCACGGTTCGTAATCGTTTTGGCCATTTGTTATGCCTCGTGGAGATTATTGGTACGCGGTAGACGATTTTAATGGTATATGATTAAAACAAGTAGCGACGGAATTTGATATTTTGGATGAAAATGAAAAAAAAATTTTAAGTAGACGTACACTCACTTTTTTCTTTTTTTTTTTTAACGGCAACCGTATCGTTAACGCGTGGCAGTGGCAACTGACGCATGATTCAACGTTCTGTCAGAGAGGAGTACTCAAAACAGAGAAGCTGCACCTGCAGGGCGCTTTGAAGTAAGGTAGAGGTAATCCCTGCTCGCACGACGGCACCTAAAGCCTCCTTGATTTAGACGCTCTTGGAATATTTTAAGAATCCTCGTGGCGCGCCACCCCCGAAAAAGCACTCGTGCAGCATTCACGCGTCGGTACGCGTGCGTGTCACGCGTCGCTACCGGGTACTTTCCTTTCTTGCTGTACCAATACCACGCTTACATGCTCGTGACAGTTGGCGTGCTCGGAGGATCATGGTTTTTCGCTGAAAATAGGATAAATCAATCAGGGACTTAGTAATGTAAAACTGAAGACATTGAAACTTTTGCATTTCAACGTTTTATTCGCTATATCAATCAGTAGATTAATCTATCACGTAAAAGTGTCGTCTATGTCAATCACCTACGAGACATCGAACGAATATGTATATTAGTTTACATCGACTTCCTGTGGTTAGCCGGAGTTTCAAAGAGGATAAGAGTGACGCAGAGTTATCTGAAAGGCAAGATAGTGAAATCCACTCTCTAGTGGATATAGGAATAGCGCAGTTACTTGGTTTGCTCGTGTATATCGCTGGAATGTCTGGATGGTTGGATGAGGCTGTAGTAGGTTGGGAATAGCATCACGAGTGAGAGCCCAGGGACCCTCTCCAACCTTCAACCAAGTTACCCTCCTAGCCCACCTTCCAGCTTCTACCTCGTTCCCTTCTCGCTCGTTGAATCTAATTACACGCCAAGACCCACCCGTTCGCCCACCATCCCGGTTGCTAAGCGACGGGAGCCATCTTGGAGGGTTGCAGCCACTAATGGCCTAATGAATTTAATGGAGGCTCCGTATAGAGTAGCGCCAAGCGGAGTAGCCTGAAGGAGAATAAGAGAGGAGAGCGCGTTCTACGTCTAATTCTCCGGAAACCAAGAGCAGAATAAAGGGAAGGGTTGCCTCAAGGTTCAGGCTTCGAGAGAGATTCAAGAGGTACCAAGGCGGGAGGAGAGAGGGTGGGTGGGAGGGACAGGGAGGTAGCTGATGCGAAGCTTCAACGTAGAGCTGCTAGAATACTGGGAAGAGAAGTGCTAACCAACCTTCCCCCTCCTCTTCGTACGTCCCCCTCACAGTACCAAGAAGACCAACCCCATCTGCCTTACGGTACTTCGCCTCGCCTGGATTTCCACAATTAAGTAAAGAGTGAGTGCCTGTCGTTAGGGAGGCACCGACGGGGGCTAAAACGTAACGAGGTATAAAGGTTCCTGCTCACCTCTCACCCTTAAGACATCCCACTCACTCATCTTCTTTTTTCTCCTTCTCCTCCCTACTGTACTCTCCTTCCATTCACGTCACTCCGGCTGATCACGATTATTACCCTAGAATCCTAGAGATAACAGTGTAAATTTTATTCAAATAAAATTCAACGGCTCTACCAGAATTTCTTGTTACGTATCTCATTTCTCTTGGTATTACCTTGGGTATACCTTCGAAGGACGTTTACAAGAAGAATCTCGATGATCCGCACACGAGCAAGGTCCTTAGGCATGATTCCGAAGGACGCACATGTAACAAGAAGATAAATCTTGAGTAGAACGCGGGCGCGTGCTCTCGTCGAGAGGGTTGTTTACTCGACGATAAGGGGGCGCACACGATACGAGATTATTGTGGAGATAGGCCGATACGTATGTATGTCTCCGTCGCGTAAACTACGGGGCCATACAGTGCCAGAATAAAACAACACGTGATATTCCGTTTGTCTCGCATTTCAATTAGAGCAGCTTGCTTGTTTACGTAGCACTTCGACACAACGCGCGACGACATCTAAACGCCAAGCAGTCAGATACATCGGTACATTCTGTGACGTTCCGTGCGCACTACTGTGACTCGGCAATTTTGCAGACCGCACGGCAACGCCAAACGAGCTGGCAAACTGCGAAGTAAAAGCGTACAGTCTGAACGTAGCTACGGTGGGCTGTTTCACTTACGTAAAGATTGACGCTGTACTGGACACACGTACTAGTTATTGTTTGTCTTTATTTTTCTCTCTTATTTCCTTCGTAGGGATACTTTTACTCGTCTTTCTCGTGCTTTCTTTTCTATTCGTACATTCCTAGATAACCTGTCTTCTTTATCTTGTTGTATATCTCGTGAGCACGCACGTCATGTCATGCTTAAAATTCCAACGTGATCCCGTAATGGCGTCTCGCGCGACTACACTGCCAAATATTAGTCAGCGGCGAAGAAACGTTTACTCGCTGATGTTAATCCAGGCTTTTCGTATCAAGGATTGGAACCACTGTTGGCATCACTGCTCATTAGCCTGTTATGAAATTCAATGGAATGCGGAGTTGAGGTTAGGGAGCGTCAATGTTGGAATGTTTGTAGGAAATAATATATGGTGAGGATTTTTCTAGTCAAGCTTTAGTTTTTATAGGATTACGTGTGTAACGATAGATTAGAATTTGTTTGACTTCTATACCGTGTAATTGAAAATGTCGTCAGGCCTAGACCCAATTTCCTATTGGAGATACATACATCACAGGCAAAGTGTGTTCGAGCAATATTTCTGGAAGGAAACTAGCACACCCAGAAACGGAAGTAGAACTCTTACCTAGAGGGTGACAAGTTTCATCCAACCCTCGCACTGGTCGAGGGTTGAAAAACGGCAAGAGGGGTGGAGCGGGTGTCACATCCGAAAAATAAAGGAAAGTAGCAGCGGTAATCCAGAGCGCGGTCCAGGGATTACCCAGGCTCCTCCAGATGTTTATTGAGTCACTGTGCGCATGCGCTGCCATCTCGTCTCATCTGATCGCATTTCGTCTCGACTCATCTAATCTACCTACCCTTTGTTTCATGTCATCTATTTCAAGACAGTGCAGTCACCCTGGTCCATCTTGCCTTGAACTTCAAAGTAACGTAGCACCGAGGACAGATCTCAAAATTCATTAATTTACCTTAGGGTCCACAACGAAAATAATTAGAAAACATTTTGAAAAACAAAAACATTGATCACCACCACTACGATGAAAGTTCTATTGAAATTAAGATTCTAGTAACGTGGATATAATAACGATCATAACGATTACCTCTATTGCAATATTTTAATACCAGCAATTAAAAAGGATCAACTGTTGTTGGATACATCGTTAACGACCACTTCCTGCAGTGAAATAATAAAAACTACAAGGTAATTCCTTTAGTCTACATATCTAGAGTATAAGTATTTAATGTAATCTTCTATGAGTGTTCATTATTTGTTCGGACAGATTTTTTAAGAATTTCTTTAATTGGATTATCTCGTTACAAGTTTAGTCACAAGATTTGCCACTATAATGTCTCACCCTTAAGAGACTGTTCGATCGAGAAAGATGTACTCCTCCAACAAATTACTTGAATCACGCGAAGAACTAGGCTTGTGATGATGAGTGGCTTCCAGAAGAAGGGAGAAACTTGAACACTGGAGCAACGGCACCAGTAGCTACTGCACGTTCCCGGTAGATGGCGAAGAATAAGTAGCTAAGAATGTGAAGTAGGGTGATATTACCGAGGCCTCTAAGCGGCGGGATTAAGTGCTACGTAAATTCTCCAGCCCTGCTCGCTTTCACGGATAAAGAATCGCCGCTCGGTTAAACGCCATCGTCTTATACCTTGGGAAAGTGATAGTCAAACCCTTGGAAATAGGATCTTTACGAGAGCAGAAGTTTATCCTTTATGATACGATCGAACTATAAGGGATGTCTCTAATTATTGTTAGTACTATCGTGAGAATGGTGGATGTCTGCAATAGGAAGATTTTATTTAGCTTTACGATATGTTACTAGGGATTTTGATGTTATTCGTTTACCTTGATTATTAATGAAATCATGACAGAATAGTTGATATCTTTGCTTTTATATGCAGATGATAATTAAGTGGAAAGATGTGAATTTCATTGAAACTAGTAGAGGCTACGCTACTATTAGTGTCATGTGGGGACCGACACCTTCTTCAATCCTTTTGACCCTCTTCTATAAGACGCGCGCCAGTTTTCTTCAGTTTGCCTGGCAGTAGTTCAATGACGCAGTCTCAATTAAGTGTAATCTTTCTTTAGCACATAAGACTTGATAATAAACAGTACTTAACACTTGGCAATTAATAGTGTAAGTCGAATGAATTTGAGGATATAGAAACACGAAATTGTAACCTGAATTATTTCAAAGTTCGAACAGTTATGACGGGACTCTGACGACTTTGGGAAAATTTTTTGTTATTTATGGAAATTATTGACTTTTGTCTCTTTTCTCATTTTTTTCCAGAAGTTAATTGTACATATGGTATTGTTTTAGTTGTCTACAAAATTATGTATAGTGTCGCCATCTATCACACCTGAAAGAGACTGAAGTAATTTACCACGAACGATTTCTAGCATGATTACCAAATTCATACTATATACCAGCGGTCGGTAAACTAGATTTCATAAGACTACATAAAATTATCTTTCTATATAAATATATATATTTTACTGAACAACGTTCAGCAATAAACTTATTCATTGCTCAGAACACCTTTTTGTTTTCGCACATTATTTGCACATTTCAATAAATAACGTTCATAAACTAATTAAAATAAAAAAGCAGATAATTTACAATCAATTCTCACTCGTTCGAGAGACTTTGCAAATGAAAAAAAAATTATCCGCACATTATTTGTCATAAGCTACGCAAAAGGATAATATTTTCTAAAAGTGCAATTAAATTTCTAAAATTGTACAAATTGTATTATTTCGATTAAGTATCACGATTAGAAAACTGCAAGCCTGAACAATTCGTTTCACTTATTAGAGGCGAGTGACTTTCATATACTCCTCCACGTTAAATTTCCCCATAAGACCTAGATGCTACAACATCGTATTATCATTTTCTCCGCCTCACATAAACCCAGAGAGGATTCTCCATTACGCACGTGGCTATATGTTTCGTAGCATAAAATGGTAATTCCTGATACCACCATGACGGCCATATACCCAACTCCATTGCACAGGCACATTCCATGGCAAAGAATGGAGCTAAAACATTACCAAGTCAATAAAAAATGTTCAAAAGTCAATATAAAACAAAATTGTACATTTTCTCTTTTTATTAAAAAAAAAAAAAGAAAAAAAAATTACCTGATTGGTCGTCAGGCTCCTCATGTCATAATCTCATATTGGTAGGACATCCATGATTCAGTCTGTACTCAACATAAAGCATACCTGTATTGTGCCAATAATAAAGAGCTAAGACAACAAGTGCATGCCACCATTGATGCGAGGATCCGACATAATCGACCCAACCTTTAATGACAAATTTGTATACATTTTTAATAAAAATATATAAATAACATCAACTGTTAATCATTATTATTTATTCGTACCTGGGAAGAAACGTTCGGGCACTTTACTTAGATATATAAGGAAGGCACAGCCACTAATGACGTACATGCCGAGGACCCTCGGCAACAGCATCCTGACCATAGGATTTTCCATACCACCCATGGCGATGCTCCAATGTAACGTTGGCAATACCCCATAAGCTGCCCAGGCGACAAAAACAATTAACTTAACATTACCATTGACATTGAATCTTGGTACTTGTAATAGCATCGCTACGACGAATATGAAAAGAACAGTTATTAGATAGAACTGTTGTAAATCCTGCAAAAGAAATGTGTACAAAAGTGCATTAAATAAATCTGCCAAAAATAATCCACTCAAATTCATATCACATACCGACACTCACTCTGTGACACCAGAAGGCATAGTAAACACCTGACATATAAATTGCCAGGAGACTCAGTGCGATACCAAAAAGGTCAAAAGACAAAAAGCACCAGTAGTCCTTTTCACTACGACACGAGAACGTGTGGTACATAGAAGATAGGATCATGCATGCCTAGAATAAAAAACAAACAAAAAGGTATAACAAAAAATTATCTAAAACTCAACATTCTTTCTCCGGCTTATTCTCTTTCTCACTTCTGTATTGATTCACGATGACTGTACTGTTGTTTGTCATTACACAAGTAAGCAGATTGACACTTTTATTATCTACGCTATTCAAAATTGGGTATTAAAAAAAATTAGATACATGCCAACGTACCTGAAATCTAATCTAATCTAATGGCACAGACTCGCACTTGATTCGTGTATTAATCTTTTATATTTACCGAGAAAAAAAAACTGGGTAAATGTGTGACGCTTTACCTGAAAACAAATAAGCAGCAGCGCTACGATGAGCTTATCGCCAAAAGGTGCATGAATGTTCAACAAACACAGATCGTATAACGTGAGTCCCAGGAAAAGCATCCATCCGAATATATGACTCCATATGTTGATAGTTTCATTCGTCCACCAGAATATGCTGCAAGCACATGACACGTGTTATCAAACGTTAGGCTGTTTCATTTTTGATTAAAAAAAAAAAAGCATATAATGTGCAATAACAATTGTCACTGAATTTTGCCGTAGTCTGAGCAAATTCAAGATAAGAATTAATATTATTTAAATAGACAGACCTTTCTAAACACAGTTTAGTGGTTAGATATCCTCTATATCCATGAAGAATAAAGGGATTGAATTGTAGATATACTGGTGCCTTTTCAAACGGAAGTAATTGCCGCATTTGTTCCTCGTCCTCAGGTGTCACTTTGCCATGTATTGGCGAATCCGCAAGATCCTCCGATTCCTCATGCTTTATCTAAAAGAACAAAGCTAATTAATTCATAAACAGTCTAGTCACATAGGAAATATATATATATATATATACAGTCTAGCCAAGAGATCAAAGGTATGTATAAACATTGAAATAGTGGCGTCATGAATCAATCAGTTTTTATCATAAATTACAATACGATTTGGATAGTGATATGCGAATACAACTCGATGAAGCCACCAGGTAATCGTAAAGTTACAATTTTATAGTGTCAACGTTATTACGTGTTTGGATTCAAAGATATAATAGTTGTGACCTTATCAAAATATATTACGATGATAACTAATAGTTTAAAATAGTAATAGCGTATATCCAAAAGTTGTTTACTTGCATTATTATACGATTTACACTTATATGTACAGGTACGAGCACTTAGTTGCTTCTTGATAGTCTTTATCAAGGTCAGGATACTATTGAATTTCTCTGGCAATAAGTAGGCCAGTGCTCTTTTTACTCTTTGACACGATCAGCGTCTGTACGTCTTGATATGAGCAGCTCGACTCTAAGTTTGTCCATAGCAAACGAGCAATTCGGTGACGTCGTCAAAGAGAAAAAAGATAGCCAGAGAGAGAGAGAGAGAGAGAGAGAGAGAAAGCGACGTAGATAGCAGAATAGAAAAAGAGAGAACAGCAAAATCTTTAGCTGATGCGCAAAAGGTAAAAAAATCAGTCACACGTTTTGCCTGTAAAAAAGAGGTTAAAATCAAATATCTCACAAGAGACAAGAATCTATAAGTTCGTTATGATCATTCAATGAGTATCCAGGTCGTGTGAAAAAAAAGATGAAATAGAGGTAATTAATTATTGCTATCATTAGCATCTTATAATGTCATACAGAATATACCAGAAATCATAGTTAATATTGCTCTTGATATGTCGATATGCTATTTTGCATTTTGTTTGATATTCTCGAATGATCTGGAAAGCGAATAATAAGTGTCGTGATATGTGATAAAAAAGAAAAAATTATAGTCGTTTGCTTCAATCAATACTTGTTAGATGCGTTTTATGATAAGGACTTCTTCCCAGAACCATGCATCGTTCAGGAAATGGCCTCGATGATGTTCTGGTCGATGATAATGAAATAAGAGAAGAAATATCATGCATAGGATGGCTGGACATTGGAAATGGGTAAGTGGGTCGAAAACGGAACCTGCCTTTCATCTGTGCGTCTGGACTCAATAGCCTCGGGTTTCTCTAGGTAGATGGTTCATTCTCTTTCTTTTTTATCTTTTGGTGAAATTATATTTTGAAAAGAACAAACAAAAAAAATAATGAGTTAGGAACTATGCGACATGGCAAGCTCTATTTGACCTCGTGGACGGTTGATGGAGCGAAAATGTTTTTGATAGAGAAAATACAAGAAAAAAAGAAAAGAGAAAGATAAGATGGCAATGACGCTACTGAATCGTAAGTGATGACCAGTCTAACTTAGAAAGTGACTGTTCAGTGAGAAGAAAATGTTTAAGGAAGAGAAAGGGTATACCTTTTTTTTTTGTATAATTTTTGTGAAATTTATTATTATTACTATTGTGGTAGAGACGTGGACATTTAACGGAATATACTGATCTGCGAGGTGTTTAAAATTCGTTTGGATGAATTTTGTAGAAATTTCATGGATATATCAATTGTAAATCGATAAACCTACCTTCGTTACCCGTGGCTTGGCAGCTTCCTCTATTAACTGCGTGTTTTGTTTCTCGTGCGAGTTATTGTTCCGCACGTGACGATCATCCGAATTCCTCGAATTTTCGTCACTCACCTCCTCGACTCCAGCCAATAATTTCATCATTGGAGCAGCGGGATCTGTTTGTTGAAACATACCTACGTTTATTAAAACGTCCTCGTGGTAAAAAATAAATAAAATACAACAAATCGAATATACGTATATCAAAACTTTTGCAGAATTATTGCATGTAGGTCCTCGTTCAATAAATTATGCGACATTGCCATACAGTGTTGTACGATGCTGAATAATACAATTTTTTTCCAGTTTTTTTATAATCTCTCCAGATAATTTTCTCATCAGGCAATAACTTCACACGTAAGTTATTTGTTATTGGTAGTTACATACGATTGATACGAATCGAGCCAATGTAAGTTGATTAGAATTAAAGCGAAAGAGAGAGACAGAGTTAATTATTTACAAGCAAACCCGACTTTTGTCCGTGGGATATTGTGGAGAAAAGGGAATTTTCCGCGTTAAGCGCGGGAAATTCTTCGATATTCAAATTCAATCAATCAATTGTATTCGTTCAGAGACAATATGCAATATAATATCGCGAAGGTTACACTAGTTTCACAGTGTGTGTTATTGTGTCAATAAAAATGATGACTGTATTGTTCTGCATAACGTGTACATAACTTTGGGAATGAATAAGTGTAAAGTGTCACGGTTGCGCCTGATCGATTGAACTGCGGCACGTGTTTTCGCATATATCTATTCTCAGGACAGTAAGAAGCTTCTTAGGCTTGATATACACAAAGAAAAGGAATATAGAAAATAACCTAACAATATTATTAAGCGATAATTCACGATAAAACTTCAGTGAAAGAAGAAAATCTTCTTCCATAAATTACATAGCCACAGTGCTTTCAGCTTTCTCACTAGTTACTATACCAGCAAGCAATAAGGATGTGAGATGTGCTATTATTTCTTTTAATTTCTCTCTTATCATTATAGCCGTACAATTTTTCGCGATCGATCAAAAACTAATAATAGAGTATTGGGCCACTGTTGTGTGTTTGCTGGGATATTGACCTTATTCGTTCTGCCTTCTTCTCTCTTTCTCTCTCTCTCTCTCTTCAGGCACCATGCAATCTCTCGCGTCTCTAATCTACGAGAAAGTTACTCAGATCAAAGTCATTCTTTCTTGTACAGCCATTGGCAACAAGTGACTAATGGAAGAAGCAGTTTGTCCCGTAATTTTAGACGTTACCGATTTAAAAGTTTAGTATTTTGGCAGGAAGTCATTATCAACATAACAGGACTCAATGCGACATACGTAGAATAAATATATGTAAGATATCGTTGTGTCTAGTTATTAAGAACCACCTTATTCCTAGCATCAATACTATAGTCCAATTTTTCAAGTTCCATTTTAACTGTCAAAGTTACAATTGCCGATCGAAATATTTCAGAGTTTCTCATAAGCCTTGACCAACGTCTAAAAACGAATGAGCCAAAATAGAATGAATTACCAAGTAATATACATACCACGTAAAAGCAATTAATATAATACAGTTTGTATTGTCCCACGTAAAGGATTATTCTCGCGGGTACAAGTATCTCCTATCCAGTCCTCATGTCACGTGACAGATGTCCAAATGGGGCGCCAACAATTCAACCAAACTAACGATCGTTCCAAAGTCAACACTGGCACTGAAAGTAACCTGGGCCGCGGCGTTCAACGAAGCACGAGACCGATGTGGTTGGAATGGACAGCATAAAGTGGTTTTCTTGTGAGCGGGATGTCCAGCAAGAATCTGATTCGTGCACACTGTCTTTGGAAGGGGCCACTGCACTGCGTGACGGCTCTCACATAACAAGCCAGAAACGTCCGAGTCCGTTGGCCCTAGCCTTATGCTTTAAGAAAAGCATGAACAAAGAAGTAGTAGTGTTCAAATTGATAACCAATGAGAGACTACGATTCTCGAAGACGTTATTTTGCATTTCTAGTCGAATTGATGTATTACGTAAGAAATTCGTCAAGCAAACATAGAGTTAGGATCGATAGGATGGAAAGAGATATCAGAGGTAGTAAGAAATAAACGAAAAGGAAGGTCTTGATACGGAATCTTTATTCGTTATAAAGGATTAACGCTAGAATGTACACACATGTTACGAAAGAGTGTTACTGCTGTTGCATTGTACGACCATAATAATAATTACAGGATTTCCATGTCTCTTGGTACTTGCATTTTCTTTTGTGGTTCTTCTTCAGGGTCAGTATGTACGTAGATATCAATGGTTATTGATACTCGTGTTATATGGATACAATGAAATTATCCGAAAATGCCATTGTCTTTCCTAATAGTTATTACTAATTAAGTGGCTAAAGGAGCGCTACGCGGTTCTTCGAGTGTAAGAAGTGCATTTGAGTGCATGTATAGTGTTGTAATTCAATTGGGAGCGAAAGTTGAGCATTCGAAGAATTGAGGCGACCACGTCCTGTTCTGTATAAAACGAGTAATAACCGTGTGACAGGTTTAATTTTAAATAAATCAAGAACCCGTTAATGATCCTTTACAACCACAATATATTGTAAAATACAATGTTGAGAATATTTGACAATAATTAAAATTATAATTCCTATTTTAATCTACGTGTCTTGTTGCCTGTTGCGGAAAACCTGCGACGTTTACATACCATAAATACTTCGTTATATTGTGGATGAAAGGGGTACTTTTCGAGGCAAAAAAAATCTAAACAATAAAAAAAAAGGAGGGAAAGAAGGAGCGAGTGGGAAGAGACAACGGAGCAGGAAAAGTAAAACTGAAGGATCCGCCTATAAGAGAGATGAGGGAAGTTTCGGATAAGCCAGAAGAAGAGAGTGATAAAAGTAACGTGAATAATGTGAACTCTGAAAATGGAGGACCGGCAAATTGTTGACTCGCAAAGGCACGCCGCAAATAACATTGGTAGTACATCGAGGTATTAGTTGCAAAGATAATAATGTTCCTTTTCATAAGTTTCATATTTTTTTTTTCATCTCTTCAATCCCTTCGTTTAAACTTATCCTCGATCATCATCTTCACTGTTTATTCCCTTCGCGTGCTGTTACATTTCACCTAAACGTAGCATAGCAGCCTACGCCTCGTTCCAAATATTGCCGTCTACCCTGCGCCGCGTAAACACGTTTCTCTACGCGAGAACATATAGACTCAGCAAATTTCGAAATTCTCAAGAACAATATTTCATAAGGTCGACGACGAAATAGTCAGTTGTTTGTCAACAAATGACATCGACGTTGGATAATAACAGTGAGCCTGATCCACTGACGTCACGAGATCATTGGTATATTGTTCGTAATCGGATATGACGTTCGACCACGAAGACAGAAATATCAAGAGAATTTCGAAGAAGACGTCACAAAGTAGCGTCCCGGCGGCATGAAGGATATTATAAATTACATAGTATACTTAGATGGTAGAGACGCTTTCGAGTACAGGTACGAGAGCGTTCAGTTCGAATTATTTTAATTTTAAAGTAGTACTACTGTCCCCTCGTTCCCTTATACACGCTACAATCGTTATACTGCCATCTCCGCAAGTGTCCATAGTCCCGTATTTGCCGTGCAACCATTAAGACATTAAAATGATAAATTTAAATAACTCCGCACCGACGACGAATCAAGTCACAGACGCGTAACTTTCAGTTACTCGTAGAATTTGTCGGGCAGATATTAATAATAGTAATAGTATAATAGTAGTGATAGCGGTAATAGTTGTAATAGTAGTAGCAGTAGTATAAGGTGATTCTTTCTGTTTGTTTGTCGTTGTTTAATAATCAAAACAAAATGTATAGGTATAGTTTCAGTAGTATTTATATAGAGCCCAGTCTTACAAAAAAAGTGACCGCATCGGACCCACATATGGGACGGGCAAAACTCGCTTGGTTACGTTTAAAACTAACAATCGGTGTGTTGTCAGTTTGAGGTTCCATTTCTTTTCCTTTTTTACTGAGAAAGTAGGTATACAATATTACATTATTATAAGCACAATCATTAGAAATTAAACTATTAAGTTCAAATACAAATCCTACTTTCACTCTCCTATATTTTAATTTCATTTTATTTATGAAAATCAAAGCGGACATGTTTTTTTTCTTGATTCATATATATATAATGTTGTGTGACCACCTTTGAAATTGCCTCAATTGCCATCGTGGCGCCGTCTTAAAATTCGCAGGCTACTCAGGGCGGAGGGAACATCAGATTGATCACGGCTGGCCTGAGTGCTCTGCGGGTCTGAGTCGCGGCGTAACTTTAAGATCGGACGAGCCATAGCTAGATTGAATCGGTGCTGATCGGTAAAGTGGCATTAGGCTGGGGTTGCTTGCTGATAGAGGTGGCGTTTGGATGTTGAGGTCAACGGAGATTGGCGCATCACATGGCATACTTGCGCGTCCATTCGCGTGCCAATTCGTTGTACTTCTCCCTGTCAGTTTTGTATATCCTTGCTATCTCTGGCACCAGAGGGTCATCTGGGTTCGGATCGCACAGCAGAGAGCATATTGACAGTAACACTGAAATCATTCACGACACGCCATGCTAATTAACATCGCTCCCTTTCAATGTCAATCATTAACTCGCTTTCCTATGACCTGGCACGTTTTATATTGACAATATTCAATATTGACAAGCTCCCTCCCTTCCATCACCCTCCTAACATAATTCTATATCCCAGCTACTCTATAGAGTGACCACCACATTTTTTTTTCCTCATTGTACTCTTTGATACGGTAAACTCAAGCCTGTGGTCGATATTCAAACTATCTTCCTGCCTCTCTCTGTACGGCCTGATGTGCGTTTTCTAGCATTGTGACAGCACAGTGTAGGCTTGCCAATCCAGAAGCCCCGGTATAATGTATCACAGTTCTGATAATAGGTATTATGTTTCTGTACATACCCTTCGAAATAGTGAGTGCTGGGGACCATTGCGATCTCAGTATATCCAAACAAATACTTCCATTACTGTTAATATTAGGATGATAGATTCTGGTCGTGAAAGCAACCTGTGGGCATTAAATTTTTACGTAATATTTTATCCGATTATTTTTCATATGATGCAAGAAATCTTGCTTATCGTACCTTAGGGGGTTTGAATGGATAGTCTGTTGGGAAGTGAATTGTTAAGAAAAATACTCCTCCCTGGTAGGGGCTGTCAGGCTGAAAAAAATAATATTACACGAGTTTTACATTCTGCTTCTATTTCAACATTGTAAGAATGTCTAACTTCTAGGAGCAGTTCTATAAAATTATTGCACCAACACGCCATGTGTAAATGAATTTACGACAGCCTCGTTGTTTACCATGTTTTTAGCAAATTTGCCACGCATCAAGGGCAATTGGATTAGGTAAGAATATAGGTGTTGAATCAATAAAATATATCACTTACTGGTCCCATAATAGTGGCCTGCCAGTGGAATACTGAAACAAAATAAACGCATTACATAGAACCATCAGTCAAGGTCTATTGGATCGTGTATGATGTATGCCGAAGATTCGCGAAACTAAAATGTCTCATTAGAAATACTTCAAGGTTAGGAGGGTTGTTTCTAATGTTCCGTAATTTGTGATTTTCATTGCGTAACGCGACGTTCTCGAAGTGAAAGTCATTCATTACCACGCAATGTACTATCCTGCGTCATTACCGCTGATGTATTCTTCTCTTTATTTTACAGTACGCAGGAAAAAATGGAAGATCAATCGACTGTCCCTCATGCAAAGCCATGCGCGGAATACCGTGTTTCTAGGTTGAATGGGTTCCCTCTGGTTATCGATTGATGATATTTTAATGAAATATTAAGACATATACGTACACAGACGATGATTCAAGGTTAACTACAATTATATATTGTTATAAGTGTAAGTAGCCCGTCCTTGCTCACGTGAGTTATTCTAATCCACTGTCTATTTATTTTCCTTAATCAATCGTTAAATGATTAGCTGAACTAAATTGCGGAAACTCTTTTAAAGTTTAATTAGCTATTTATGAGTGTGAACACTGAAGACAATTATATGACGGTAACTTCAAACTAATAATTAATTGACAGTTGTTACACGTGGAAAAAGTTTGAATGAGAAAGAAAATGAATTTTACACGACGTGTAGTGGGAGTGTAGAGCCATATGGACCTGCCGTCCTATTTATAGAATCTATATTAACGCTGACGAATTCTTTTTAAAAAAAGAGTTCAGCTATTAGCAATCGAACCAAAACATAAAATATATGACACTACTGCAAGCAGGCAGTGCTCAGATTGTGCAAATAGCGTAACTTTCTTTAGGGTGGCTATATGAGTATAAGCACGTCTTTTGTTCTATATTATTTTTGGAAAGCGAGGTATGCGTCTAATTTTAAAATTACTAGGAACACGTCGAAAAGATGTTAATTAAGCGATTGGCTCTCTCTTGCTGTCTCTGTCTCTGTCTCTGTCTCTTGCTGTGTTGCCCCTTTATGAGGCACAAATATTTTGGTGACATATGCATTTGTGTCTTGTGATATTATGCATATAACTGAATTTTGTTGGATAATTTAGGTACAAAATTATTAAAGGAATACAAAAATATTCAAAATGGTTGCTCACTATTATTGTATAACATAAAAACTTACAATCATCTCCTACGGGACCAGCAGAGCATTGTGCAGGTGGATCCCTTCCAAGATCCTGAAGTTCCTGTAATAGTAAGGTATATAAAGTGAATTAAGGTGAGACAAATTAGAAGAAAAAAAATTCATCTATATCCAACTGCAGTTAGTGAATAGAATTTTTATATAATGGATAAATTGTCCTTATAAAAACCTATTTTGCAAAACATGTTTTTATTTTATAAGCTCATAGCTATACCCGAGTCTTTTGGTTTACGATGTTCTCCAGTTTATGTAAATCTAATAAATAGCACTGATGGATATTTATACGTTATCATTACCATAGTATCATAATGCATAAGGAAAAATCATTACACTAAAAATTTTTGTCAATAATCTTTCTGATAAGAATGTTTGCAAGCATATAGATAAAAAATGATCAAATGCACATATATAACCGTGCTAGTATTTAACTTATGATTATGTATGTAACAGCCATTGTGTAGTATTTTTGGTTGGATATAACATTCTTCGAAATACATCAGGTAGATGTATCAACCAAATCTGTATTATCATAGCAAAGTATTATACGGATACTTGGCACAGTAGTTATATTAAATGAAGTATTTTTTCTGTACTATATACTATTTACAACATGCGCATGTATTATCTATGACATCTTGCGTAATATGAAGATATCAGTGCCTTTTAAAATTCTTTGGTAAATCTTTATACTTAGCTACTATTAGCATAGGATGCGAAATATTTTATTTTATTAAATATAAAGGATACAAGGAATTTTCTTTAATCCAAAATACATGCTTTCTAAATTATTTAGAAATTATACCAGTAGTGTGCATCAGAGATGCGAACAGACTCAAAGGCTCGTACTTGGATAGAACGATAAAAGAAGTAAGCATTCGCACAGCCCAATTTAAGCAAAACATTGAAATGAATGGCAATGCAAACCAAGGTATATAACTATGTACAAAGGCACTAAAGTAAATGACTCACGCCGACCTACTAATACCTAGTACAGAATCGCGGTGACTTTATCATAAAAATTGAAGGCGGATGTATAGCACCGGAAAGTCCAACGTAGTAGGTTCCTACAGAAGCTTATTAGCCGTCTAATAAAAATGGTTTTTTGCAATTTCCAAACTATCTATGGCCCCGTGTGTGCATATATATATAGATATATGTAACGCACGGTTTTACGTTACTTCCGGCTATTTATCAGACAGCCACTCGAAATTTTTCCGATTTTCACTGTCACCTCAGCAATGTTCACAAGCACAAAGCGACCTTTGGTTATAAACGAGAACCTTCGAAATGTGAGAAATCCGATTGTAAGAAAACCAGAGCACGGTTGGGGAATGCAAAAAAAAGGGTAAAAGCCAACATGATTTTCAATGCTGGCTCACATTGCTTCACTGCAAAATCGTTAAGGGCGTTCAACCGGATTTGACACACACCACACCGACACCCGGCCGCTTTTATGCGGTATAAACACTGCGAAACGTTGACGTACCTTGTTAATTCGTTTTAAAGCCATTTGATGGACTGTGTGTTGATATTAACTGGCTGAAAACCAGACAACGAAACCCTCTAGCCAAAGATCTTTGATTAGGGATTGCAAGATGGCTGCCTTCTAAACGTCGTCTCACTACGTTGCTCAAGCGTCCATTCGCGTACACTTTCCTGGTCGACCTCACGATATACTAAGCCTCGTAATATATTTCGAAATTACGTTACACACTTTCTTATAAATTTTTCGAATCTCTGCTATCTGTCCCAACTGATTTAAACCGTCTTCTGTTCGGCTCTTGAACTCGAACTCACGTTGCAGCCTCCACGGATTTCCTTTTATCGGCAATTGGCGGATTTTTAACGTCATACCATTCTCCGCCAACAGATGTAGCGGTTCAAAGAGTCGCGACTCGTTCTGACACAACCGGCTTTCAAATTCGTCCACGTTATATACACTGCTACGTAGTTTGAAGCTCTACTCCAAAGAGAACGAGAACGAATACGGATCGATTACGAGGAACATTCACATTTAAACGTTGACGTAGGCAATCTTTTGAATTCCTGGTATAAAGCATATTCAATAAATATAATGAAAACAAAAGATATCTACTCGGCACGATGTCAGGTTACACGAACGTGTTACAAAATTATTAGGTATGAAAAAGAAAACAAAAAAAAAAACAAGATTTTCCTACTAAGAAAATAAGGGTAACGGCTTCGGTTTGAGGAGTCACGATTCTAAGAATACCACAAAAATATTCGTTATGATGGACAGCAGAGGAATCCCCGGGCGATGCTGTTGCATGGAACAAAGAAAAAAAATAGAGGCTAAAGCAGGTTGGGAGAAGTGTAAAAGGAAGAGACAAACACTAGTGTCCAATCCGGAAGAGGAAGTCTGGCATGAGCCATATATGCAGTGTCTACGTAAAGAATTTTCAGAAATATCAATACCGTGCGATTCAAAAATTGAATTACCTTGGAAGGAAATAGCTCTACCAGCCGCCGGTATGAAAATACGTGCCAAAGTCGAAATGGATGAACTTTTAGAGGATTCTTCAGCAAAGGATATTGCGGATGAAGGGATTCCTGAGAAAAAAGAATCCACTGGTATCATGCATTTACCTTGGGATGATTTACTTGTAACGGATACTATTCAAACGCATTTGAAAGATCCAGCAAGATGCGATTCAACTTTGGAAATACCATGGAGTGATTTGGCTCTTGAGAAACCAATATTCATAGAGCCACAACCCAAAGAAGAATCATGCGAACCGGATGACATTGAGATTCCTTGGGAGGAAATTCTCGTGCCGCAGAATATTGTGATCGAGACGAGAAAGAAGAAACATCCATCTTCTGTAGCACCTCCGCGAGCATCGTCCAGGACCACTGCAAAATCATGCGAAAAAGGGCCGTGTTGTTTGAAGACAAGAAAACAAAGAAAAGTCAACGGTTCTATGTGTACGTGACATTTTATTTGAGAAAAAATTCCACACTTTTCATTAATAAATCTCTTGATACGTGACTGTACAGTTTTTAAATGTTAGATGTATCTCGATTCAGAAATTGTTCTGAGAATACTTGCAGTTTCTTTGAGGATTTATCACAGTGACAAAGTAACAGAATCTTTTCTATTTGACATTTACATTTTATTTTCTACACGTAAATCTATTTTCGATATACTTTCTAGTGACAATATATGTCTTTATTGGTTGTATCTGTGTGCAAGTGAACGTGCCAAACTACTTTATACAGATAGAATAAATGATGCTTATTGAATCTTTGAAAAAATAGAAAAGCACCATAACCGCACTTAAAAAATCTCTTCCTACGTAAATTTCCAAATATGTCGAGTCGAACTATCACTGAAGTCCATCGGCTCTCTTCCACTTACTTCAGCCAAGGGGATCATCCATTTGGAAAGCGACTTTCTTCTCCCAGTCTCGCTTCCATTGCTCTAACCACAACTCCTACTACAAATACAAACTCGGACTGCGATTACGAAACCTCTAGCGAAGGTTTTCACAGTCCTCGAGGGCAACACGCGTTGCCATTTCCAAAAATTCCAAACACATCAACAGCTACTTTATCATCATGTTCCCGGACACTTGATACTTGGGACAGAAATCCTGTACCAAAGTTTTCTAGCGAACCATTCGTATCTTGCGACAATTCCCAGAAAATATTATGCAGAAAATTGGCAAATTTTAATTCGCCAAAGACATTAGATCACATTAGTGATACTAATAAAGTCAAATCGCTACCTGAAATGGGTATGAACACTTGGTGCACCTCGAGAAAATTTCCTGATGCTGATGTATTATCTACAGGACACGTTTTAGATTCTTCTCGTGACTTTATGGAATTGAAACGTCATGTTGGCGATTTTACGCATGAAAAATCTACCGATTTGCAGATGCTATCTGGTTCTGCTTCGGTCATGGAGTCGCATTACGAATGCGATAAGAAGAACGACGCTACTGAGCTTCGTTTTACCATTTCAAATGGCAGCGTCGTATTTCACGATGGATACCAAGAGGAAACGGAGAAGGCGAATTCCTATTCTTGCATTCGTGGTAAGCATGCAACGATTACACACACGAAAACTTCTGTGGACACGAATTTGATTGTAAAAGGAGAAACTTGTCGTAAGAAGTCTCCATCTATTAAGAGAAAGAAAAAATATGTCCTCCTTTCTCCAAAACCTCAATATTTTCCAAAATATAACAGTACGTTTAATTATTATCCCGTTTTACGAATCGAAGGAGAATTTGCACCGTTGCAAAATAAACTGTCTGAGATTCAAGGGAAAGTTCGTGCTTTGAGTTTAGATTGTAGTACGGCGTATGGGGATTGTGCGAAAAGGACATCAAATTTGCCAATTAGGACCTTGGATTGCTTTACTTTTGGAAATTTGGAAAAATTTGAAAACTTGAATATGGCGAGGGAGACGAAGGATGAAGAATTTGATATCGGGACGAATTATTTAAATAAAAAGTCCAACAGTGCAAGATCTTTTAATAACGATCAACCGCAAGGGAGTAGTATTTCTACAGCTTTTTCTATAAAACTAGAAGATTCATCGAGAAATATTAATTCGCAGAAGGAAGATATAAAAAGTGAATATAAACAGCATCTTGAGACTAGTGGTAAAAAACAAAACGATCAATCCGAAGAAATTTCTTCCTCAGTATTATTAACCATACTAGCTCAAAAGTATGCATATTTTAAAAATTATCCTACAAGAAATAAGGACGAATCATTATTAAGCAATAACAATTCATCACAAGAAATCTTTCAAAATTATTCAGACACTATGAATACGCCGAATGATTGCAACTATAAAATTTCATCAAGCATTACGGATGAAAGTGAAGAACTGTGGTCCAAAGAATATATAAGAGGTATGAGAAGTTATCCTTATCAGTAAAATTAAGTCATCAGAAAAACTTTCATTAG
>JARPRG010000321.1:2021821-2040325 GCA_031001745.1 Hartigia nigra | reverse complement strand
CGTCGACATTCCCTTGTTGTTATTCTTTACGATTCTATTGTTTTCTTCGGTTAATCATTTTAGAAATCACGTGACTCTTCTTCGTTTTACACGATACCTTCGAAAATGCTGTTCAGTCGCTATTGACGCCATAGTGAATCTATAATCCTTCTCACGCTGTACATCCTGTTAATGATCTTTTCTTGGTGCAATCCTGCCAGGATATCTATGAGCAAATTTCTAACGTTTTAGTTAGATAGGATCGTAACACGCGAAAATCCACTTAACCGCCTTCCCTGATCACTTTAGAAAGCAAGAGTCTCTTTATTATGGCGAACGCCTATATAGGCATAGTACCCTGGCACCATTTTCATTGTAAAGTCTTAAAGGCAGCAGCATTCAACTCCCACTTAATGTCTTCTTTTTCGGTCGTCCCATCCACGCAACGATTCTTAACCCACGCGTTAATCATCCCACACACAGGCTATATCCCTCAGTCGCCCTAGCATCTGTTGGTGCCGTCTTCCGAGAGCTGAAAAATCGACGTTCATAATGTCGACCAGTGTATCCAAGTCGATAAATAAGACCCTGCGAACCAGTCATCTTGGAATTAATAAAGTCCCATATAAATTACTCTCAGGACATACCAATCCACATATGGTATAATTGACTGCAGACAGTTTGTCAACGGGAGTCAGTTAACTGATTACTTTATTCGATTGTCATGACGCTCCACCATCTTGCTTATCGCGCTGTTAAAAGCAATGGTGTAAGTTGATGTAATTCTCAGCGATGACCTTGACGCGTTCATCACGTGAAGGGCAAATTGGTCTCATGTGCAGGCAAACGTATCGACTGTCCACGACTGGCTCGTGTTACTGGCTCGCGTATAAACATGTTTTTGATTACGATTTTATCGTGTATTTTTCATCTGTCGAATCGCAGCGCCGAGAGAAGCAGCGTGTCCGAGGTCGGGGAAACTGAAGCTTCTTCACGAGGTCTTGTCGAGGAAACTGCTTTCTACGAATCTACCCTCAGAAGTATGGCCTTGCGGAAACCATTTCGTCACCTTGACGACGAGCCCCCCATTTATTGAGTGGGAAATACTACTCGGGCAACGACAATGACTCAGTTAACTAACACGTGGAAAATCATTGGAAAACCACCCCTTCTTGTGCGCTGTACTACCCTGTGCACTTTTTCAAGCTCTTACGGTTTTTTTTTTACGTTGTCATCCCTTGTGAACAAAGTCCAGTTTTAGAGGGCGTACATAAGGGTGGTATATATGTATATACAGTGTTATTGGAAAGGCATTTGGCATCGTGGGTCCTCCCTTGCGTGAGGCGTTCATAAAGATTTTGAATTTTGCCGGGAAAAATGTAACTATGACTTGAGGACGTGTACATAAAGAATTGTATACTTGGTTATTAAGTCGAAGTTTATTGATTTATCGTCTTGGCGAGAGTTTCTACGTATGTAAGGTATTGCCGTATAGCGTACGCGTTGTTGTTACAAGTAATTATCAATTATAGGAGAGCGTACAGTTGATTATCGCTGGAGAATATTTTGTAATTAGACTTCCAGGCAGAACGCAATTCCACTCTCTGTTCAATGCATGTCTATGAGTCTTGACTTCAATTGCAAAGTGTAATTAGAGTGGATGGTATCGTTGAATAGAAATTGTTTAGTACAGAAATCAACTGCGGAACGAATATCGAAGATACGAGATAATCTTATATATCAATTAAAAAATGGTCTGATGTTATTACAGGCAGGTATACGAGCGTTATGATTTTTTTCTTTTTCCTATCCTGTATTATTTCTTTGGCCTCTGGCGGAGCTTCGTGAAAGTATTGTTATGTAAAATTAATGCGGACGCACATTCACCCGTCTGATAATAAACTTGATAATAATCGTTGCTGGAATTTCTACGTAGATCAATAACTCGATGATTCTGTTGGTCAATCACGCATAGACTTGTTGATCGGGATCGATGGAAAGTGAATTCCTGTCTCTCGGTGCTCCAGATGTTCCAAGTTGTCATCCTACCCCGACATCTTTTTCTCATCGTCGCGAGAAACGGTATTGTCATTTTATAGATAGGAAGCGCAGATGACCGTGAATGAAACGTTTATATTTTCTGGCGCGATCGAACTTTGCTTTATTGCTCCGTTAGCCTCTGCAACTTTACGAGGTTTCGCGTCTTTGGTGGTATTTTTTGTGAAAAATGTTTTTTTTTTTTTCATGTTTTTAAAAAATATTTGTATTTTTCCGAAACTTTACACAGTACTGTAGTCGCGTTTGGTATCTGTTGATTTTTCCTGTAATTGAAAAGAACCGCCATTACGATGTGTACGCGGAATTGTCGTCACGCACGTAAGGACGCGACGGTGCGTACAATTGCGACAGGTGAACGTTGCCGTACATTGCGTACGTTCAACAACTGCAGTTAGGGAGCTTCGGCGGATTTTCTAATTTATGCAAATTTCAAGGAAACGCACGAGTCACGAAGGTATCGTGCGTTTATAAGAGTTTCCTGAAAACTCATTGCTCTCGTGTGGTCATGTATTGCTTTGACGTTTGTGCAAAAAAATGTTGATAGTTCTGGGCGAATTTTCACGTTGACTTATAATCACGCGAAAAGCGAGTAACTGGGTAAATAGGTGCTTGATTATTTAGACTGTAGAGAGCAATGGCGATTTTATGGCGCTTGACATATCAAGGCTGATGCTCATTTGGCTTTAGTAGGTCTTTGATTGGATTTGTACCGATTAATTGTCTTCGTTATACGATTTAATTGCGTCAGTCGCGGGGCTCTCCGCTTTGCACAAGTTTTTATTGCCAAAAGATTCCAGAGCGGAACAGTCGTGACAGGAAGCGCAATGGCGACCAGGAGTCACGTGGCAATTACTTATTCGACTTTCCTGCCTGTTACCGAGAGAAATTCTATTTGACAAAGTTGCTTACAAAAAAAAGATTCATCAAAAGTCAACCTCGTGCGGAACGGGTACACTGGAGGACGCCATTGCTCGTAATATAAACTTACACGAAAAGACAATTCAATAGTGACAAAAGAAGAAATGTAAATACGTGAAAAAAAAAAACAGATTTCTTTCCAGAAATCAACTTACGATGCTGTGAACTCCTGACGGGAATATTGAAACGCGCGAAAAACACAGGAGGATATCGAGGAAACCTGCACGTGATGTAGAATGACTCACGGGATGGGAAAAACTTTCTGTCCAAAATGGCAGAAGCAGCCGTCAAGGCTGCAAGAAGTTGCGCATTGAAGCGATCAAATGCGAATCCTAGAAAGCGGGAGTTACGTGATTTGGAATTTTTCGTTGTTTACGCGTATCCGTTGTTAACATTCACGTTGATCGTTCCTCGTTCGATCGTTCATTCCAGGCTATTTGATCAATCACTTTTACTCATTTTCTACCAACGAAGTAATCATCCATCGTTCGTTATTGGATATTGGACCAATTTTTGGGTTGCCATTATCATTGATAAATATTTTCATTTCGATGATATCGTCATCATTTATTAATGGGTACTCGTATCATACTGATTCAGATCTTCCTTTATCCCTACCCTCTGCCATATTTTCCCAACACAGCGATAACAAGTTTCACCGAGCACTTTCTGCACTTGGCCAACAATAGTTTGCATTTCACTCGAGAAACTCCGGCTGCTAGAATCAACCGGGAATAATTCAGTCCTTTACTTAGGATCGTTAGGAAATCAAAGACGTTCGCTTTTTCTATATATCAGACACATATGAAATCATCGTACGATATATTTATGGGTTTTCTATTCCGTAGTACAACTGTAGTATCTGTCTGCGATTCCTGGTCATTCATTCTGTTCAGTGCTATTATATACAGAATCCTATAGAAATGGCCTGACTCCATTGTCCACATTGTCACTTTCTCTCAGAAATAAATATACGGATGCGTGTCGTAATAAAAAAAAAAATTGAATTTACAATAATCGAAAAGAAAAAAAATTTGTCATTATTCATCGATCCTCCATCTCATGGATGCAGAGTCAGTCTGGTCCAACGTGTTAAAATTGTCTTTAAATGATTTAAGGCTTTTTTTCATCTCGCTTCCTCGAGTCTTGATCTTTCTTCAGAAATCTTGTCAGGTATCTCGCGATTCGTTATGGAATCTCAGGATTGGCTTGGTTTATCTTTCCTTAACGCAGATCTCCCCCTGCCCACTCCATCCACCTTCGTGGCGGCCGGTTCTTACTTTGATATTCGTGCGCCTATTGTCTTTACAGAGACAAGGCTTTATCGTCGTTATAGGAACTACGAGAGACGAGACCTCGTGATCACCGACTACGTTCACGCCTCGCCGGGTGTCCTTGATTCCGTTCTCCAGGAAAATTATGGAGGGACGTAAAAAAAAAAAAAAAAATTATTTTATTTGCCTTTACGGAGAACCATGCTCCACTTAATAGTCCGCTGAGTCACTGGGGTCCGATCTGCGTTACTTGGTTAAATTAACGAGGAACCTCTCAAGCACTCTTGATTGAATTGTGATTTTAATCAAAATCCGAAATGTACGTATGTACCATCTGTGCGACGCTAAGAGGATATATTTTAGAATTTTTTCTTTTCTCATCTAAATCGGTATCCTTGATACTGGATGAACACTGTTTTTTTGTCTCGATCTTATAAATTTTACAGATTCCACGCGACAGTGTAATTGATCGCGGTAACCTCGATTTCTTATCGGTAGTAGATAACGGAATAGATTGATTCCGTAGAATAAAAATTATTTAGCCGTATATCCTAGTACTGCGTAAAGGTACACAAAAATTGTATTTATAATCAATGCCATTATTTTCGATCGGTAAGTATTTGACTCTCACGCGAAAATGACTTATCGGATTTAACGTGACTGAATACGTATGACGTAACGACTCGCGTTACACCGTCGAAACGTCATCACCTCAATAACAACGTTCACCCCGGAAATTCGCAGTGGCCGAAGAGACCGGAGCAAATCGTATTGCGGAAATTAACGAGTCCCGGTAGTACAGCTACTGCTAGCATTAATAATCCCAAGTCTTTCTCCGTACAATTATTTTGCACTACACCAGAAAGAGCATCATACACCTACCCACGCGTGCCGATGGCATAATTGCTAATCGTCGAAGCGAATCTTTTATCCGGTAATTTACATACGTACTTCCGATTTATTCATCGAGCATTCTATTCCGTCAATCACGTCCCACAATTCCCTGCCCGATCCCAATTTCCTGGATCTACTCTCAATCGAATTTGCAGTTGGGTATTCGCCGTGCGAAATTCGCACGCGATTGTCATTATGCTTACTCGGTAAATGCGTACTCTAGGTTATCGACGGACGAAAATATATATATATATATATATATATATATTTCCGCTAACTGCGATAATCGCGGAACAACAAAGGTCTTTCGGTTGTTAATGTTTTTATCGTCATTCTCACTCGACTTCCATCTTTGCCAAAGTACTCACGTAAAATAATAAACTTCTTCCTCTTGGGTTCGCTTTAGCAATCTTACTAGACACTTATAGTACCTCGTAACGCACGTGCTAACTCGTCCGTGCATCAAACACGAAATATTACAACTTGACGGTACATAAGCTGTTATATCCTGTTGGTATAAGAAACACGGTCGTTTAACGCCAAGACTGACAGTACAGGCGTGTCAGTACAATACGTCATGTTGTATTCTTCGCGAAGACGACCCTTTATTTCGTATCAGACAATCCAGTTGGAGATTCTTCTTTATGACAAATCTAGGTTAGCTTATGATCCTTAGATGCTACCGGTTGAGGTCTTCTATTTATTTGCATATAATAAACGTGGATTTATTAGGATTGTAGGAATCTCTTTTTCCCATTATTATGGGTCACGAGAATGATTCCGTGGAGTCACGATTGGCGCGTTAATTTTATTGCGAAATGAACGCGTCGCTTGGGTCAATTTCTGTTTTACCGTTAGAGCCACATTTCCGGTCATTTTTTTGATATGCATCTTTGTGTGGTTTTTTTTAGCGAGAATGTTTTTGTATATGGTGCTTTGATTTTAAGATCTTAAATTCAGGAGATTGCCGTTTTATGTTAATGGTGGTTTGTACGGGGTCGGGGGGGTCATGCTGTACATATGCGGAATCTCGCATCGTCGGTAGCTTAGATTCGCGTTTAAACAAACTGAAACGTCGCACTGCGAGCGGCAAGGAGATTACAGACAATGATAGGGTTTTAATGATGCTAATGTATGCAACTCAGGTACTTTACAGTTCCTGCCAACGCCCGCTATGCGCGGCCATGCATCAGCGTCGCACGTGGCCTTAAAGGTGGATACACACCAACGAGGCGTGACGAGGCTTTAGGGATATCTCTTTGACTGGGAATAATCATTTGTCGCGTTACGTGTGCAAGTTGACGTTGTCCAAATAAAAGTGAAGCTTAGAGACACGGAGCAGCTGTCATTTTCCAAAATTTTCGATAATTTTGTCGAATTTGAGTAAAGAAAATGGTAAAAACAAAAGTTTAAGCTAATCAGACTCTCAGAAAGTATATAATAGATTGAAGCCGATTAAAAAGTTCGTTCATTCGTACAGATCAAACAAATTGAACTCTTCGTCTGGGTTAATCATGAAAAAGTTCTCGTTCGTCTATTTAATCGGGCAGAATTGGTTTATCGTTCGAGTCTGGTAATTACGCCTGAGTTACGTGATTTTTTTTTTGAGTTTCTTCGCTGGTTTTAGGAGAGAGGAAGTGTATGTTGAGGAATACGTGTAACGAGCTTTCAGTGAGTACGACGTATGTTCTTGTAAGGTATAAAAGTTTCTTAGTAGGTTGCGACGTTCCTAGTTTGGATCTATTCAATGCGGCGTTAGAAAAAGTTCGTTGAACCTTGCCAATGTCTTTTCACATGAAAACTCGCAAGAAATGTCTCATTGCTGCACATGCTTTTGGATTCGAGAAAAATTCGGACGGCTCCTTTCTTGGCAATCGTCGTAGAGCTTTATTATTATGCCGTCTGAACAAAGCTCGGGAATGCGACGCAATTTAAAACAATACATCCGTTAATCGTGTCTGTATTTTATCGTTACGTGGTATGGGTTATACCATTATCCAATGGCAGCCGATCAAGTCGATACTTTTTCACAATGGATACACATTTTCGCCGACCGGATACACATTTTCTCAAGTGTCTAACCTTAAAGTACGTTCCATGAGATTTCTTGTTATGGTCTTTCTTTATACTCTTATTGTTTTAAGCAATTTTTTTTCAGTATTCTTTTATATAGACGGTTCCTTTTAAAAAACTCTTTTGATACCCTAATTTTCTTTGATATATCTTTTTTTCGAAATACACGTGGAAAGAATTTCTTTGACCTTTAACAAGTATACAAAAAAAAAACCCGTGGCACAGTGATTCACATAAAATGCTGCGTGGTCCTTGCAAAGTAGGATTTACATGTAAATCAGCCGAAGAGTAGGTGAGAAAAGAGAATCGTGGGTGTAGGGTCGGAACGCCTACAAAAAGGTCTGCCGGATCCTTCCGGCTTGCTTTTTATTCTTTTGTTTTCTTTGTATCTCCTTCTATCTCGTAACTGCGTTTCATTTCTCATTGAATTCTTTTTTTCCGCTCGCGCTTCAAACTAGTCAAAGACGATGCCCAACGATCGACGACTTTGCGGCATACTGGCTTACATACGATCCGGACGCTCTCGCGCGCCTTTTAACGCTCACATACGAAAGAAGGAGGAAACATGTACTAGGGTAAGGAGGTGAAGAAGGACCGGTCCCCTTAAAGAGGACAACGAGCTTCCAGGGTTCGAGACCCTCCGGGCACGTCGTGGCACGTTTTAATTCTTATTTTAATTGGCAACGCGCCATCGTGTGGATCTTACGACACGCACTCTGCTTCTTTTTTTTTTTCACTTGTATCCCTTGGACTGTTTTGACTGGTTATTTTTTTCTTTTTCCTCTTATACATTTGTGTAAAATAGGTTTCTATTGCTACTATGATCACCAGGTATATTTTGCCTGTAGCTACATAATATATAGGTACGGGTATAAATATAGTACGTATTAAGGCTCGTAACTTGATACTGCTTTTCTCAGGTACGTATAACGAATTTTCATGGTGGTCGATAAATAAGCCATGTTTCAATAACGTCTCTCAGATCAGAAGAGGTCACGGGTTGCCCTAGGTCATAGAGCCGGACGTACTGCTGCCACGTCTCTGCGGCTTGATTCATGCGACAAGCTAGATGTAGTATAACTCTGCCGACGGGAAGGGACCCGTTTCCTTTATGAGACGTGGAACGGTGGTTTTTTTATGTCAAACCGGCCGTATTGATCGTTTAATGTCGAGATCCGTAATTTTTTTTATTTCTCATGCTGCTTTATTCGCAAAGAGATTTTTGGCGCGGGGGGGGGGGGGGAGTTTCTTTTTTCAATGATCAGACACTGTAAGGCATCGTGGGGATAACGACCTCATTGACGGCATATCGGAAACGCAAGAAATCCAATAGTTGACATAACTGAAATGTTTTTCTATGAATAATACTTATTACCAGGATTCCCCATGGTGAATCACGTCGTTTTCGTTTTATCGATTCATTCGGATCGATCGATCGATTGTGGCGAGACTGACAAAGTATTTTAGGATATTTTTATGTTCGTCTCTGCTTGTTTATGTTTCCTACGTGCAATTTGCAGTTTTATACTTATCTGCCATTCCTTGGAGGTTTTTACAAATTTTATCGATATCCCGCGTCAGGAATTACTTAATTTTTTTTATATTTTGCGTCTCGTGTCTAGGGAATAAATTTTTCTTGGCATTTTCCTTTGGAGCCAGATTATCTACTGATCCATCGACCCGCTCCAAAGGATCTACAATTCTAATGATTTCATTGGGTAGAATTTGATTCGGGCAGGATAACGGTAAGCCTTTATTCCTTCAATGTACGGCTAAGGATCTATAGCCAAGAGCAACATCTGACCGACTGTCCAGATATTAAAAAAAAAAAGGATCATTTGATCCTGACATCCGGTTCGTCTCTACAATCATCATCATTCTCGACTAAAGACCGTTTGACCTTTTAATTATTAAAATTTCACGGTTTGCTTCCCCTCGTATATTTATTTCCATTTATTATTGTTATTTCCTTTTTTTTTCTTTACTCTCTCTCGCTCCTCATATTATCTCCAATTCTCTTTTCACGCGCGTTCACAAAAATCACTCGTTTATCCCTCCACGGCAGTTTGGTATAATTGCAATTCGTCGTACACTGGAATTTCCTTGCTTCGATACGATTCGAGGCGACAGAGTCCAGTTGAGATTTCGGCTTCGATGCGCTCGGGCGATATCGATTCACAGAGACCTCGCGAGGTATCGATATCCAGCTGCGAATCGATACTGCAAACAGTCACTCCAGTAACGCTCAAAGACATCATCCACTTCATGGCAATGAGTTTGCATTTGCATTTACCAAACAACTACGTTATACCAAAGCGATAACAACACTGTTAAACTTCAAACTGTACCGAGCACGTCCTTCGCCTTATATAGACAATTTTTTCGTAGTAATTGAATAGCGTAACGAAAAAAAAAAAAAAAGAAACCGGAATCCTCCAAAAGTCTTACACCAACAGTTACAACCGTCCGCTCTTAGAACGACGTCACAGATGCCAAGGTGGTATCATAATGATTATTCGTCATTGTCAGATCACGAATAATCGATCTGAAAGGCATTTCGTCATCGAGACCTCGAAAGAATCTTCCGTAATGGCGGCCATGTTCATCGTACTCTGATAATGACTATCCTATTCATCAGTAGATTATTATTCTCAATTTTTTTTCTCCCCTTTAAATCCCACTATCATTCATTCACTCTCCTTGCTCAATTTTTCACCCGATCCATATCTCTGTCTTCGTCGTTCGCCATCTTGAACGAGAGATTAATATACCCGATCTCATAAAGTGCGATCTAGGAAGTACGTTCACGAGCTTATACGATCGCGTGATCCTTCGACGTTCGTTAGGACGTTATTACCATTCTTCTCGAATGGCCGCCCACGTACCGACGCCTTTACTTGGATTATAAATCGACGCGAAAGTCGAAGATATCGCAAGGTTTCGCCGTGGGAGGTCATTATCTGTCGATTTTCGACCTACACCGTCGACTTACAGGCTGGAGTCCTGATTGCACTTCATACGTCTTTAGAATTTTTTTATTACGGAAATTACTATTCCGCATACATATTACGCACAGATGTCTGCCATTAAGATTCTTGTATACGATATAGTCATGACTATCGTATACAGGTGTACCCGTTAAATGCGACACTATAAATAGACCCGTTCGCACTTTCGAAAGTGACGCATACCAATTTTAACATTGTTACACCTCATTTTCTTTTTTTCTTTTCTTAGTTACATCTAATTTACTTTTTTACATCTTTCAGGTAAGTCTCCCGCTTCTCAACGTCGTGGTACAGTGGTCAGGTAGATTTCTAACCGATTTGACACACGCTCGAACTTTCCCGTAAGTAGTCATCCTTAACAGGCATCGGATCTTCCTGTAAATCATTTCCAGCCAGGTTTTTTTATGCGTGTGTATAGCTTTTAATATCTTTATTCAATCTCATACGTACCTTGGTCTTTGATACGCGCATTTCCTAGACAGTTCGCAAACCTTTCCAATCCTAGTTCTGTATTTGTATATCTGCACTCGCGATTTTCATGCGACTCCACTAGACCTACTACTGCCTTCGCTTTTCGCGTAACTAGCGAGACGAGTAATCGAGTCGGGAGGAACGAGTTTTGCAACTAGACGACCTCCACAAGGCGAGCGATGCCAAGAGCCTCGTTTGCATGCCGTACACTTGGTTAGCCTCTAGCAGCCCTCCTAATAAAGTCAACCGGCAGCGAGCATTCCAGTGAGCTTCGTTCTGTCCGTTACTTTTGTATTTGCAGTAGTGCCAATAATTGATACGATAATTTTGGGATTTTCATACCTGACAGAAAACAAAATAACGAAGAGACCATAATTGAGCGTCATGGTTTCAATAAAAAAAAATTATCCGTACATATCATAGCAGATATATATCACGTATCATAGCACGTATAGAATTACGTCTGTGATATGTGGCATATTGCTAATGTAACGTTATACATCGTCAGGCATCGCTTTTATGTAAACTAACTGCTTTCGCGTTAGAGCGCAATTAATCCCTGGAGATTGGATTTTTATATAAATTAGTTTTTTTTCTTTTGAATACGAAAACTATACATGACCCTATCGCGCCTTGCTGGATCGTAGCCAAAAAAAAATATTTACTTCCACGCCTTTCCATACTACCGGTCGGAAGATAATTTATTTTGGATAATTTGTACGAAAACAAAATTTACTTGTTATTCGCGCGGTTATTTATATTCGTCACAAGCATGGCCCGTCCCATGTGCTTTGATTGGATTTCAAATTAATGACGAATTTCATGGAATTTCCCGTAGCCAATCCTCAACTCCTGAAACGAAGTAACGAATACGCATCCTGCGGAAACGGATGTACAGGGCCACGCTCGGTTAAGTTCCCCCGTATTGTAAAGTGGGCTCCGCCGCCGTCGCCGCCGTAGCCGCCGCCACTGGCCGCTGCTTGCTCGCGTTACATAAATACATGAGTACTATAGGTGCATACGTGCTCGGCCAATTCCAATTCCAGAAGCCTCTTACTGTTATACACTATATATTATGTATGTGTATATATATATATATATATATATATGCATGTATGTGATGTATCACGTGGCTAAAAGTCCCTGCGGTGAGTCAATGCAGCACGAACTTACATTAGTAGCCCTTATGTACGGGCATCCAATGTCCACGCCAGCGGAACGAAATAATCCTACTTGACTTCCGGTACATCGACGCGCGATATAGTATACAAGGGGGATAATGATTTCGAGCATGAAAATAAAAAAAAATAATACCAGCCAGCCTCTGGGTTATTGTTAGGGAGTTTTACTGGGTCCTGATCCTTTGGTATTTTTATATCATTGTTTCTTAGCGGTCAAGATCGTCAAAGTACAAGTAAGCTTCCTGTCTGCGAATATCCAGTGTACAGCTAATGTAAAAAGCCCATGAAAGGTTGAACGCCCTCGTAACGCCTTGGAGAAATGATTCAACGAAACGGAGCAGCCCCAGAGCTGCCTCTTCCATCACTTAACCGGATTAGGAAGCCAGTCGGAGAAATGGCCGGCGCGCGTCGCTCAACTTACATTCCACCATTACAGTAGCAGTTGTATAAGTAAGTAGAGTCGCTTCGAAGCTATAGATATACATGCAGTAGATTGACGTAAAACAGCATAGGAAAAGCTTTTTAAGCTTTTCGTCGTCACGCAAAATTACGGGTCTGAAAACGTGCTCCACTTCGAAGTTGCGTATAAAGAAATGCAAGATGGCCGACTATGGAAATTTTCTTATTTCGAAATTTCACTCGAAGCTTACGCCTATCTGTTATTCGTATATATTAGAGATAATCGTGCCCGACGTGATTTTGAATTGATCTTATCCACTATACGTAAGAGATCTTTCTCTGGCTTAATGGAAAGTTAAGAGACAATTTGGACGCTTGCGCCATTTTTCCATAACCAAGGTTAAGACTTACGCACAATTCACTTCCCATAGGAGGATGGAGCTGGCTTAATTAGACGGGTGTTTTCGTGCTTTACTGCGCAAGGTGTAAAACTGGTTAATGGCTTTTTTTTAAAGACGTTTCGACATTTCTAGTTTTTTTTCTCTTTTCTATTCTATTTCCTCTCAAATCCTGTCTCTTAGATCGTACTAGGGAGTCTGACGAGAATTGGACTACGTAGTTAATGTATCCATTTTCTAAGTGCTTCTTAATTTGAACGTAACGTAATTATACGCTTGAGATTAATGACTGGTTCTCTCGGCATATATTTAGAATTCTAAAACGTAGCCATTTCTCTTATTCCTTGTACTTGAGTTCTCTTTCGTTTTCCTTGAAACAAGAATGTTTACACTGCTGCACACCACCAGTACTTGTCGGTATGTCTTATCGCGATACCGATCTCCGATAAGGCTCTATTATGGCTAAATAACCGTACAGGACAGGAGTCAGAGCCACTTGATAATCACGTATAAAACAACGTATTTTGTTTCGCTCTAAAAATCGACAGAGATAATCATGCTGCCGTTTGATATTCTCTCGTAGAGTATAATAATACGTATGTTAGCGTCCCAGCACAGTACTTGTCTAATTTCAGGTAAAAGATCCCTAGGGATTGATCGGTATTCTATCGACACTCGAGCATCAATCTTTTTTCGTTTTTATGATCTGACAGATCAGCAACCAGTCGGTAAATAAGGAATCGCTTGATCGTGGGTGTATTGTGTATGAGAGAAATTTTTGAAATTCGAAACTATTTGCCATATTGTAATTCGAGAGACAGTGACGTATAAACCAGGATGCTGTGGACACGTAGGCGGATTTTTCGATAGAATTAACTTTTTATCTGTCGCAAAATAGCAGCGGAGTAGTGTTACTAGGGAATTTAATGGTCGATACAAATAATAATAATAATCGATTTTAACGAGTAAGCATGGGGTCTTTGCTAACGCAACTCGTTACTACCGATGCTTGCCGATCACGTACATGTAGCCATTGCATTTAAACCGGTCGAGGGCGAGTATAGTCTTCGAATGATAAACGTTCTCGCATCATTGTACCTTGTCGATTGAACGATAAATGACTTTTCATTTTAGCATGCAAATTGGATGTTATAATAAAATACGGTGGATTAATCGTTCTCCCTGTATTATTTTATGTAGTTCTAATAAAATTCACTGTATCACTGATACGCACGAAGCTCTAGTAAAAATCAAGTTTTTGGGTGCTGCACCCCTTGTATCGATGATTTCAAGAAATCACGAGAAATGTTTAAACAAAAAACATTGCGAATTTATTCGCACGCTGAGTATGCTAAATCCATAATTCAATATGTGTACATACACACAGCATGTATTTACAAGATTCTGATCAGTGTTTATGTATCCACTTCTTCATCTCCTTTTACTTTAATTTGAATACAGTAGACCGAACCTTGTACAGGACAGATTCTTGCCTTCTATTTTTTTATGACATTCGAGGGAAGAAAAATTCTTCCCAGCATCTGCCACCTGCCGTGTCTCTGAACACCTGTTTGGAACCGTCGAGAGTTTACACATGAGAGTATATAGTACATAATATACAACTCAAGCCGGTCCGTTGGGACATGTACTTGGCACCTCCTCGCTGGCTTGCAAATTTTCCCTGAAAACCGCTTCATTCGTTGTACGGGTTAAGGAACAAGTGCATAATGTAAATGAGCGTACCGTGATAATTATCGTGTCGAATAATAGGTTAAAACTTATATATATATTATATATATATATAAGGATGTTGCGTATCTCCGTGAACAAGATCCCGTTTTCATTTCTATACCGAGAGAGGAAGTTTATCGACCGTTTTTAGTATTACTGTACTATAGAAGCAGCCTGGGCCATTATATCCCAGTCTAATACCTTTATGCCGTAGCCACGTTATACTTGAGTTCGGAATACGTAAATACGTTTGAGTTAAAAAACGCGTAAAACGTCACGCAGCGTTTCTCGCTGCGGTTCTAGAATACGGATGGATTATCATCTGAGCACGTTTTATACCGTAAATATGATTAATATCGTAGCGTATACATTACGTTACAGAGCGCTTCAAGGATTGCTTGATGTAAGATTAATTCGTGCAGGTACTACGATATATATATATATATATAATTGTAACTCACCTTGCGTATAGATCCTAGTCTATTGCTATAGATATATACAGCATAGCTTACAAGTTGAACCGAGTAACTGGAGCACTCCGTTAAATTTACGCCTTGCCGCCTAAGTAGGTGTAGTATAGTATATATACACGTAGTTACGAAATCATCCAATGATTTTTATTGTGTTTCAGTAAAATAAATTAAAAAAAAAAAAATTCCCTTCACGGCTCTTCGACGTTAGCTCATGTTTATGGCTCTCGAACGTTTTCTCAATTTTCACCGACTCTTTCGCAGCGACTACGTCGCTCCGATGGACTTATTGTCGCGTGAGATCTTTCACGGCTGACTTGCATCTCATTCACGGCGGTGAGAGTGCGCCTTTAATGGCTAACGGATTGAACGCCAATGGCGTCTCGGGTGAATGCTATTAGCGTAGTGAATTACGTAAAGAACTAGCGAGTCCTGTATTTCGGTGAATCCTTATGGAACGATATAGTAACGCGTTACTTCGTCTGTGTAAATCGGCCTTGATTGTCACTCTTTATTTCGCAGGTGTTCGTTAAGCGCACAAAAGAATGGCGAATTACGTTGATTCCTGCTTACGTAAGGAAGTCAACACGGGACGTGATACAAATAGTTCACGCATCGTTGTATCAAAGCTGATTCGTATAATCCTTATAGCGACACGTTTGTTTATGGTCGTTTCGATGTAAACAAATTAAGCTATCAGATGTAAAGGACTACATTTTAAATTAAAAAAAAAATGTTTTCCTAACAGCATCATTGATTTGTTTAGTCGTGGTTTTTTCAAACTCTTTTGACTCATGTTCACTGTGTGTTATTCGAGAATACCATAGCCGACTTCGTGTTTTACAATGTAAACGAGCCCTAAGGAAAGTTTAACTTACGAAGCTTCTTGCTCGTGTACCAGCGGCCAGGTTTCTTACGATAACATAACGTATATACTTATGTAGGATAACACGCGATAAATTGAGGCATGCTCGAGTACACGTGGTTACAATGTATATATATATACATACATACATCATAGCTATAACCTTCCAAGTTTGAAAATTATTGTTTAATGTTTGTGACGCCGCAACGTTTCTTGTTGCACGTTAGGAATATCGATCACGTAATACTCGAGGTGTGCTAATATATCGGGTAATCGATCGGTACTTATTGAAAATCGATGCTTCTGTATTTTCATGGGTCATCAAGTATGAGAATAGCCTTGATATTTTTATTGGATTAATGGAAGTTCATAAATCTTCCATTTACATAGACAGAACAAATATGTAAACTTGTCACGGCATTTCCAGGCTTGAAATTCCCCTTGTCGTCAGTCATATAGAAATTCGCGTTTTCTAGTCTGAGAGGTACCGAACGATGACGACGCTCGACGTCGACGACGGGCACCGACTGGCACCTCCTCGTAAACCTGGTGCTTCCAATCTTTATTGAATCATGCTTCCCTTAGACTGTTAGCGGTAACGATTTCTTTTTCTTTCTCTGTTTAATGTCGCTTATTGCGAAAATTTCTGCAACTATCCCATTAACTCTTGATGCTCCCGTAACTATTTCTCTGTTTCTTTTTTTTTACAATAAAATCTGTACTTAACCCAGTACACTGATTATGCTTTTATAATGCGTACCTTTTACTTGCCCCGTAAAAATAGCCTAGCTGCAACTTGCAATTCTGTCCGGTAATTTCTACGTGCCCGTGATACATACGTGTATACGGATACTTTAGAATAAAGGATTGTGGGAAATTTCAAAGTTTCCGGGATAATCCTTACACTTGTTATTTTTAACGTCACAGTGAAGAAACGTTCAAGGGAACTGTGTTGCGTAATAGGCGTGTGGGTACCGCGTCCGGTTAAACTAACGTGTAATTGGACAGTAATGCCAAAATAACAACAGTTTCAGGAAATCGGGGCCAGCCGACACAGGACGTCGCTTGTAAGGAATAAAACACGCTCACCATGTATATTCCTGTACACAGTGGTGTATAGTCTGCAGATATTATTCTCAATAGTCAACAGGGAAACGCTGGTCGTCGCTGACGCTCAAAAAAAAAAAATTATACACCCTAGATACACTACAAGTAGCGAACGACTGTGCTTTATAATACTTAGAGTTAATAACGACGAGGAATCGCAAAACTTGACCAATAGGCGACATCCTGCGTCCTCGTTTTCTCTCTCGAGAAAGACGATCGTCTCTCAAGTAGATATTCAATAATGGTAAAGTGTGTCGAAGAGACATCCAGGATGTATTTAAATATTTTCTTATTGACATAAAAGTGCAAAAAAATAGCCAAAACAATAACGTGTCAAGGACATTGACAAAAGTCTCGAAACATCCTGTCCAAGAATTTCTCTACTGGTTAACTGATTTGATGTGTTTTTAATGTTGTTACTGATGAACCCCACCCCGTTTGTCACTCCAAGGATGTCCCGTATACTCGGTGCTTTTCTTTCACGGAGTCATTTATGCGCCGTGGTTCTTCGTATACGTAGATTTACGCGCGACTACCAGTCGCGACAAGTCATAAAGACGGTACCGCAATCAACGACATCCTGCGGCCTCATTTTCACCCGGTACATCGTCCGTTTTCATCTTCGATAATATAATCGTTCGTCTTGACGGTTCGATCGGTACTTCCGGTACATGAATATTACATATACACAGGGCATTTCAGCTGGGACAGAATAATTACGTTTAAAAATTCGTTTTTTGTTTTTTAGAATAGTTTCAAAAATTCCTATTACTTCTCGTTCTACTAGTTTCTAATGAGATGACTATAAATTCACGTAGGTATTTTTAATATCTGATATAAAACATAAATCGATCACTGGCTTATCTCTGATACTCTAACAAGGCACCAGTATGATTAGCGTAGCTCAACGTATCGCCATTTGTTACTGTCTCGTGCAGAAAATATGCATATGCACGGTTTACGTTCACGTTTACGCATATCGAACTCTTAATAGATGTTCAGGACTGTACAGGTATTGATAAATGATCAAGTCCCATATATATACAATATTATTTCTTCGCTAGTAGACGTAAAGTACACAAATGGCGCGAACGAATAATTCAAATTATTTATTGCCATTCAATTCTATAGTATTCAGTATGCAAGATATTACATTAAAATTAAATAATACAAAATTTAAATTTTGCGAATTTATAACCGACCGTGAGGATTTGTTTATGACGTTAATAAATCAAAGGGAAAAAAATCATGTGAAATCAGAACGGTCTGGAACACGCGATTTCCGTAAAGTTTCACAACGAAGAATCTAGACGCAGCCAGACAATTTGGCATAGAAAGGAAGTAAAAAGATATATAGATATTCAAATATTCCATAAACATCCCAGTCAAGGTCTCTTCAGCGCTAAACAAAGACTTATTAAAGATAGATTAAGTGGTCGGTGTGGTACAAGCTTGAACGAGGCCTCACTCTCTGGTCTGTATTTATTATTTAATTCCCCTCGGGGCTAAGTAATTATCTAAACAAGCCAGGTCGAAGCTCGTTGCCTCATCGTCGAAAAAAAAGAGAAAAAGAAAATGAATTATATCTAAGGTGACAATATAGCTACTCTCGATCAGAGTCAATTTGCAAGGGACAAATAATCTTCCTGTTTTATTATTGCGATCTGGTTCCTTGATT
>JARPRG010000321.1:1988376-2019659 GCA_031001745.1 Hartigia nigra | reverse complement strand
AGAGAGAGAGAGAGAGGGAGAGAGAGACAGATGCTCGTCGTATCTCCTTTTATCGAGGCAACCACTGATAAATTCCGTAAGAGGATCTGACAGTCGTGCGTTATGTAAACCCTTGGGGAATAGCCAATCAGGTCTTGGATCATTTAAACGTGATTTGAATTTCGCGCCATTTAATTATCTCACGTAAATCCATTCCTAAAATTAATATTTATAAAAATTTCAATAAATTAACATATAACTATAGGACTTCCAATTTATATGGGTTTCTACAAAAAAAAAAGGCGTTGCTTTGTTCGAGTTCGATAATCGATTCCTATGACGTCACGCTGTTCGGAACAAACATTTACCAGATAGATTCGTGGAGATTACATCTCGTGTATTTCCACCCACGTGTCCCGCTATATGATTCCTGATTTAAACGTGAATTCGTATATACACGTATAGACGTAAAACCGAAACACGAAGGAACCGTAAAAGTACATCGTCGTAAATCGTGTATACGATCGAATTCGTGGGCCTTGGGACCGATTTCGTGGGTATAACTATATGTATACGTTGAGCCAGAGAATAATAATAATTATATACGAGAATGGGACGATGAGTGGATTAATTTCTTGTAAGAGACTGACAAATTCACGTTTAGCGCTATTGCGTGGTTATACACGTAATGCCATCCGACGGTATAAGCCGGGAGAGAGACGCCATTGTAAGTGTCGGATAAAATTTTCTTTCGGTTCTAATAGCCTCGACGTTTGCCGTTTCTACAGAATTCTAGATACCAGCACGGGTCAGAACTGTTATTTTAACTGTTAGCTTTATCTGCTCCGTAGAAAATGTAATTGCACTGGTACACCCATACGGCGTGCATGTTCGTACGTAATCGGGAGTCTGTATATTGCGTAAGGGAGTAGCGATGCAACTACCAGACTATATCCTTTATGTACCTTATGCTCAGTCGGCAGACAGCCTTTTGTAACCGCATGTTAAATTCTGACAAGGGTCTGACAAGGGTTCACTGATTAATACGTCAATTACCCAGGAAATTCATATATAGTTTCTATCGTTAGGTTAAAATTTTCGAAAAAATCTATTTTCTTCTTCCTTTACATACCCGCGTCATGACAGGTTTCGATGTGACGCTCTCGTACGATATTCCATCTTGATATAGGGATTATTGTTTTCTAGTAATAATCGTAAATTACATTGATCTTGCCAATCTCGAAATTGAGCTTCGCTATCTGTGACGTCAGCTACGGCAAGTATATTTTACTCGTAAATCGTGCAATTACGTTGCACGTACCACGCGATACTCCGCTACGTATTTTAACTACTTTGTATTGGCAATACGTCGATAACTATACTCGGTATATCTTCATGCAGCGATATTAGTCAGGTTCTCACGTACCTACGTTACGTTACTTCGTTTCATCTCTTGTTATCCGCAAAGATCATTTTCACCTTTCGAACTCCTCAAACGTTCACGGCAGAAATCATCGTCACGTCATTGCCTACGCGTTCAGACGTATCAATCGGTTTTTCTCAATATACGAAACACCGTTCTGTTATCAGTAAAGTTAAATCAACCATAAGTCCAACAGGGTGCAAACGTAATATACACAACAAAAATTCTTAATTAAACAAAAAAAAATTCAAATTTTTTTTTCATAATTTTGTAAGCTGCTACTTTATGTTGAAAATGAGTATTATCTGGATGAATATTTAATTACAGGACGATGACCTTATTATACGTGAACAATATCATGTATACGCGTAAGGTTAAACATGAGGTCACTTCCGCCTGAGAATACAGTATCTTGCTCCTTCAGTAAGCCTCGAGCGTAAACACAATTGTAAGTATCAGGAATTGATGCAAGCAGAAAGAACGAAAGAGATGCTCTTGTTATTTTTGTCGCTACGACCTTGTCGCTATAAAGTCTTCGTTCGACGCTTCATGGAAACATGACTTTCGCTTCGCAATTCCCTCGGGTCGCTCTGGTCGTCCTCAATATATACGACGATACTCACAGCCTGCATGATAAATATGGCTGGGCTGCGCCTTGTACGAATTAAGTCTCTCATCTTCCCTCCTTCTCCTCTCTATATCGCGCTCTCCTATACACCTCATTCTTCGTAATGAGCCTTCGATTGGAGGTGCGCCAATGGTCAAATGGCAGCGGTCAAGGTCTCTCGAGGATGGTGGGTTCTTTGACCTCAAGAGAAGCCTGGGATTCCTTTTGAATCGTGAATGTCAAAGGTCTAGTTCAAACCTGAGAAAGTACCTTAACGCTGACCTTTACACCGATCACTGTACTTACGGAGGTCATTCGTCGTAAGAAATTTCACTCTGTATCCTTTTCATTGTTTTCTTGACTTCGATTGTTTTGTCATCGCTGTATTACATGAGTATGTAACTTTCTACGTAATACGGTGTAATTATTTTTACCACGCCTTGAATAACGCATGGCAATTAATTAGACGAGTGGAATTTTCACGGACCGTATGTGGAAACTGTACCTACTAAGTTCTATCTGGTTTGCTGTTCCCACCGTACGCGATGGCTCCAGAAACCTCCTTTATTCTTTTACCTACTCGTTCAGTTAGTCACTCGTATGCTGGATAGGTATTATGGTATTTTCACTTTGCTCTCCTATTCTTCCTGCCATTTCTCTACGGTGCTTAAGTGCGCTAACGCATGTAGTCATGTTAAAATCATATGGTTCTTGCGACGAATAAACTACCGAGAGACGTCAATCCTTATACTGTTATCCTGGTTATCGAAGGTGGGCAAAGTGGCGAAAGGTTACTCACGCGAGATCTCACGACCTTCTTGCTAACAATCGACAATTTCCTTTACTCGACTCTTTGCCTGCGAGATCCTTCAGGCGTCGTTGATCGATGATTGACGAGTGACGGAGGATTGTGATTTCGCTCAATTACACCTACTTCCATGGGTGTAGTCACGAGGATTTACATAAACGCGGAATATCTCAAGGGAACTGGCTGGATTTCATTTTTTTCTTTTCTTTTTTGAGTAATTACCTAAACAAATATTGCGATCTAAATTCGTGATTTTTTTTTGTTATTTAACAAAATTTTTCTAATCTCCTTTTTTTTTTACTTCAGTCATTTGACATAATGCGTCGATGAACTCTTCACAGAGACAATCTCACACTGGTATTTACTTGGCAAGTATCCAATCGTCCAAGTAACGTTGAGAAAGTAGAATTTCGTTTGACTGCAATCATTCAAGACAAATACCTCGTCTTCTCTGGGGCGAAATAGTAGCAGAAATCTTCTCAGTCTTTCAATCACGTACTACTCGTGCCCGATAAGCGTAACGATCATCAAGTACGTATGCCGAATGAAAAGTTTCTCGGATGATTCAGTGAAATTGTAGTAATAACACGATATAATCGGCTTCGTTCATCCGGGAAATGTAACCGCGTCTCCTCCCCTTCAACGAGACGTCAAGTTTCTATTCGTCTTATCGACGCCCGTCGAATTGGGTTACGGTTACTATAAAGGAAATCATTAAAGGAAAAGTCGACCTCGTTCAAGATACAACCGATTTTACTTAGCGCATTTTTATCAACCATAATAAATACGTTGTACCTAGAATGATTAAACGCGAGGATGAAAACGTCCCATGAAAGTCCACTATGTCGATAAAGAATTAATAAAAAATAAAAAAAAATATCTCATCATTAATCATCACCGAACACTTTTAACAAAATTTTCGAAACATCTGTCAAAGTATTTTTTTATCATGTGACATCATGCTGGCGCCCACATATTCTCCATGTCAGTACACACAACTGGAACGATATACCCTCGGATGCACGTCAATTCACATTAAAAACGACTTGATAGTTTTTAGTACACAAAACAAAAAGACGAATCAATGCCATTCGATACGCTCGTGTAATTTCACACGATATCGAGCACTATAAGGGAAGAGTGAAATCGGGCGATTCGATTGACCGGAAAATTCCGGTTACGTAACCAATCGCGCATGGTACCCAGGGCTATCCGGTGCAATGAAGAAATTGCCTCTGACCAGGAGTTTACAAAGCTTTAATCCTATTTATAGTAGCGACGCTCTTCTGTGTAGTTAACAAACGCCAAGAAGTGAGTCGGAGTGCCCTGAGGAGCACGTGGTGATGGGAGGGGTGAAGGAACTTCAGGGATCTTCACTCTTAGGAAATCCTCGTGTTCCTCATTGTCTGGTATATTTTCACAGATGAAAACAAAAAACAAAACAGTCGAAACGTCATCCATTCATGGTCCAAGAAAATCTCATCTCCTTGAAGTTAAATAATATTATTCCCATTTTTCACCACCGTCTAAGACCTTGTTGTACCGACGACAATCAGACCTAGACATTACGCATCATTAGTTCTAAATCATCGAAAGTTTACCTAGGACAGAAGTAAAATGGAACAGAAGAAACTCGAGTGGCGTACGTGTCCGCGTGTACCGTATCGCCCACACGGGCATTCGCTCCGGTGGGTTTGCCAGCCTGTCTTGTGAGCCTTGATGCATTTACGTGTGCCCTTGAGACTCGAGGCCGTGTTCCACCTTGTAGAGCCGGCATAACCTTCTCCGCGAGCATAGAACCTACCGTTAAATCCCTTTCTCAACGGGCATCGATAACCGCCAAGAAAAATAGTCTTCGTCGTGCAATTCGATGAAATTTAGATTTCCGCTGACTTACGTTAAGCCTATCTGCTAACTCAAATATACATAGATCATAAGTTTATAGCACGACTTAAGATACCCAAACGATCATCAGAATCGTATTCCTGCATAAAATCGGTACTCTTGTTTGACTTTGTCGTACTGCCATACTCGTATTGGTTATAGGGGTAAGATACGTGGAGGCGGACAGGATTCTATATACTAGATATAGTGCGGTTCGCTTACCTCGGCGTGGGCACTTCGCTCCTTATAAGCGTGACACCCGCGCGCACGTGCAGCATCCTCCGTAGCATCATTATGCAGAATGATCTACTGCACTGGTTGAACATAGGCTGGTATCTATCTCTTGTGTGGAATGAGACAGAGATAGAAAAAGAATCATTGACAATCATCGAGTTTACATGAATCATCGGATTATATATATATATATATATAAATATAGTCTGGCTGTGACGTACCAATGGGCTGCCACCTTAGGAACTGGATAGACTTTCGCAATCCTTACGAACGGGGAGACACCTTCAAACCACTACGTCACGCTTGGTGCGCGGCTATGTTTACGTGACGTATGTCGAGAAGGTGATCGTGGATGCGTAACGATTTCGTACTCTACGTGGAATGAGAATGGACTCGCAGTGATTCTCTGTCGTAGAAGTCAGCCAGACGGTAGCAAGAAGTTAAGCGATCGAACGATCGCTCTTGTTGAGGTTAAGGAACGTTTAATGTCGAGATATACGTGTATAGTAGACGCGGAAGAGACACGAGGAGTATTGGCTGCGGCGAGCATTGTTGTTAAAATTATACGACACCTGTTCGTGTCTGTCTGGAACTCGTGGATGCTGGAGATGTACCAAGAATTCAATGATACTCGGGATACAGTAGACAGCGAATCTCTTAGGTACTTTTAATACGTTGACCCGTTTTGAATTTATCGGTGATAATTTTTCAGGGGATCTGTATACGCTACGTCGGAGACGTTAATCGCTGCTCTTTGTTACGTAAGCATAAATCATGAGACGGTCGTTGCATCGATGATTGTGATCGATCAGAGTTGTTTGATCGGCAGCGGGAATTTAATGTACCGGTTGGCCAATCTCTCCGGGCTTCTGGCTATGGCTAATATCCATTGTCTATTGTAGCTGGTATTCTACTGCCCGATGTCTGGTATGATTAGGGGAATTGGAAATCATAGAAATTGTCTTAATGTTATAAAAAAAAAAGATAATTCGACCTGTACAGTGTTGATCTGACTTATCCGGTATTAACCTAAAAAGGCACTTCCTATTTGTTTTTTTTTTAATGGTTTCGACAATTGTCCTGGATCGTACAATGGCTTGTGAATTATCCTGAAACACGAATTTACGCCGGCAGGTTTATTTAGCAAGAGAATCGTTCATGTGAACTGGGCTTTATCACGGCTGGTATGAATCATCGTTCTCGTGAACAAAAGGTGGGACTGGATTCTCTATTGCGTTTCTATTATACTCGGTACTTGTGTATATATATATATATATTGGTATACGCGCTACAACTATCGCCATAGTAAATCATAACTCGGCATGATTCAAAACGTCGCGTTTTATATGACCTAGTATAAAGTACATATGCACAGACGAAGCAGAAGTATTTAAAGTGGTAGAACGTACCAGGGTATCATCGAATGATTTACAACAGTCGCGACTCACCTGGTGCAGGTAAGCCGTTCGTTATAATAAGCACCAATTTCCAGGAATCTGATAGTCGTCTCCGGTACGTGGATATTGCATCTTTGAAAAATCTTTAGAGAATTCTAGAATCTTAAAAAAGAAAACACTATATACTGTTACGCCTGGGTGATATTCGATCGTTGAATTATTTTCAGAGAAACATTAGAGCTTCGGGGACGTTTAAGAGACGTCTCCAAGGTCTTTACGAGTATCGAGTCATCCTCGTGTACCATGCCGAACGTTCGATGCTCTAAAGATAGACGCACTATGCTAACTAACTACGGGAAAGAGGAACACAGGGAGTCCCGAACGATGACTGATGCCCGATATATTCTTTCACTCCACCAATCGTCATCGGAGACATTTTCAAGATACTTTCGATCGTTTCGGATGGTCTTTGTGTTACGCAATCGCAAGCGTTACGACAGCAGGAAGCTAGTTCAGGGAGTCTGTTATTCCTTTTACTCTGGCTCAATTCCCGATTCTGGTCAACGACGAGAACTCGACAACAGCCCAGACCAGATCTTTCGCAATATTTGGTCCATTCAAATTTTTCAAACGTGCATGACGAGTCGATTCCTTTGTTCATTTTCATTCTTACTTTGACCTACGTGCTCGGTATCCGTGCGATATTTTGTTTTTTGTAAGATCTTTCGATCTTTCTATAAAAGTAATGCTGTTACGTGAAATTTGTCTTGATAGTTTTGATTTTTGTACGATGTCAAAGTGGCGGATGAACGGTGACCCGAAATGCAATGGGAATGAAATATCTTTGGACGACCTCTTTTTCAATGCTAATAGCCAAGACTAAGACTTTCTTATGAGAGAGGATCGACGATCGATGAACGACCGCGATCTTGGAATCTTTTCATCTCGTGGGATGCGCACGATCAAGAGGCTTCAAAGATGTCCTGATTCTCGTCACGGTTCAGGCCTCTATAAGTGTACTTCGAGGAAGTGGAACTAACGTTTCGATAATATTTCAAATGAGTACTTCAAGTCGAGTTGTTACAGTCTGACATCTTATCTTTTTATTTAATATATCGTACTTAAGAATCTTTTCACGAGATCCTTCGGTTTGTTTAGAATATCGCTTGCGCTTCAGATCCAATGCCAATCTTGGTGCTCTCGAAGCAATTCATTTACGAGCACTCTTTCTTTTTTGCTTTATTTTATTATTACATCGTCGGTACTTTGAAATCCTCTGAGAACCTAACCTAACAGCATCCCAAGAGTACTCTTATGCTCTTATGCTGTCTGGCCATAGGCTTCAATTGTGAATAACGAAAATGTACGTATGCTTATTTTTTGCCGGGAGAGAGAAAAGTATGGTTACTCCGTTCTAGCAAGTAGTCTTGATAAATTTAATTTATTTTCAATTGCCTGAAATCAATTACTAGCAGCACGATTACGACACTGACGAAACAAATAATAATCAGCAAATTATTTTTCACTACTCAATACTATATATCGAAGAATTCGAAAAACGACATAAAAATTTTCAAAGTCACGGAAGTACGCGAGTCGACGAACTTTATTTTCAAAATGGCGGCACAATTATCGCTAACGCGTTCCCACAATTAAACTTACGTTCGCGATGATTTGAGGCCCAGCGAAATTGCACGATTTCATTACGTCCCGTTGACCTATGACCCGGTACACCGGTTACATTTTTAGCAAATCGTCAGCCACGCCAGCTGCCAACTCACGGAAATTCTGTTGCACTCGTATACATTTTACTGCATATTATCCGAGTTAAATTATTGCCGGCAAGTTTTCTTAAAACTCCTCGAAGTTTCTGCTACCATATAATTTGATTATTATTCATATATATATATATATATATATATACACATTTTTTTTTCATTCTTGCCTACTTGTATTACCAAGCCACATAGACACGAAAGTAACTCCGTTTTCTCTCACTTTCCCATTTAATACCTCGACCAGACGAGTAACCCAGCATAGAAGGAGACATGCTTGTAATTTTTTATGGATGCACACGTCACGCTGAAGGGTCATTAAAAACAGGTAACATTACGGGAATGACTTCCTATGTCCGGTTATAAACGAAATTGTGGACTTTACGGTCGACCTGATTCCATTATTTGATTTTCATCTCGCGCGCCTTTGCGTACACGTTGCTTTCCAATTCAAAGCGAATAAGTTTTACCAAAGGAATACCAATTGGCCAATTGCTCCGTCTCGGGCGCAATCGTGACCTCTTACGTTCAATGGTAATTAGTCGATTACCAGTAGATAATTAATAGCCGTCCACAGTAACATTGTCGGGAACGCGTGGATGAATTAACCATGTTAGTCAGGATATTTATTTATTTTTTCTTCTATCCTCATTACACATTACGGTTCGCGACGTGATTCATGGGCGTCTATGGTTTTATACGGGGAATGGAATATACTTGTAAGAATTAAATTATGATTTATATGAAACGGACGTCGCTTGGATTCATCGTCCTTGTACGATTAATTGCGCGTGACGTATCAGGAAATTTGGAACAAAGCAACGTATACGACTCTTGTCTAATCTGACTCGTGTCATCGCAGTATATGGTTCTGTGTACTTGGAGAGGATGAATTGAGTCATAAAGACCTGCCTGAAATTGCACTTTCGAATGCATTAAATTGTTGGTACTGAACAATTTCTAGACTGGCTTTTTCGAGAGGGGATAACCAGAGGAGTGAAACTGACGTGGACGTGGAAGTATAGATATAGGCGTAATACGAAGTACGTAACGTGCATACGTATATACGAATATACACGTGCCTCTATAGATATACTAGGCTGTATGAGCATACGATGACCGTATATCATTTTCACGTAAGAAAGTCCTCGGTTTCACCTCGTGACTTGGATCGTCGCATGTATACAATACCTACATAGATATAGATATGGATGACTATGTACGTATGTCCTCATGAAACGCAATTGTCGTATGAGCATACGAAAGGCAGGATTTTTTCGCGTAAGTCGACTGGAGTCTTTGTAAATGTCTTTTGAAAAGTTTAGCAATGCCTCAATACACGTATGACTGTTCAATTGTGAGAAATACGTATTTGCGATGATCCACGAAAATATGCTTTTATTTGTTGCGAAATTTTGGCCTATTGTTATCAACCATATTTGAATTTCGCCGAACGACAGTTATCGTGCAGGATTAAATTCGAAATAAACGATAAGATTACTGCTTCGAAATTATCGCGGTATACCAAGTCCGCAATTCTTCCGTGGTGGGAATTACTTGTAGATTTATTGCGAAACAATATATAGCACCGGGAATGAATATATTATAAATAATTGTGATAGGTTGATTAATTTTTCGGAGGTAATTTAGGATTTAATGATTTTTGGTATTAGTCTCATGTGTTTACCGCTTAAAAAGGTATATTCGGTTCCTATGTAATATTGTGCAGATTTGTAAATTGATATTAAGAGGCTAATTTTTGGTTTGTTTGTAATTTCAGCAGTGTAACAGTGGATCGACGGAAGGCGTCGTAGTGAGCGGAGGTGGTGGCATGGACTGCATGCCCCTACGACCTGGGCCGTTTCAATACCTGATCAGCGAACAGGCGAAGTCCCTGGTTGCCCTACAGGAGCTACAGAATGAGGTCGGCGCTCTCCTTGAGTTCCGGGATCTCGTCATCGAGACGTTCCCAAACCTCCGGCACAAGATGGCCGCGTCGGCGTCCGCGTCCGCGTCCGTTTCCGCATCCGTGATGTCGTCCTCGCAGAGTTCGCACATTCCATTGCCGCTCTCGAGTCCATCCTCGCGGAGGATCAGCGAATGGGAGCCGGGAAAGGTTAGGAGACGTGTGCCTAGGGAAGCGGAGCCGTCGTCCTCGTTACCGAGGAGTCGCAGCAATTCACACAGTGGTGGTAACAAGAACAGTGCCACTGTGCAGGATTCGGGCTTCAGCACGGAGACCTCTTCCAAGGATAGCGCCTCCACGGCGATTCCACGACCACCCAGTCCACGACCAGTCCTGGACGAGGCTGAGGATGAACTTTGGAATCTCTTGGATGTTATACATAGAAAGGGAATAAGACTGCGAGAGGAAGTCGAGTGTCTTCAGGGTAGACTGGAGAGTGTGGCCCCAGAGGAGCTGGAGATCTCGACGGATGTTCTGGAGGCTGTGAAAAAGGTCACAAGACCTGATAAAACGACGGGTGAGAATGTCGAGAATATCGTTCACGAAGAAGATGCTCAGGTCGCGATACTACGACGGGAGAAGGAGCAGCTTTTGGATAAGGTAGCTGAATTAGAAGCTGAAACGATATCGAGTCGTGCACGGGCGCAGGAGTTGCAATCGGAATTAGCTGATCTTTCGGCGCTCAGAAATGGCTTGGAGGATCGTCTACGTGCTGGTTTTGACTCTAAGACGGAGATTCATGTTCCTGGACCTCAGAGGATACAGCCTGTGGCTCCTACGCTTTTATCATCGCCTAAGAGTAGCGTAAATATACGGAGTAAATCGTCTGCGTTTGCCTCTGTCGTTTCCAATAAAGTTCACAAGAGTCGATTTAGGACCAGGACCATAGAGAAAAATGTGCTTGCTATTCTTCCACAACCTAACGATCTTGATATTGATCTTGAAGCTAGTGTGAATGAAAGGAGAGCAAGACTGGGTGCACTTGATTCTGTATTGGTCTCTCCTAAAAGAGTAACTCACGTGAAGGATGTGGACTCGACGAAAATCGCAGCCATTTTACGGGAACATTCGCCTTTGGAACTTCAAAGACACCTCATCACTACAACCGTCCATAATCAGGTACGATTTTGAAATTCTGTTTACTTTTTGTCCTTTTTGCCTTCCTGAAATACACGTGCCTTCGGCGTTAGTTCATCGCACTCTGCCCCCACGTGTCAAGGGGATTAACCTTACTATGGATTCATTGACGAATTCACGTTTTTACCTAAATCTGAGGGACGATGTTAAAAGCTGTAATAATCCTGTTTATAAGAGAAACATCATCTGATTCGTAATTTCCTGGTTTTAGGTCTTACAGAAGAGATTAGACGAGGTCCAGAAAAGTTCAGAAAGCCTTTCAGAACGCTTGGACAAAGCACTCGATGAAAATGACGATCTACGCTTCCAAGTAAGTATGAGAAAAAATAATTTTTGAGTTATATCTCATTTTGGGATTTTGATATTTATATATATTATTTTTTTCATGCAGCTGGAAGAACGAAAAATTGAACTGGAAGGTACCAAAGCAAGAGTGCGAGTCCTGGAAAGACTTCAGCAAAGACCACCAACGGAAGCTGATCCCGAGGTTGAAAGTGAGCACCCGAGATGCGAACAGAGTGGTCTGGAGCCAGGAAGCAGTACAGAATCCGCTCGAGATCATCACCAGGCAATGGAGGTGAAACCATCTCCTCGACGTCGTCCTAGTCGAATCCCCTTACCGGGGACGAAGCCAACAGCCCCGAAGCCGCCTACCCACGGGAGGAACGACAGTAGAGAATCATTGAAGTCATTGACGAGATCATGCCGGGATTCTAGTCGCGATAGCCTCGGAGGGAAGTCCCTGTCGAAGGCACGGGACTCCAGTAGGGAGTCCCTGAACAAGAGTCTCCCAAAAAGTAACAAGGAGGCGAGTCGGGAGTCCCTGAACAAGTCGTTGCCGCGAAACAATTCCAGCCGAGACTCCTTAAATAAATCCTCTTCGCTGTCCCGCACGCGAGACTCGTTGGAGTCTACTAACCTGGGGCCTCCCCCGGGAACTCCTCCTCGGCGACCACCTGCTCCTGCTCGTCGATCCCACAGTCTGGCCCGAGCCTCCGTCGATACTGACACCGGCAAGGTACGACCTGTAAAACAATCCTTTTGGAGCAGCTGGCTGAAGTCACCGTTGTACAACGGTCCGACCTAGTAGAGCCGGGCCTAACAGCTCTTAGGAATAGCTGCTTCTAACTCCGATCCTAGGACCGATTCTATTCTTACGACCTGGGCCAGCCAAGACACATAACTACTTCCTCAACATCTACATCAGCATCTTTTCTATTATCAACTTCACTACTATACTGTCATTCTTGCCAATAATCATCAGTCATATGTACACGCCATACTTTTAATCCATTCTCATATACGTTTCTACTTTTACGGTGTCGACGTCCCTGTCTACCTTACCCATATACATTCACCCACAACCTCTTCTATTCTTCTTACACTCCTCGCCACTCTATCTTTTTTTCTTTTTCTTCTTACAGTATACTTCTAATACGCCTTCCGTTACTTCGACCAAGTTTCGTTTCAACTTTCAGTATACGTCCGTCAAGAGATAGGGACTTTTCCAGACTATAAATACTTTTTTGCCTTTGTGGTTGTTTCTTCTTTTTCTTCATACATCCCAAATGACTGATCTAATACCTAATCTAACCGTTACGATCGACCTGTAAGAAATGACAGAACTACCATAGACCAATTAAACCGTATATCATCAATCGACCAACCATCCACTAGCAAAAGTCTGATCTGGAGCGCAGGCGAGCGTGCGTTCGAGCCCGTCCCCGGCCGTCCAATATGAAACAGGCCCCTTCTCGCGTCCGTCGGTTTCTCGTAAGTTATGCTTCTTTTATTATCATTTGCTTCGACGCTTCTCTTGGATGTGGTGAGCTGTAGCCTATGTCCACTTTTCCACCTGTAGTGCGGTAGAACCTCACCTGGATACAGCATGTGCACGCACGCGTAAGTTAATCGTTTTCTGGTAGATCCGGTAAGAATTCTTTACTAGGTAAACATCGAGTAACGAATCAGCTACCGAAATTTACCTGGATTGATTTCAAAATGAATTTTATGTAATTTCTAAATCTTTATTTCTGTAATTAAAAAAAAAGTCAGAGAACAAAGAAAAATACGAAATTTCAACTCGGTACACAAAGTAGCAGCAAAAATGTTTATTTTCTCAATTAATTATACAACTACATCAGAACTAAATACAATGGACATCATTCCGTACGTATACAAATATAAAAAGTTTGAAAATATAATATTTGATATAAATAAACGCGTGTTGTCTCGCTGATTCAGAATGTATATTCCAGTAATTGTAATAGTCTGTGTACAGTAGCCGTAGCAATCATTAGATAGTATGCGTTTGTATTCCCTACAATCTGCATGTACGTCACACACATCAGAATGGGAGGGTTATCATTTCCAATCATTTCATATTTCCCGCCATTCCCAATCGAATTCTCCTCCACTGCGTATTCGCCCACCCTGCACAAGACTCTAAAATAAAATCGATTTGACGACATCGACCAACAAACTTCTGTACGCTTCTATATATCATAGCCGAATCAATCACAATATATATAAATAATCAATTACACGCATCCCAATGCACGCGAATGAAGTCACGTATGTGCCGTGTGTGTCGTATGCAAATGATCAATGACCTCTCGACCCCGACTTAAAGTGTTTGTCAGTTACGATTCATTTTGCTCTTTGATTTGCTCAATTTCAATTCTTATTTGCTATAGTGTTGCTTGCCTCTTGGTTTTAGTACGTAATTACGTGTTCAACTATTGTAACTATTTACGACGACACTTATATATTTACTCTTAAGAAAATGTCAATCGACTACACGCTTACCTGCTTGGCCTGCGGTTCGTTGCCCATCCTATATGTCCAGGGCTACCATAACTACAAACCCTGATTTATATTATTTTTTTGTATCACCACATCTTACAGCTCATCACCTTTTTGTTAAAACGTCACATCAGTCAGATACGTTATCCAAGCGTAATCGATGGTAATTCCAAGAGTTTCACTCTCTTTACCTTTTACTTCTCTATCTCTTTCACTGCCCATTCAAACCAGTGGGAATTGATAATGACAGCAAATACGTCGTCAGCCGTGATCGGCTACGACTAATGTAAAGAGTATCGTTATCTGCACTGTGATCATAATTTGATCTTGTACGATAGTAACAGTATATTTCTCTATATAAAGACATTAAGCCAGTATCTTGTAGCTGTCGGATTTCCATTGACTTTATTTACCAAAGCCAGCAGGTTGAACGTACGTGGTTCTTGATAAAGTATCAATACAGTACCAGCATAGAGTGTAATGAACTTATATAAAGTTTGACGTTTGGGAATGGATTTTTGAAGTAAATTTTATTAAATTTTTGCTCCTTGAGTACGAGAGATGTTGTTTAACATGAAGGTGATAATATAATGTCTGTTGCAATGGTCCAAACTGTACGGATTTGGTACTTATCTAATTATAACGTTATGGTAATATTGCGTTGTGGTTTCGCCTAATTATTATTGTTCTGTAACGCGACATTTACTTTTCTGTGATCCCAATGAGGAAATCTTGTTGTAAAAGTACTACGTGGATTTTATTGCAACAGAGTATCAGCTCACAATATTCTCATGCAACTTCAGTCAATAGTTTTTTTTTTCTGACGTTTTACAGGGTTTCACCGATCCGCCAAGTTCCTGGTGCTCGACCAGCGGCAGCTTCCGGCACAGCGATTCTTCTCTGTATCCAGACTCTCTCAACCAGGAGACATCATCCGTCACCGGATCCACCCGCGTCGAATTTATTCTTGGCTCGCCAACAAGAAGATTTCGTACGAGCTCCGCATGGCCGCCACGTTACTTCGACAGCATCGATTCAGCCGCCGTTGTTGCCGAGAGTCTACTCACTGATGAATTTCCACCTAGAAGAGGCGAAGCTTTGGCCGAATGCGATTCACTCGACAGTCATCATCCGATTTCTAGCGAAGGCTGAGTTTATGCATTGATAACGAGCGACGCCACGAAGCTACCTTCGATCAGTGCTGAAAAGAAGCTTCGGCATTTTGAACTATCGAGATCGTCTCAGGCCGATTATAAAATGGATGCTTGGGAACAGAGCAATAACTACTTACTGATTTTCTTAGCCGCTCTATGTATAATTGCGTGCGTCACTCTTTTCTTCTGTCATGCGTGATTATGCGATAAGAAAAAGACGCCAGGGATGCGAAACGTAAACGAGATACGTGTTCAATGGCATTTTGGTGGTCACGATGAGTTTAGGTTTTTTTCTTTTTTTTTCTTCTAATTATAATGTTATCAACCCCTCCATTCATTCGTGCGATTCGTCTCAGACGGTCGAGATTTGTGACGAGTTACATTAGATTTTATGAAATTACGGAAACGAGGAGGCAGTGAAAATGATACTTTGAATGATGTTATCAGTGTTATTGGTCTATTTGAATTGTTAAAATTTCTCTTGAAACGCGTGTGTAAGCAAAGAATACATATAATTTTTCTTCTCTGATCATACATACCAATTACTGCTCTATCATTTGTCTACGATTATAATACTATTATCGAGGGTTCTAAAATTCATCGCTACTGTGCTTGAAAAATGATACAGTATGATAAACTCTCGTTTGTCATCACGAATTTCACAGTACAATCATACGCGATATCATTTCCAAAGATTCTCATCTGATTTGCCTTTTGATAATATCGTGATAACTTTGTCCAAAGGAGAATGTCGTTAGAGTCGTAAAAAAGGATACGAATGAATTTTCACTATTGTTACAGCGAGTTTAGCGTCAATCGTCGCGACGAGTGAACAAAACAGCGAGAAGTGACTCGATGCCTAAATAATTTTTATAATTCTTTTTTGGGTAGATCGAAAGTGTGTAAAGAAAAATACAAGAGAAATGAGAAAAAAGATTGATAAAATGCGTATGCGAGAGAGCATCTCTGTGTGTGTATGTGTGCGCGTGTATGTAACAGTGTGAACTATAGCCGTCCACGTTCATTTTCAAAAAAAAAAAAACCGCACCTAACTGTACGTCAGTTTGATTTTATTTTGTTGTCCTTTCTTTTTGTATTTTCATTTTAACAAATCTAACGTCAAGAATGAGTTTGCCTCGCAAACTTCCAATTACTTGGGACACGTTCGGTAGCTAATTGCTATTTAATTTTTGAAAAATATTGCCTTAATTTATATTTCACTTATTGTCTTGCGTCACTCTCTTCTTTTTTTTTTACCGCGTGCTAATTGTATTATCAATATTTTAAGGCTGTGTCCATGTGTTGCGCGATCTTCGACGGGTATGACAAATAAATAATAGCTATTTGGTAATGAATTTGCGCCTCTTAAATATTAACGTTTGTCGACATTGGGAATTTGTAAGAAAAAAAATGTCAAAAAAATCCTTATCGGCAACCCGTAGCACAGCGATCGCTCAGTAGCAGATGGAACTACAGTCGCGACAAGCGGTTCATTCCATGTTACATTTTTTTTGTTTAAATTTTTAAAAAAATGTAACACCAATATATATTCCGAAGAGCATTTATATACTTTCTTACGTTGTTGTCGTTTATTGTGATTATCGCCGTTGAATTCATCTAATTTATTACTAAATCGATAAGCAAGCACATAGTCTTATCTTAAATATTTGATTGTATATTGAGTGAGCGTGAATGAGTTTTTTGATTATGAAAAATGATTTCATTTTATATCATCGGCTGAATCGAGTGAATAGCGTATGCATGTCTCGTGTGATTTTTCGCATGACTTTCACATGCGTGATACACGAGTGTGCACATATCAATGTGAGCAAAATTAGGATTTTTTTATTTTCCATTGATAATCTTAACGGTTGACAGCAAAATCCATTGGTCCTGCCAACATGGCTGATAAGATGAAAGAACAAAATTAAATAGTACTTTAGTCGCCTGTCTCTTTGACTATTTGTATTTTCACTTTTCGTCTTCTATATATTCAAAATATTTTTGTATTTCTTTTTCTTTTTACACTTTTCGTAATTCTCTTCTTCATTTATCCTATTCGCTGCTCACACTATGCAATTGGGGATTGAGACTTACGAGCGATGTCCAATTCACCAACTTCACTCTAACTTAAAGTGACTTTAAGAAGATACTATTATATATTACACAGTTCCTTGCTTCAACCAATTTATTATTCGTAATGATAATGACGATGATGAAATTAATCGCAATCACAGAGTAACCTGTGATCTAGTTGTAAATCTAAATATGTGATTAACGTAGCTAAGCTCATAGGACTGAAGGACATTACTTATTAAGTTAGTGCCTGATATTCCTGAACGTTGTGCGCAAACCAAAACCAAGGCGAACCAGTGGTTTTTGTTTGCAACGTGCTTTTTTTTTGTAAAAAGAAATAAAGAGAAAGAGATATGGGATGGGTCGCGCAGCGATGAAAATGCTCAGATATTAAAATTTTATGCAGCCGTTGGACTCTGGTGCCCTCTGCAGCCTTAGCGCTGCCTACTGGAGGCTATTATTTTTATATGTTAAACTACGAGTAAAATGTCGCAAATAACATATGAAAATTCGAAAAAGCGAGAAAACAAGGTGCCCGAAAAATGGCCGCTCACTTATTGGCGATTGCATACTATCATTGTATTATATTCTATCTATTGTAGAGACGTATTAGCGATTGTACGTTTATTATTTTATTAATTAAATAATATACACGAACACCCATATACACGTTCACACAGCTGTAAATAGACGAAAATCGTGAAATATTTAATTAGTTTTAATGTACATAAATTATATGTAATAAAATGCGCGAATAACGTGTTAAGATTAATAAACTGAAATTACATAAATATATCATGTTTTTTATCTTTCATTTTTTGTAGAATCAGACAGTTTCTCATTGAGACGTTCAATTGATCTTTCCAAATCTCCCATACATTTTTGTAGTCTGTAAAAGATTTAACAAATTTGAAAAAATATTTATGATCTGTCGTTCTAGTATGTATATACTAACAAATTGTATTTTTATCGAAGAATTGGTACGTCAGATAGATCAGTATCAAGTGCCACTATTAAATGATATTGATTAATCAAAAACTAATCGTACAATTTCCACAGATTATCGCACCTATAGGTTCTTCGTTGAGCTTAACCAGTATATCTTTCAGCATGGAGTTCGTTATCAATGATATCAGAAAGTATTTCGAATTCTTGTAAAAACTCATTTACTTCCGCTTGAGAAAAGTTGTGACTAAAAATGTATGGACGATGTTAAAAAATGTATCAGCCGTAAGTATGGCTATGTGGATTTACTTAATAAGGATATTTTGAATTTCCATAGAATTTAATCCTGATTTTGATCGTCGATAATCCTGACGTGGCATAGATTTTATTTTGCAGCAATTGCGCAGTTGTACTATTTCTTCAGAGCACCAGACGCTCTGAAGAATCTCAGGAAAATCAGCCTTTGGAGCTCCTATATATCCATCATACTTTCTCGTGCTGTAGGCGTTATTAATAATCGCCAAGAAGATACTCTAAAAATTTTATAAAAATATCCACGCAATTAAAATATAAAATTGTAGATATTTAAGGACGCGATGCAAGAGAACTTACCATAAGTATAAAAAACATAATGAAGATAAATATCAGAAAAAAAAGTACCGTCCAAAAACTTGACCAACAGCGCTAACTTCACGATATCCATAATCGCCCAATAGAACTCGAATCAGAGCGAATACAGCAACGTTCAATGTGCGAAATTCTCTAAGCTAAAAATTAAAGTAATTTGTTAAATACTCCTTAATTTCATTCATAAAATTATAAGCAGAATTATGTCTACTAACTTTGTGACTGAAAAGTGCATATGCTTATTGAGCAAAGGCCCATAATGCAATAAGAAATATCAAAGTGAATCCTATGAGATCCATTGCAGATCTTGATATGTTAGCTTGAAGTCTCGAGATAGATCTGGCAATTTCGAGATATTTCAGAAGGCCGAGCCATGAAAAAACTAAGAGAATTGCCTGAACTTCATGGAAAATTACGTAAAGCATAGAGAGTTTATCAAATCCTGCATTATCTGTTTCCGTTGTGAGCAATTTGAGGAATAACATTCTTGTCGCCTAATAAAAGTATGTACAGAAGCTCAGGTAGACGATTAGAAGCTAAAGATGTAAAAAATGAGATTAATATCAAATCTACATGATAATTTGACCGCTGTTCTTCATTGGAAATAAAGTAGGTCTTGTTTAGTGATAATTGGCATATATAAGATTGACTGATAAATAAAATATTTCATATCAACCTATTAACTCATAAAATAATGATTCTATAATAATCACTTACTATCATGACAACCAGATCAATCCATGTCCAAAATTTGGTCAGCTGTAACCAGCCAAGGTATAGAAAATTTTCCAAGGTGTACTAAACGAACCATAAGATCATTAGGAGGAGAATGATATCAGATATCAATTTTAGATAATCTAACCATTCTCTAAAAGCAATCATTTTTACTGGCTGTATAGACCAACTTGGAATTACAGCTCCTTGTGGTGGAAATTCCATTATTAATTTGTGAGATAAAATAAATTGGAAATTAAAAAATTATCTATCGGTAATTATCTCTCTGTCATCTTTGTATCATACTTTGTGATACAGACCATGTCTATCTTTGGATTGTATACAGTAAAGTCTATAAATGCGGTACGTGTCCTGCGATCGATCCACAAACCATTTTTTAATTCTTTTATTATTTCTATAGCCATTTCTCGATTGGGTGGTAAAATTTGAGGAATAACCACCGCTACCGTACAAGCTTATTGATCCAATGTACGATCCAGATTGGAGTTTCTCAGCCGACTTGTAGGTGTAGCTAAAAACGAAAGAGTTAATGGTTCATTTTCCGACGGTTGGCTCCTTTTTTCTTGTCATAAGAAATGTACATCTATGGGATCTGACAGACCACGCGTCACCACTGGGATGTTAATATTAAAATTTTCGAAAAATTTGTTAACGATAAAATTACGTCTTACGCTTCAGAACCAGCACCAAATGGTTTTCTATATTCTATTGATGGTCTATAATAACCATAACACGTAGGAAATCGACGTCGATATATTTCTGGTACTTTGCAGGAATTATTTCGCACTCGAACTTGTCTCACAATCAGTCTTAGTCGACCCACCATACGTTTTTCGTATAATACATTTTTGTCTGATTCATCGGTAGGCTTTACTTGATCCTCTTGACTGTACCAAAAATCCCAGTAAAATCCATCGAGCATCGTTGTCTCTGTGAACTATGAAATTTGTTTGCGTAAAAGAAATTTTTGAAATAAATATGTTTATTAATTCTAAGATAATTGTAGTTTACATCTTTTAGTACATTTTGCCTTTGTTAAGATACCTTCAAAGTTCAATGTTCTGTCGCCCATTGAAAATTGTCTACGTACGAAAAGTGACGATAGAGTGTAGGAAAAATAAAATCTTGTGGACGTTATCTTCCCCAGTATAGCTACGAGAATATAAATAATTAAAAAAAAACAGTTTGACAGGTTACAATTCAATTTTTTAAATAGATCTTACCTAGGCTTAAGAATATTAAATAAACACAATATATCAGAAGTTCTTTCACGTTCACTCGAAAACACACATCGCGACTTTGTGAACGAGCAATGTCCCGTATCAAAAGACACGTTTCTTTTTTGGTTCTTTCTAAAGTATCAAAATTTCAGAAAATTATATAACCTATAAAATAAAAAATATATTTTTGTAATACCATCATTCACGTATCTAACATTTTCCTCTCTGCTGTCGTCTACGGCAGGATCCATATTTTGAACAGTGCGTGTTTTCTTGCTTCCCAACACGAAGCGACTATAGCCTGCTATGGTCGCCTCGTGTTTCTTCCAGTAACGGTTTGAAACGCCACAGCAGATTAGTCTGCTCTATTCGATGAAACGTAATTGCGTCCAATAGAAAAAGTTCCATTGACATATAGTAATCGTCGAGACAATGTCAGTAACTTCGTATCGCGTAAAACAAAATCACCTAGTATCGTAAACAATGTTCGGATAATAGTCGCCAATCACGATTTCTGAGATTACCACCAATGAAGCTTCAAGAGCTTTGAAATCAGATTTTTGTTCTCCGATCATGGATGACAAGTACGTAAAAACTCTTGGTCACTTTGATAATTAAGAATCATTCGATAACACAACATGACATTTGATAGAGTACAAAGGGAGATTACAGCAATAGATGTTAATGCTAAAAAGTCATCAGCAATTGAAATTGAAAATGAGAATTACGATCCCTTCTCCAATCGATCAGAACACCAACTGAACTCGTAAGCATTGCAATAATCATTGCCGAACGTTATTATACTACAGTGTCATCGATATCTCGGTACAGGGATTTTGCCGTTTTTATGCATTTGCTAAAAGCTGCTATTGGAAACGGTATACTCTTTCTACCGCACGCCTTTATGAAAACAGGTTATGTCGTTGGAATTATTTCTAGTATCGTTATAGGGGCACTCAGTACTCATACCGCGATAATAATAGTGAGTTAATTAACAAAACTTATGCAATATGCAAAAGCAACAGTGACAGCTAGTCGTTATCAGGAATTATCAGTGACTACTTGACCTACAGGTGCAGTGTTCCCAGATACTTTGTAAGCGTGAACGTGTGCCCGTGTTAAATTTTGCGGAAACTGCTGGTGCGTCTTTTCGGCGGGGTCCAAAAAAATTACAAAAATATTCCATCGCGTTTAACGTTGCAACAAACGTCATTATCTGCTTCGTGCAATATCAAACTACTGTGATATATACACTCTACGTGGCGACTTCGTTCCAGCAGGTAAAACTTTTTGCATTCTAAGAGTTTTGATAAAGCTTTCGATAAAACTACCTTTAACTTTTTTTCAAGATTATACAACACTTTTCGAATCACGCGATGGATGTGAGGATTTATATCCTTATTTTTTTGCCTATCTACCTCTGTCTCGCACTTATCCCCAATTTGAACTATCTAGTACCCATTTCGATAGTGGGTAGTATTTTTTTAGGAATCGGTTTCTTCATTACTTTGTATTATTTATTCGTGGACTTTCCAAGTCCCGAGAATTTGAACTTAGCTACAAATGCTCTGTCGCTTCCTGTGTACTGTGTCATCTTCCTCTTCGCCATGCACAACATGTCGATACTACTGCCTCTGGAAAATTCGATGAAGAATCCTAAAAATATGTCGAAAGTATTAAGAGCAAGTATGACAGTAAACACGTGCATCTATGCGGCCTTCGGATTCTTTGGTTATAACAAATACAACAATGTTTGCGACACGGTCATTAAGAATTTACCATTAAATGAGATGTTAGTATTATCAAATCGTGACTCTTTTAGTTTCTGATAATCATAAAGCTTTCCATTCGTTCGTCAGAGCTGCACAAATAGTGAAGATAGCGATATCAATTTCTGTCATGTTTACTTACGGCCTACAGTACTTTATTCCAGTCGCCATTTTATGGCCGATCATCGCTACCAGAATCAATCGTGAGAGACAGTCATTTTACGAGATTTCATTTCGACTTGGAGGAGTCATCGTGAGCAGTAAGCCCTCAGATAAAAAGAAGACTTAAGATATATGAAGAAAACACATTAAAGAGACGATTTACATATTACCTTTATGTCTCTTTACAGCCTTAATAGCTATAGCCATTCCACATATGGTACCACTTCTTGGTCTCTTCACGGCATTGACAATGACCACAGTAATGTTACTGATTCCAATAGCAATAGAACTGGCAACCAAATGGGAGTACACTGACAGTCGCGACTTAAATCTTCTTATTGCCAAGAATATAATCATTGCGATAATCTGGGCACTTTTACTGGTGATTATTATTGAAAGGAAAGTAATAGTCATTTCATTCCATCTGATAAAAATCCAGTCATTCGATTATAGACTTTCGGTTGCATCGAGAGCGTCAAAGATATCGTTGAAAATTACACAGACAAGAAAGACGATACTGAAATATGTGGATAAGTAAGAAAATATATTAACGATTGTAGATTAATCACTAGGCAATCTATTAAACTGTCTTTAGCGATGGTTAATCCTTTATTCGCTTTACAAGAATCGATACAAAGGAATGCGAGAACTCTCTCGAGGATTATGACAAGAGTTAAAATTGTAAAGTGCACTGTTGAAGGGAATCATGATTGACAGCTGTCTTATAAAGTAAAAGCTTCATAAGAGCGATATGCCAAGTGGAACAAGTAAATGATTGTCGTATCAGGTGATCGAATCAATGAATGATAAAGTTTAGGAATTGAGAAATCCCCACCTACTCAATTTTGAAGAATAACGCTTGCAGGCCTGTCCATTGGTATATATATTGCATAACGATAGGAATAAAGTCATCTAGTATGGTTACACAGAGTCTTTATAGTCATTGAGCAGCTCTCTATTCTGTAATAGGTAAGTCGTGCGCGTTGATTATGTACTCTTAGTTTGATGAATAAAAACGTTACGTACGAGAATATTAATGAAAATATATATTTTTTGTTAAATCTTCAATGACTTTTATAAAGGGGTAATTGTTTATACGGTATTAAACGGATTTATTAAAAAGACTGTGCCTTTCGAATCTCTAAGAGTGGTGCATTGTTTTCTTCTCATAAGAAATGTACATCTATCGGATCTGTCAGACCACGCGACACTACTTGGAGGTTAATCAGTGATTTTATAGAATATAACCGCAGCGTGCCGTTCAGGGAATAAAATTATAATTTTGTGCAGTAAATTTAGTGGATTGATCTATACTCAAGAATTATTAATCATTGATCGTGCTTTATGGTTATTAAGAAATTATCAGATAAATGTGGTAGGCTGATGGACAAATTGCTGATAATTTTTTAACCTTAGACATACGTCAATCTGTCAGGAACAATGGATACATGTCGTTAATACGGATAATGATAAGTGCAAAAAGACTCTTTAAACTTGTAATATCTGATAAGAACCGAGTGCAGAGTAGAGGTGGAAAAGATTCGGTTGTTAATAAATTTACTGTTAACTAAATTAGTTGTTAACCATAGAATTTATGTGAATAATTTCATTGTTTGTTGTATCGATGCTTACAGTGTAGTTTGCGTGTAAAATAAAATACATATTTATTCAGATGCTTACGTAACTGATGCATACAATTTAATTGTACACGTGTATACTTGATCTTGCATTTTTCACCGATTATAGCTTCGAACAGTTCGGTTGTCTAAAAATCATTTGCAAAAAGTGTTTCTTTTTTAAGCGAAATGATTAAATATTTAATAAGAATATTCGATAATAATTTCGGAATGATCGATAGATTATAATCTTAATTATCCGTTGTCAAAGTTGCATATATTCATATTTTTAATTGTCAGTTTATTCGAGATTCATGGTATTTTCCCTTTTAATAAGAAATATATCTTTTTTTTTCAAAAGTTCATTTTCATTTCTTGTCAATAATTGCTTATCATATCACAGAATACGTTAATAACTCTTGATCTTTGAGTTAATAAGAGTATCAGGATTAATTTAAAGTAACGAGGCAATAATATATCTTGGTGGTTAGTCTGTGATTTATGACATTTATGTCTATATATATATATATAGAAATTAGCCAGGATTTCGATATCATTGATAACTATAATTCTTAGAACAAACACCTGGGTAAGTAAACAAAAGATTTAAAAAATCTCAGTATGTTTCTAAACATGTTGAAAATGTTCAATAATCTTCTACTTTTTTTTTTCAATATTATCGTAAGCGCTGAGTGGTTTTTATTATTTTTTTTACTATGCCAACTTGCGTATATGTATATGATATCTGTTTACAGACTCATCATGATCGATAAGAAACTGAAAATCGAAATACCGAGCGCCCCGCTATCAGATTACGGCAGCAGGTTCGTTGTTACTTATCATATTTAATGATTGCATACTTAAAAATTTATATACGCAATAATACGTATTACCGTTGAGATTTGCATCAAGAGATTATTAATGCTGGCCAATTTTGATCGATTAAATAATGATAATAATTTTCGTTACAACGATAAGGCACCTATGATTAACGGTGATAGAAAAATTGATATCCTTTTTGTTTTTCAAATAACAGAGATCTAATAATCAATGAAACCAAAACGAATTGCAATTACGATAATTACAATCCTGTTGACCATAGGAATCTGAAGAATGCCACAACGTGAGTAATGATAAAATTATATAATTTAAGTATCATATAAATTGTATAATTTTTTAAATCATTTTCATAATTCTTAATTCACTTATTTATTTATTCAGAGATTTTGGTTCTGCAGCACATATATTGAAGTCCTGCTTGGGTACTGGAATAATAGCGATGCCAAATGCTGTAAAAAATGCTGGTCTGATCGTCGGTGGAATAGGTACCATAATAATAGGAATGATTTGCGCCCATACTGTCCACATTCTCGTGAAATCATCGCAAATAGCGTGCAAGAGGACGTGTTCGCCAAAATTGATGTACGCAGAAACGGCCGAAGCAGTTTTTAAAACCGGCCCTAAGGGCGTGAGATTTCTTGCGCCTTTCAGTCGAAAGTTCGTAAACATATCTCTTTGCGTCACGTACATAGGTTCAGTTTGCGTTTATATCGTGTTCATATCGACTACAGTTCAACAGGTATTTTGTCAAGCTATTTTTTTTTTATATCGTTTCATTGATACTCTAACGTTCGATAATTTTTAATTTCTAGCTCGTGGAATATTATACTGGTCTGGATATACCTATACGCTTGTATATCCTGACTCTTTTTCCTACTATTGTTGTATTAGGACAAATAAGGCATTTAAGGGCTCTCGTTCCTTTTTCTATGGTGGCAAATGTCAGTGTTTTCGTAGCACTGGCGATCACGTTTTATTACGTATTCGAGGATATTCAACCCATCAGTAGCGTTAAAATGGTCGGTTCTATTGGGAATTTCCCAAAGTTTCTTGCTATTGTCGTATTTGCGATTGAAGGAATTGGAACGGTAAGTGTGGCAAAATGCAATTTCGTGTTACCTTCTTAACCCCATGCGCTATGATTTAAGTGACGACGAGGTGTGCCACTTTCGATAAGTGGCTTTCATGTTTGGCCCATAAAATGTATCACGAGTCTGACTCGATGTTATAGTGCGAAGGGGTGAAGTACTTTTTGATCTGAAAAAAATCATATATTCTTTTAGGTTTTGCCTGTTGAGAATAATATGCAAAATCCATCTCATTTTTTGGGCTGCGCAAGTGTACTTAATATAACAATGACTATTATTGTTATCTTGTACACTCTAACAGGAGTATGTGGCTACTTGAGATATGGCGATGAAGTTCAAGCTACCATCACACTGAATCTGGATACCGAGCAAGTGTAAGTACGGTTGATGAATTATTGTGCAGTATATTTTCTATTGACCGTGCCATTATATTTTTAGTCCGGCCCAAATTGTTAAACTGCTTATGGCGTTAGCTATACTCTATAGTTATGCTCTGCAGTTCTACGTCCCAACGGAAATCATTAAGAACTCCCTCCAAGGATACTTTAGTGCAAAATATAAGGTTTTAGCTCAAACTTCCATTAGATTTGCCCTGGTACTTTGCACACGTAAGAAATTCTTTTTATTTACAATTCAAGTGACTTTTGTAAATACTTACCAAACTGTCATTTATTAGTAATCATTGCGCTGTTGGTTCCGGAGTTGGATCCCTTTATTTCACTGGTCGGTTCTGTATGTTTCTCTACACTTGGAATCGGAATACCAGCTATAATTGAGACCGTCTCCTGCTGGGAACATCATTTGGGTACTTTCAAATGGAGATTATGGAAGAATTGCATCATAATAATCTTCTCCTTATTCGCGTTGATATTCGGTGCTTGGATATCTTTAGAAGAAATCATAGAACTTTATAAGTAGTTATTTTCAATTATTAAGGACTTTCAAGTGTAAATAATACAATATTTTTGTGATTTGTTAAATCATCTCAGTACGCTAATTAAAATTAATTGACAATTGCTATTTCAATTGCCGACACACGTCCTATGCGAAGGACTTAATTTTGCGCATGCGTAATTGTCGAAACTGTCAGAGAATATTGAAGAACTGGCGCGGCGGTGTTCGGGGATTTCTCTATGTTACGCAAGTAGCATGTGGCGAAGATAATAAAGACTGCACACATGCTGGGTACCCAACAAATAAAATCAAAAAGTCTGAAGAGACGATGCACTTGTATTATATCGACCATAAGTTTCGCGTTCGCCATTTTGCCCTACGAATATATTATACAAAGTCAAAAATAAAAAATATTTCATCATTCTAGTATAAAAGTATCTACTGTTCTATTATTATTATGTCAAGTACATTACAATGCTGACCTCTGCCACCCAAGCTAAAGGGAAATATCCTTCGCTGACATTATACAATATCTTGACAGGCAACTTTTGCAAGTACATATTTAACTGCATCTTTTTAAAGCCCTTTAAAGGAACTCCGCTCAATGGTTCGATCACAACATACGTTCCATGACGTTCTTCATCAGGATCTAAACCTTTGGCATATAACAAAAGCTCTGGTGCACCATGTAGGAAATGTGGTTCGGATACGATTATTGGTGCATCCTGTAAAATATTAGGATAATTAATATATGCATAAGATAAAGTGAATATATATATATATAAGTACCTGACATTTCGTTACATCCATTAAACCATATGACGGACATTTTGTTTCTTGTTTAACTTTTGGACAATAACAATCTGTTCTATTACCTTCCCAAGAACTGTTCCCCTTTTTGTAAAAGTAACCATTTAGACCAAGTATCTCTACAGTGTCATTGTACGTTATATCTACTGATCTGAATAACACGAGACGAAAATACATAAGTCAAGTATTCAAGAAAATATTATTTTATGAATATTTCATAGAATTCCTTACCGACATAAATCCACTATGTAGGTACTTAAATCTGGTTCAGGCTTGGTCATGGGCGGCGAGACGAGACCATCGCTACCACGAATTTTACTGCAGTTTGGAAGGGACCAATACGTCAAATCTTCGGAACTTTTGAAAGTTGTTAAGCGTCCGCGATTTCGCCAATCCTTTACGCCTCTGTTCACGGTAAATGGCCCTACCACAATGTCGTTCATCTAAGAAGAAAAAAAAAAAGCTATAAGAAGGAAAGCTTATCGTAAAATGATTTTGATTAAATATACCTTGCCGAATATACTAAAAAGATAATGTCCGGGTATATCTGTTGCTTTGATAGCAGGGGGTGGTTTTCCTTCGAGGATATTGCATATGGATAACAATTCTGGATACTTTTTTACATCGCAAATAAACGGTAAACCATCGAAAAGTATATCCTTGACTTTACCACGCATAAAAACATCTCTGAGTTTTGGAAACAATTTCTGCACGTCAGCACCCATTGTTGACACCATCGTTGGTACTAATCCGTTAATCTATTTAATAACATTTATATTTTTATAGGTAACTTGTAATGTTATTGTTATTCGTGTAATTGTATAATATAATGATATTACGGTAAGTATAGTTCCTAGATAAGCCGAATTCAATATCGTGATTGGTGACTCGTCTGAATTTCCATTGGATTTCTCTCTATTGAAAACTAGCTTACGCTTTAACATATATTCAATTTCGTCCCGTTCCTCGTTAACTTTTATCACCTCCTTGTAGATATGTTCGCTAAAAGTTTCATATCGTATATACTATTGCAAATTTATGGAATACAAACTTAAGAAAGTTATGCAAATTAATGGGATAAACATTACTCGTAAACGTAGGGTCCATATTCGACAAGTTGAGGTGGCTCGCCTTTCATGACTTTCGCAGGATTAGTTACGTGAAATAAATATATTTCAAAATCGTAGACAAAATTCTGCCAAATATCATAAATTCGATTTTCAGGTACAAGCATATTTTTCTGAAAAATAACAAGATAATTGAAGTCTTTTCTAAAATTTGTACTTCACTTCGAATCCGTAGCGTATATCAACTTACTTTATGTACTATACTAAATACCATATCAGTATGAGGTTTCTTGATAATTATAAAAATTCCAACACCAAGAAGAAAAAAACCTACCAGATACCAATATAAATTATGCCAATTAACTCTTTTGCCCATTTTTACTCAGAGTTGACGAATTCTTTTTACTGGAATTTGACTAAATTTATTTGAAAATTACACTGAGCTCAACTCGTATGAAAAATAAACGCACAATGTGGAAAATAATAAGAAAAACAATGCATTATATTAATTAAATAATGAGCTGGTAATGCATTTTTTATGTCTAATGCAGTTGAAACATGCACGTGTCCCACTTTTTTACATGTTTAATGAGGAGGTTAAAATGGTAGTACACAATCATTGATTCTTTATCGGACTCCTGTACAATTTTATACGAATTTTCATGTATGGGGAAAAAAGCTGGGATTCCAACCTGGAATGCAGATGCACCAGATCTGCATAACCAACTGAGTTCCCAGCATGACTCTGTGGCTGCACGATTTCAGGTGGCGCTGCTAAGCAATATTGATACGGCTTGCAATCGGCGTTAATCTCGAATAGCGACAGGGTGCAGAAGAAAGCCAGCAATGGCGGCGTTCAACTCTTCCAATTTTTAACTGTAATTTTTTTTCGCGTATCGGGTATCTAGCTGCTTCATATATAATAGTCAAATATACTCCTTGCATACGGAGGGTGACGTAGGCGCAAAGGTCGTCCGAGTTTCGGTGCTTGAGGTGTTCAATAATTCGGTGACTAGGAACTTACGTGCCGCATAACCTATCAGGGGTTGGTGTTTGGCTGGCTGGAAACAATGACAATGAATGAAGACTTCAATTTTGCCGAGCTGTGTCGGCTCTGTTCATTGAAGAGCAACAATCAGCTGCAGATATTTGATAAGGAGGGCGAACAGCGTCAGTTACTTTTCAAGATACGTTCCTGTATTCCTGCTGTGGTAAGTCTTCCAAAATTTTTCTTTAAGGACCTACATGGCTTGTTTGTTTCTCAACAAATATGCTCCTTTGTTGTCTATGTTGAAGTAAAACTCTGTCAGAATATTTATGGGTTATTCATTCAATTATATTACGTGTGAACCTGATTGGAGCTTTGTATTGATACAGTTATATTTTGTTATTTTCTATGTTAAATGTGTAGCACTTCGTTACACATTTATTTGTTGTGTACTGAAGATTGTGAATGAGTTGTGACTAAATTGAACGGAAGTAAAGAATATCTGCACTTTCTCTTGCGGATGCAATTTTTTAAAGTATGGATGACCATTCGAGGGATGACCTCAGAATGTTGATAAAACTGTTAATTTGGTTTATGTATACCATCAACTTATTATCAATTGCAAGCAAGAAATGTTCTCATCAAGGAACTGATGGTCCTTATGTATATTTATATTTGGCTGAATATATAGTAGTCTTCTTCGTACACAGGCGGGTGGATATAACTGTCTAATATTGTTGCAAACACATGTACCTATGAGTAATATTAAGCATTTGAATATCAAAAATTTGGGGTCTATTTTTACATAATTTTCTACACATCTTATGATATCAAAATGTGAAGAAATGCTTCCAATAATCCTTTGCATTGCTTTATTAAGCATGCATAAATACTCAATTTTGCTTTGCATTCATTCAAAAATCTATGTCATTTGTTATAATGCTGTTCATTTTATGTTTAATTTTACCTTATTATTTTAATTCCTAAAAGCCTAAGATATTGCATATTTTAAATTTCCACGTACATTGAATCCTAATACAATGCAGTCCATTTGTCGCGTTTCATGTGCATGCACGAACGCATGCGCGTTCTGCGTGCGCAAAATGCACATGTGGATACCAGAAATTTTTTGAAGCGTATTTTTCAGACCGTTTTGTTAAAACATAAGAAACAGACAATTATTGCATGAACATTCAAAGAGGGAAATAAGTCCTTCACATTTATAAGCCTGTCATCAATAAATAAAATCTTTAGAAAATTTTATTCGTCCCAAGAAA
>JARPRG010000321.1:1938631-1954542 GCA_031001745.1 Hartigia nigra | reverse complement strand
CACTGGACTGTGAATTCTAGTGATTTTTCACCAGATGACCTACCGGAATTAACCGACCGTGACAACCTGTTATATACTCCTACACGCTGATTCTTCCCATATTGTGTTTTTTTGTGCATCTGGCGTTAGTTTCTCATGGATGAGTACGCCATTGGGGGTGAATCGTTTAAATGTACGAACAGACAACTTTAAATACCACATGCTATTTATTTCACACGAGATGAAATCATTCAGTAAGCCAAACAACCTTCAGGTTATACGGATCCATTTTTTGTGTTGCCTTTTGTCAATATCCTACAATGTAATTACATTTCATACGATACACCCGTTTTTCATAAAACAGCTATATTGTAATAAACTTCATTGGTACCGTACACTGCAATGGAATATGACCTACGTTCCCATTATGACAATTTTTTTTTTTCAGTCACGTTGCGAGTTGGAGAAAATTTGCAAATTGTGAGGATTTTATGACTGTGGTTTTTCGTTAACGATTGCAGTTAAAACACGATTTCCTTTTTATTGACTGTCAGCGGCAATAATCAACATTGCCGTTATCTCTGTATTCCTTAAGGTTTCTGTGTACATAATATAGATATAATTTTTATGATACAACGAAAAAGCAGGTTATGGCAAGCCCCATTAATCCGACTGGGAAATAATGGTGTATTGTCTGTATAGGGCAAGTGCAATTGAACCCAATATAAGAATGCACTCGTTAGTAGCAGTTACAAAAAAAAATGGTGGAACTTCGCGTCTCTACATAGTTCATAGGTACGATCAAACGGAACCATACATGGTTATGATTAGTTCGGAAAATCTCCTAGACAAAAACAATGTAATTGATAAATACATTTAAAAAAATGTTTCCCGCATTTTTCTCAGTTCTAAACGATACTGTACAACGAGGATAAGATTCGCTGGGTAAGATTTAAGTTTAAAGACCTTCTTACTGAAAGGTTTCTACCGGCGTTCAAGCAATGTTTCCTAACGGCTTAGAGAGGATTAAAAATAGAAAGTATAAAAAAATCCATGGGTCTATCTGTGTAAATAAGAAATTTAACGCTTCTATGGTTTAACAAACTTTTCACAGGTAATACTTGTTTCACCGTGGATGAACGTTTAGTACGTAGTAACTGCATCAAAGTCATTGTAAAACTCGCAGGAGAAAAAAAAATAATTTTTTTTTTAACTACATAAAAAGATAACTATTTTCACACTTTTTTTCTTTCTTACTTACTCGAAGACGCTTGCATTTTAGGCTGCGACACTGGGATGTGTCCCAACTGTCTTTCCTGGCTTTGCATGGTTGTTCCAATCAACCCTTGGAGATCCAAAACACTGTTCACTATCACTGTATAATTAAATAACACCAAATGAAGTCGAAAATACTCGAACTGTCAATTGGCACCTAGCTGTCAATGTGTCCTGGATCACAGGCAAAAGGACTAATGCTTCGCTGCTAACTCTTCAATGAATTGTGACTGACAGTCATCGTAGTCGAGACTTTTTGATGGTTTGGTCGGTGCCCGTTTTGAGGGCAACTCGGTATCCTATTGGTCGAGAGTTTCCCTACCCTCGACAAGGGCGGTCCCTTTGGACAGGCAGGACTTCCCTCGTCGAGGGGTTGAACGCGAGAACTACGCAGCTCACTTCCTCGTTCATAGGCCTAGAAGCTGGCAAAAATGAAGCCACCGCCACCACCCTCCATTATCTGGAGTCTCTCATTGTGCGTTACTGTCACCACTGGGGCTAATTCGACTGACGCTTTGTACAGATTTACCTAATGAATTGCCCTTATGCCCTGACGATAAAATCAAGGGTGCGCAATTGCATATCCCTTACGAAACTATCATCTTCCCTTATCTATGTGATAAATACTCTTGCTGTGCACCTCGCGTAATTAAAATATTTTAACGTAATTATTATGAGGAAAACTTACAAACTGGACTTTTACCTCATGTTTTGATAACGATAAAAAAATATCTTTATTCGAATTTTTTAGATTTTTTTTAATACAATTTTTTTAAGATCAACTTTTTTAGGGTGAAATTTTAATGACTGCTGTTTTTCGGGGTTGTTTATAATGACGAATGAAAATTATCTCGCTGTGGTTATAAGCATTGAAAAGCACTTTTGAAATTCGTTGATGCGTAGATGCGTAGAAATTCAGGTAGATTTCCATGATCGGCAGGGCTGGCTGCTTGTTCTTTACTGAATAGAATATGGAGGAGGATAAACACAATGCCGTACAGCAATATTCGTTCAGGCAGATGTTCGCGTCTGACTCTCTGACTCAATTTTGAATTATCTGTTGTCTGTGATCCCTTGGCGATGCCTCCACTAAACAATCGCTTACAAACTCTGTCAACTTAGAGTGATCCGAGGGCTTAATCAACAAGAGTGTACATACCAGTACGCGTATAAACATCTTCACTAGCTTAATCTCACTCAAGCGTTAGCATCCATCTTCTTGCATTTTCCTATACACGCATGGTGCATGCATCTTCGAAAGGAAGGTTAACTAATTTTTGAAAAATGAAATTTTTTTTATTCTATTAATTTTATTTTCATCAGACATCACGTTAAGATCTGAATAATGGTATTCGGTATCCTGAGAAATCGTAACAGACGAATCCTCAAAACTTCTACGAAGTGCATGATATTTTTTGTAGTAAATAGTAAAAAATGTTTTTCAAATTTTCCGAAAATTTGTAAAGGTTTTTTTTTTAAGGAGAATAAAAATATTGAAATTTTACGGCTATTTAATGTGAGACACTCAGTGAATTACAAGCAGAACATAATACCGATTTTTCCATAGGAAATAAAGCAACCATCCGAATTGAAGGTTAGTATTTGGTAGAGATGTTCCATTATTCTCAAAAAGATATTTTCTCCTGACTGCTATATATATATATATATTCGTAACAAAACTCGACTCTCTCGCTCCTCGGAGAAATGCTCAACAGAGCGTACTAGTTTGGCTTTGGCGCAATATGTCGGCGAGATTATCCACGTAACTGTCCGAGAAATCCGTGCACAAAAGCTTCCACCACGGTCGTTGCATTCAGGAGGAACTTCGTTCAGGGCACATAAGAGATCCGAGTCGCTTTGTCAAGAAGGCAAATGCAGCTAAACGGTTGTAATAGGACCGGAATCAAAATACAATTGTCTAGCACGAGGGTACCAAAAGATGTGGAATGGTAACACTCGATAATACGTATACCTAACCATACCGTTGTGGACCATGCGTACCAACCATTTCATACAATATGGCAATGTTGTTTTAGGGTGACAAAATTTAGGGGATGAAGATACACTCGAAAAATCGATAAAACCAGGAGACAAAGTTCGGATGGAAATATAGAGATATACTTTATTGGAAAATTTTGCAATTTATATCCAAAAGACACTTTCATTACCTTAAATTAGTAAATAATAATATTTATTTACAAACACGTCGATCGAAGAATGCGATACAGGGGTATTAGGATCAATCGTTAGATTTCTTGGGGTCAATTATTATATGGTCAACTATACTAGGCAGCTGTCCAATTGGTTCTTCTTTGAGAATTTGTAGACAGTCTCTACAGACAATGGTTATGCTTAATGGCATAGTGTAGTTGAGAATTATGAGCAGGACGCTGATAATAGGGTCAGTTGTAAGTACTGACAAAGCCAGTTTAGTACAAGCCTGGGCCTAATCGTGTCACGAAATTGTCGCTAATTCGGATTTTGGATGAGCATCATCCAGACGGCGTTATATAAGTAAGGGGTCAACGGGTGGTCCAGTTTGCTTCGGTACTATACTTTCCAAGCTTCGGTACGGTTCGGAACGGTTCGGTATATAAGTAAGCCTTGAGGCTCGTGCTTAGCTTTAAGGAGTCTAAATCCAAAAACTGAAAATTCAGGTAGCCGTGTCTTATGTCGCCGCTATCTTGCCTAACATCTATGGGCCGTTTAGGTGGACCGGCTGGTAATCCCACAGCAGCCATTCACTGTTTGCGCCTTGTTTTACTGGTATTGCATTTAATGAGGTTCCGAAAAGGCTAGTCCTCTCTAAAGCACAGCATAAGCTGCTACATCGGGCGTTTCTTTCTCCTCTCTCACAGTATCCCAACACTGTAGCAGGGATCAGGGTCCCGTGAAAGTCTGGTAAACAGATTTTTTTCAAACTTTCCTTTTGGCTTGCATCTGGTATCCAGTTTTTTGTATCCTTGTTACTCATAGTTTGCAAATTGTATACAAAAAATATATGCAGCTTAAAAAGTGAGGAATCAATTGAGCATTGAATTTGATTGAATTTTTTTTTGTTAGCCAAACGGACGATCCAGAGGTTATTCTTGATCGTTGAGGTAAAGCTATTTTAATAAATCGATAAGAATGTCCCAGGGTGAATCAACGATCTCGCGTTTAGCGCCCTTTATTCAACCAGGAGTAAAGTTGCCGTTAAGCAGGGATAGGCAACGTCTTTGTAATGACCAATCGGCAGGGAAGATCTTGCGAAATTAGGTTGACATATTTGTAAGGAAGCGCCTCCATTGGGATCATTGGAGCAGGGGCCGACAAGTCGCAGTAATCCCATGGCTATCATACGGTTGGCTAGTCAAGTACTATGGGATCCCATCCCGTCAAGCCTGGAATTGAAAATAAGGCCCCGAAGCCGAACGGGGGGCCCACCAAGTCCCGCGTAATGGAGGATAAGCCTCACTTCGTACTGACTCTGTTAGTGTCCTAGTCTATCCTGGAAGATCTGCCTTTGCGAATACAAATTCATTCACCTCACCTGCTTCTGCCTCTGCTCTGCTTTTGAACAGTGCAAGGTGTTGCAATTGCACTTCAATACATTTTCTTTTCATTTAACCCTTTTTCCTTTTTATTGCAAGGGCAATACAATTATTTTTATCACTGTCGGTATGGATCAAAATGTTGATCGTGATCAGTCATTAACACTCTGACATTTGGTTGAATTTCTAATTGGACGACCTGTTGCAATCGTCGAATACATCGATACGATTTAATGGGGGTTGCGTTATGGGAAAATTGTGGCATATGGTCCTAGTCCATATCACATAACAGCGCATCGCATCGCATCGCATCGCACTACCTAGCGTACATACCTGGGCCCAATAGGGGAGCAAAGGTGAGTGTACGAGAATCACTAATTTCACCATATGTGAAGTTATCGACTCATGAGAACTCGCTCATCTCTCTTTGAGCTAATTTGACACGGGAAGTTTCCCTGGGTGCATCAATAGGATGCAGTTCTTTATTGTCGAATAGAGAACTAGGTACAATGTATACTTTTTTCCTATTTATCAATAATTTTACACCCACTCTTTTATTCTTGAAATATACCTTTCGTCCAAGTTAACAGACCTTTGAAAATTGGCAAGTTTTTATCGTGTGTAAAAAAAATTTTTTTTAGTCATTAAGAGAATAACGAAAATGCACGTTGTTAAAATAAAATTAAAAAAAGGGGGAACAAAAATTTTATTGTCTAAATCATCGACCGTTCATCCCTTAAAGTTTCAACCCCTTTTATAGTAGCGTTACCGGAGTTACCAACGTCTGTGGCGTCGGAACAGGCTCGGAATCGCAATGACAATATTAAACGTCCGTTAGTCGGGCGGAAGTGCAATGTTATGTAAAAATTATAGACTTCGTCGGTTGGTAGCATCCCCCCGTAACGAACTTTTTCCTCGTGAATCGTCAGTGGGCGTGGATGGAAGCGAAGTGACAAGTAGCTGCACCAGCAAGGAGATCAGAAATCAGAGCCCGTCGTTTTCTTGGCTTGAAAGAAGGGCCTAGGTACTTCTCATCTACTCGCGAAGAGTACCTTGCAAGACATCCATCCATCCTGGGCGGGAACATCCGGCCTCCGGTTACGTATTCACCTACCCCTGGACTATGAGACTACTCCGCTTCTCAAGAATAAGAAACGGGACCTACGGTGGGAATTTTATTCTGAATCGATGCACCGAGAAGAGGAGTACTTAAATTCAGAAGAAAAAAAAATTCCAAAACCAACGCCGGTTTTCATATTTTCCAAATTTTGTACTACCAACTTCAAAAATCGTATTGGTTGAATTTTTTTAAATTCATTAATTATATTTAAGAATAATTTTTTTAGTGGATAAGCTATTGCTAAGTGTATCTTCGTATACACGTATTTCGTGATTTTAGGTCCTTCAAATGTATTACTCATAAAGCACCTCCCTCGTTTGCTTACTGCACGCCCGCACCGGCTACCTAAATCTGAATGGCCGCCCTGAAAAAGCACAACAGCCAGTGACGTAACTCGAGCCCGCTGTCAGTGCTGACAGTGCTGTCAGTCGATCCTTTGTAAACTCTCGTTGGCCTCACCCACTCTCGCTAACCAAAGGCCCGCACTGCTTCTATTTGCCTCCTTCGGCATCTCGAATTTCCACAGCCGCGCTACGAACTCCTACGTTCTCTTTCCTTTCATTCGCATCTTCGCCGAGCGATTCGCCTTTTGACGAAGTGCTTCTTTAGTTTGAAATGCTGCGTTATTCAATACTCCCGCGCCAACAAAGCGTTTCCGGAAGCACATGAGATTTATTCTGATGCAGGTACATATACCTTATACGCGCCCGCCTCGAGAGTTAACGTTGAGACAAGAGTTTCATCAGGATCTCGTTCGATTTTTTTTGCTAATAAAAAAACAGTTTTCAATTTACTTACCAAAAAATTTTTTTTTTTGTTGCACCAAAGAATTCATAGTGCTACACAGTTTTAGATTCGTTGCTTCAACGTGGAATCGTTAACGGTATACAAATGTTTTACGTACATCAATATTTTTAAGGTAGGATCCTGTTAATTCCCAGAATCATAAATTTTATAGCTACGAAATGATAGCAGTATAAGGTTTATTGTAAGACCACGTTTTTTTTTCTCGTCAAAGGGTTTAGAAACACTTTGCTGTCGCAGTACCCTCGACTACAGCCGCTTATACGAATTGTTTAGAAGCAGGGTTTGATTTTTTTTTTTACTAATTAGTACCTACTTACGGAAGCGTACCGTGAAAAGGTTTTTCCTATCGATAGTTGGTCCTTTGGGAAATTCCCCTATGGGTAATTCTTTTCCCGGAATGGGAAACTGCGCGCTGATATTTTCAATCTCAACGTCATCAGTTTGTCCAACAAAGAAAACAAGCTTCTCGCACTCACTGTTTTTACGATGACGTCCGGTTGTTATACCTGTTCGAAGACGTTCATTTACAACCGGTATTGGTCCTAGACGTGCGGATTGGTAAAGACAGCAATGGAGGTTGGTTTCTAACATTGGGAACAGTACGACAATATATGGTAATTAGGATAATGGTAGTACCATTGGATACCTTTTCACGGGGGTGGTTTTCGTCTTACAGTTCGAAGGGACTTCAGTGCACTGGTTTCTTTTAGTCAGCTGGTCAACCTTTGGCTTTTGTTAATTTAATGACGGTTGACTAACACAAGGTTAACTCGATGTTTGTATATAGGAGCACAGCTATTATTATATCGCAGTCGGCCATATTGACTAGTTTGGCACGCGCCATTGATTTACGCACTTTTCAGTATGATTTACGTGACGATAATTCCTTATTGTTAAAACTCGATTTTTGTTTATAATGATTTATCGTGACTGGTCGATATTGGAATCAGTTTACTGAAATACTGAAATACAGTGATATACGGTATTATTTATTTGTTGATAATTGCAATTTTTTAAATAATTTGTACGGGTCACGTGATACGCGTTTTTTTTTATTATTATTTATTATTAACATTTTCATAGTCATTTATTTTTACATTGCTCGTACTGTAAGGCAGGTTATTATGAATTTATATGATTTGTAAATTCAATAGGGGTTAGACCTTTCTATTGAAGGTGTAAAGCACCGATTGTCTACGAGCATTCATTAGTCCTTTGGAAGGGAAGACTTTTTTTTTATGAAGACTAATCTGTAAGAAACAGTGTTCGAGACAGCGTGTAAGGTCCCAAGTAAATAGTACGGTACACCTAATAAATAGTCATGGCGGACCCTACCAAGAATTCTTGGCTTCTGCGCGTTTGCATATTCTCGGACAAAGCCGGATTACGTGTAGCCATTTTCGTTCGCCATTGGAAAGTACCACAAAAAAAGTGCTTACCTTAAGGCAATAAAAAATATTGCACAGGTATTAACGGTTGTGCTCGACTAAGAAGTAGGTATGACCAAGAAGAAGAAGGTTGTAGAACGTACGGATGCCTGATATATTCAAATTTTCCCGCCTCGAGTAGTCGCACGAATTTCTATATACAGGGCTATTGGGAAATAAATTCGCCAACTAAAATTATATCCGCCATAGATAATAAATGGACAGGCTATAATTTCCGTTGATGAGTTCGTTTTTGATGACCCTATATATAATTAAAAAATATAGCATTCTATTTTTACCTGAAACCTGTGCTTCCAGCCATATACCTTCGATATAAACGGTCTCGTTATCGAGGCATTTACGATTCCAATAAATATCCATAAAATATATACATATAAACACAACGTTATCTCTTACCTGGTATGTTTTTTTTTTTTTAATTTTACTAGCAACCGCCTATATCGTACGTCAGGCAAAATTGTTCATTTCGATTTCTAACGGTATCACGGGATAAAGGAGTTAGAGCGTATCGACATAAATACGTCTATCTGCGGAATGTAGAGATGTAGGTGTAACAGGCAGGTAAAGATAGCGGTGGCAATAGAGAAGAGTATCAGGAGGCTGCAAGAAGATGTGATTCATGCGAGCTACATACGACGTCTAATGCGAGAGAGAGTATAACATGTGTTTTCTCTATGGGAGAGTTCACACGGGGACCATCGTCGCGAATGCCTGCTAATCTAATCACTCGCTCGTAACGTATAGCTCCGTAGTCCCTGGTAAGACCCCCGTGGCAAAGCGTCGCGACGTCGATCTATTTACCCCGGGCGACATTTCACAGCCGCGTCAATGCGACCCCCGCTGAGAATTCCATTATCGCCCTGCGATTTATGCCCGTCTTCTATATCGGTCTCAAAAGAAATGGAGCATCACTAAGCTTTTGTGCTTTCGCGAACCGTTTCGCGAGTCTCCTTATTTCGCGAAGACATTACTTTTAAATAAGTTAATAATATATGACGGTGCCATCTTGTTTTTGCTCCCTTACTACGTATTCTCCCCATTGATATAAAGGAGAAGAATATCGATACCAAAAAAAATTCGATATATTACCACAAAAAAAAAATAGAAATATTTTGCATATATTTTTAAAATATATGTAGATCGAAGTTCGTATTTATAATTTTGACAAATTTGACGTTAGTAGAGATAGTCGTGAACTGCAGTGATATGGCAAAAAGGTTACACCGGTGCGCCAGGTGGTGATGGCACCATTAGGGGATTAAGGTTAGGATGGGTACCACGCCCTCTTCAACGACCACCCCCAAGTGCGTGTTACCACTTCATACAGGGCCCTGCTGTTGTTCGACTGCATGGCATGACGTGACATCCAAAATATCCATACGTATTCTCTGCAGACATACGATTATATTTGGTCTCACTTGTGTACCATGGGAACACGCGGAAAGGTTGCTACACCGATCGTCATATGTTCGTCATTAATAAGTTTGACGTTTAAAATCTATAGTTAGCATTTACGCAAAACTTTAGTCGCAGCTCGTTATTAAACTAAACGAAAAAAATATTGAATAGTAAAAATACAAAAAATATATTAAAATAGCCCAACTTCAGAGTTACAGATATAATTCCATTTCATACGTCACATAGAAGTAACGCAACGTGACGAGTACGTCCTTCAGGAATTACCGAGGTAAAAGTAGTTACAAATCAGAATCCACAATGGCGCAGCGGGTGCTTGCGATATAAATATTTGTCTTGCAAGGGGTTCCTAGGGTGATGCTAGGTGAGTGAACGAGAATACGAGGGTTCTACGGAGGGGTCAAAATAATGCTTGTGACGAGGTATTCAGTGTTGGACGTGTGTAAGCACGAACACATGTGTGAACTATACATTAAAATATGAGTACGTGGAAGAAGTCCGTCAGTTCTTGAGTCGCGGAAGGCCCTCTTCTTGTAGGTACTTGAAAGACAAAACACCTTCGACTAAGGTCGTACCCGCATGTCTTCGTAACTTGTGGGAAAATGTCTTCCCATATTAAAAATATCAGCACACTAGAGCCGATTGTATTATGTAGTACAGTTTGTGACGGGGCTAATAAAATAAGATTTGTTTTTTTTTTTTTTCTAACGCTTTGGCAATTACTCAAGGAGCGATTTTCATGAATTTTCATCTCTTTGAAAAGCGTCGGGAATCTTCATGGTTTCGTTCACAATGCATGTTTCACTGCAAATTGAGACTATTTTCTTGGAGTAGCTGTACCGTTGGCAGAATTCCAGCTACAGTCCTACATTTACATTCGTAGAGGGTAATGGGGGGGGAGGGGAGATTTCCTTTGGACAAGGACAAATCACTTAGCGCGATTGTGTCATGGCGTCCTGAATGTCTGCGGGTCAACGGCTTGGGCACTTAGAATTCACTCAGCATGGAAAAGTGACAAATTATCCGGTATCGTTTGCCATTGGCGATGTTCATGTTTCGAGGTTAAAATATGAAGCTCGGGGAATTGCATTAATTAAGAGGAATATCGTAAACCTCTCAAAGACCAATGTATATTCAGGTGATAGTATCATCTTTATCAGGACTATTACTCATGTGTGAAGCGAAGAGAAAAAAATGCTGAACAAGAACTCGCTTATGCTTCTTTAACGAGAGGCGTGTTCGCCTGCATAAAAATCTGTCAAACATGTTATTGTAAAATGGCCCGTGATGTCTGAGAGGTTGAATTCAATAAAATCAAGTGTGTACGCGGTCGTAAAAAAACGCTATGGTACAGTGCGTTTCAAGATCTGTCATCGGGCTTTACTCGCACCCTCACCGGGCAGCTACTAAACTCATCAAGATTGTCAGCCAAGACTCGAGATCGAGATGCGATGACATTTTCAGTCCGTTTTGTAGTCGCATTCAACGCTGAATGGACAATGCGAGCTGAATGGGCGAGCATTCAATGTTTTATCGAGGATCTATGTTGGCTGAATGCCTTTCAAGAGCTTTGTCCCGAAGAAGGTGCGTTATGAGGCTGGCTCTCTTTTAAAGAGAAGGGTGTAGTAAAGTTGTAGGAGAGCTCTGGAAAGGGATATGAAGAAGAGTCCAGGTTAATGGGTACCACAGGTGGCACACTTGGTACGTTTACTCATCCTCTAATTTTGTTTTCATTACATGAACGTAAACAAATTTTCAAAAATTCCAAAAATATATTTCATCGGTCTCATTGAAACTTAAAAAAAATATCACTGGTCGTAGGGCATTTAAAAAAAGATCAGAGTGTAAAGAAAAATAGAATTGTAGTTTACGAAGGGATTCTAACCTAGATTTAAAGTCACGTGCATCCCTTAAGGGCTGTGCGTGTTCAGAGTTTGCTTTTAACTTTTTTTTTTCCAGCCGTTGTCTAACGCATCATTCCAGGGTTGCACCCCCGCCAGTACCCACTTCTTAAATGTACCATTGTCCCCACTCGATTATCGCGATTGTCGTTTCGACGAGGGTGGATTAGTATTTCAATTATTTGCACAATAAGACATAGGCGAAAGAATGGCAGAGGAGTACCAGTGGGGCAGGGGCCAATATCGAGTGGAGTCGCGTGCCTATGTTGACACACTTTGAAACCTCTGTGAGTGAGATACGCTGAATCGGTAATCCGACCGAGAGCCGGTAACTTATTGTTCTAACTTACCGACTGTTCGAAACGCAACCCGAGTGGCGTGTCCGCAAGCCGCCCCAGGCGTGAGAAATTAAAACCTGAAAAATCATAAGCAAGTATACGAAGGACATTTCGATTTTTAAGTATAGATCGGATTCATGAATTTTGCTCTGTCATTGATAATAGTGACGTTAACGCATATCAATGATATCGGTAAGGAGCATAGTTATTATTATACGTTGATTGTAAGACGGATAAAAAAAAGGAATGATATTATTGAATTTTTATTGAATCTCTTATTCGCACAGACAAAGAACTGTCTAGGTACGAAATTTATAACCTGATGCAGCGTCGAATTTCTCATGGCTAAATATTTCCATCTCAAATAAGTACTTCGAGATAAATCGCAATTATTTAGCCGACAAATGATTTCTACCTGGTGTCTCGTGATATCCCATTGATTAATGCATTCATTATTCATAACGACGGGTTTTTCGTTGACCTTACTCGATGGGAACGAGAAATGGCCAGGATATGATCTGGGTGGCCGCAACAAATTAAACTTCCTCACAGCGCGGATAATTATATCTCTTGAAACTTTTCAAACGTTTACAGCATAGCTTGCGTGATAATCCAAAGTTTTACACGGCCCTTACAACAAACTGGTAACGCATAAATAATTAACTCGAGTAATTATTAAAGCCATTACATGCACGGTACACTGCAAATTCCACCTTGTACACGATGATATTGATTTATCGTTCAAAACAATTTTTGAAATTCAACATTAAATGAGAGATATGTAATCTGACCTTTCAAAGAGAAAAAAAACCTAATAATATTTCTAATTTACATTGGAATTCGACGAAGAGGTTTTGATGCTTCAAATTGTATATATGACGAGACAAATTTATGTAGGCGTGCAGATTTATGATCGCGGACATATATAGCATCATTCAACAGACCGTATAATAAGATTACAGTACCTCGTATAATTGTTTGTGTTTAGAACGCATTTTTTTTTTCTTAAATTCTTTCCGAAAAGTTCTAATGGAATGCGTTTGGATAATATAATTGTACGGGATGCCTATCTTGATAGCAGAATATCTTAGTTGGATTTGTACATATGTGTATATATATACTATATGTATAGCCTGCAGAAGAACACGCCAAGGACCAAGGACGTTCAGTGCCCCCGTGATCTGACCAAAACTTACACGACTGGCAGATAGCCTGAGAGATAGGAGATTCCGTCTGGCGCCAGAGTACGGAAAAGCTAAGGTGTCATACTTTAATTACATACGATACATTATAACCATGAATAGTTTGATTAGTGCCTTTCGTAATAACGGTACAGCCACATGCCCAAGGCATGGCGGCTGTCCAATTCAAATATGTCGGTATTAGTCGTCGCACTGTAAAAGAATGTGATAATATAATATTTCCTAAAAATATATAATTCATGTACAAAGTATAAAAGTATAATGAGAAATTAGAATTTCCTGGAGGAAAACTTTAATACATATTTTCCATTGCGCCTATCGACATGTTTACCACTATACAACAAGGTTCGCGTAGAAGTATTTCTAGTAGTATAAGGATTTCTATAGGAATATTCAAAATTGGTTGTATTTGCTATAAAAAAAAATTATATAGAGACTGTCATTTTGTGATATAAAAATTTTGAATTTTTTATCCGACTTCATATAAATTTTATTCGAATACGAATATTAGGAAATTATTTTTGATTTTATTTAAAATTTTTATGTGGCCTTATTCCTTATGGGGACATTCGAATGCTTGACCGATTAGTGCCGGCAGTGCTGAGCGCAACGTTCGAGTTGTTCACATGTCAGCAGAGCATCCAGGCTTCATTGTCGTTGCTGTAACAAGTATCTTTGTTAAGGTTGTGCAATGATGAATCCCTCAATACTAGGCACTAAGTAGCCATAGAAACGTTTCCAAAGCATAGAGCCGCAGTTGGGCAAGAGTGCCAGGAATAAAATAAATAAAAGAGGAAAGCGCAATGGCGACGCATAGACACCAGAAAGACTGGGAGACTGAGTGGTTCACGCATGACCGCGTCCGGAAATCGTCTCTACCCTCCAACGATGACCAGACAGATAATTTAAAGACGTTAACCTAAAATAATCACCATAAAAAATAATTTTCTTTTTCATCGTAACAGCAAGATAAAATTGCTCAATTGAATGTTTCGAATAGATTATCACAGTTTCGGTCGCTCTAAAGACACGAAAGTCATTACCAGCATAGATAATGACCTACGTACCAAGATAATCACAAGATTCCAGGAATCATACGTTTTGGCATTCCTCTATCATCCTTCGTATAATCAAACGTATACGTGTCTCCTCGCTCGTAATAACGGAATTACTATAAGCCATATACGTTACGCTCTATTAAATCCCATTGATAATGCCGTCCACTCGCTGATTAACATACAAAATATAAAGTGCCATTATTGTATCGCGTTAACTGTATCGAACGTTTTCATGTTCTGCCAAGAGAAAAAGGCAGCAAGACACATTGCTACTGTCACGAAATCGAAGGATGCCGGAGCGCTTTGTTTTTCAGGCGCAGCCATTATTTTTCATTGTACTTTTATTATACCCTTTATCCGATAACTTGTTCAGCGGCCGTCTCGTACGTACATACGTATATGACCGGTTTTATCCAGTGCGTCAGGCACGGTACTTACGTTACTCAAGAGACTTTTTGAGAATTACAAATTTCCAAGATCAATCCTTTCTTACAATCAATAGAAAGATTACTGGAGTTTAAATCAATCGCGTTCGTGTCTGTTTATATACGCCCAAGCCTTTGGGGCTTAGTTTGGAATCAAGATCCTGTTGTTATATATAACGTATACGTTCGGATAACTTTGTGCGGAATGTTGATGCACTTTATATATACCGTATTCACTATAATTCCATACATCATTGAGGATACGTGCTTATTTTCTGTACTGATCGCTTCATTCGCGTTACGCCTATTATTGATTAACGTGCCCATAACGATGTGGATTGTTAATGGGTAATGATGACTGTATCATTATATTGGACATTGCAAAATCATTGACTAATTGTCGACTATCAAATTCGATAAATGGCAGTGTGATAGATGCGCTTGCAACTTTTTCAAATAAATAATGGAATCTGTCTGATGATCTTCAACTGGATCGATCTAGATATTAAAGAATGTATGAAGAAGTCGAGGATAACAGAAGATTAATATTGACATATACGACAAATGGATTTATTATAAAATTGCTTCTGAAATAATGGCAATGGCGACTCAGCGCTACACATTCAAGATTTAACAGTAAATATTACCTACATGTTTTACATGTCCTTACATATAAAAAGTCCTTATACGGTAATGGCATTTTATCATTGTATTGCAGTATACTTAGATGTACAGTGCTGGTCAAGCGTACTGCACTGTGCCAATATTTTTGACCAGCAAAGTACTTGCAGTGTAAAGGCACAGATTGTGAAGTGAAAATGGCGGGAGAATTTCAAAAATTGAACATTCTGAAATTCAAGGAAAATTAAACAGAAATTCGTGATAGTTATTGATATAAGTAGATCGCAATTGTTATGATTATTTTCATCATTGATAATACAGATCATCATTTCGCGTTGCATTTGAGCATACAGTGCGATTGTGGGATCCATTTTGAGGAGGACAAAAAATTCACATCTTACGAACTGTAGTGTCTGTCCTTCCAGGATATGACGTAGAATGAACGATCACAAAGTATCTTTAAATGCGTTAGCGGGATACACTTTTCGTTCTAGATCCACTTATACTTTCTATTTTTTTTGTCACTTTCTAATTTTACTTTATTCACTTCGATATCCAAAAACTATTCAAAGATCAGATCAATGGATCTGGATCTAGAACGACTTGCGATAAAGTAAGGTTACTTGAACCGCATGAGGAACTATCTCAATAGATTGAGGTAATGACGACAAGACAGGCTATCTAATTTTAATTGTAATAGTGTTTATTGTGATAATTAATTACGTCAATTGTTATAGTGTATTAATATTTATCGGTATTATTATTATTATTATTATTATTATTATTAT
>JARPRG010000321.1:1893036-1922691 GCA_031001745.1 Hartigia nigra | reverse complement strand
TGACTGTGAGCTAGTACTGATCGTTTGATAGGATTAGGATTAACGCACCATTATTGTTGCGAATTCGCGTAGCGAATACGGGAAATATCCGAGCGAGGGATTATTATAGATAAGGATTGTTTGCCGTGATTTAGTTACGTCTTGACGTTACGAATTCGATGTCTTTACGAGAAACTATACGAATGGTTTTAAATCCTTTGTCTCATTTTTGTTGTTCAATTTTCTTATCGTTTATAGCATTTTCCTTTCAAGACTCGAATAAAACTCTCAAAGGTTTCTGAAAATTTTTAATGGCTACATGTATATGAGACTGTTATATGCGAGCCGAGTAATGCGGTCTGGCCTTCTTTTTTTTTTTTTTTTTCTTTTTCCTTCGTACGAGACACATGGATTCCGTGAATTTATGGATAATTAAAGGCGTAACGAGGCACGAAATTTATTAAGGAAATAGGGAATATTTATTTTGCGGTCGAGAAAATTTAGCGGGAGGCTGTGCCGTTAATATCGAAATGGAATAAATAACGCAACGCGTAGCTGTGCCTGTGATTTTATTTATAATACATATACAGCACTTCAAGTGGAGTACTTTTTCTTTTCCGCGGCCAAGAACGGCAAAGGGTTGTAGAGAGGAATACGACAAACGAAAAATTAATACCCGGTGTCCGAAAGATAACGATTTCCCATTAGCGAATCGAACTTGGGTTTAATTAATATAGCTAATTAATATACCGGAGACGTATAACCATAGGTTATGCCGCGTACGCATTACACCGTGCGATAATTTATGTTGATTGCCGTGAAAGACGGACACAAATTGCATCTTAAAGATGAAGAATAATCTGGTAAGAGAACGTTGACGTATCATCCCTTGATTAATAGATACCGCGATACGACGATACTACAGCAAAATGACGCTGGCAGTGTTTTCGTGTAAAAGAACGTTGGTTCGGCTTAGCACAATGTCAAAACCTTTAAGGCTCATTTAGATAAGAAATATGTATTAATATATATATATACACGATAAGTCATTTTGATCATAAACACTTATAGAATCCATTGCACACTCGATACCAGGCACATTGTCCTTTTCCCCAAGAAATTTCCCTAGGCACAAAAATTAGTATGTTCCCAGCAGGCATTAATGTCTCTAGGGAATTTCACGATAGCCTTGACACTCGACTCAGCCATGTCGTCCGAGGTAACCACACGCTATATACCTTAAGAAATCCATACCTCAGTGCATACCACTCGATCCACGCATACTTACTTCCTACATCTATAAAGGCCATATCCAATAACTATATTTTCCCCTATATGCACCTAACCATAAAGTTCACCAAGTAAGCGCTACTTGCGCACTGACTGCGCAGATAGTAATATTTAAATTATGGCGGGAGTCGAAGGCACTTTTATCGCACATGAATATACCAGTGCTAAGGACGATAGTGTCTTTGACTAAAAGACTTAAAATTATGAAGATCGTCCACGAGCTATCCTCGAGGGGCTCGTGTTTCACTTGGTATAGATACACTTCGAAAAGAGTTCGGAAATCTCTTTGAAAAGGACCTAACGACCATAAATTCAAAGTCCTTTGTTACGCCAACTATCGCTTATGCGGTCCTTAGTGGTTTCTGTATATACATATGTGCATATTCACATGCGAAAATCTGACGCGTTTCGAGGGCGAATTCTTGTTGAAGATGGTATCCGGATCAGAGGGTATCTGCTAGCATGAGAATCTTGGAGGGCTGTTCGACCCCGAGTAAGTAAGGTTAATATCTGAAGGTATTTCAAATACCTGACTGGTATCCTCTTCTGAGTAAAAAGTCTTGTTTTAATCGTTTCTCAGGCCTTGTATCGTACTTACATTCCGATATTCGTTATACAAACAAAATCAATATTCACTGACAGCGAAACAAGGTTTTCTCTTTAAATCCAATACTTCGCATTCAAAATGTATGAATATATCAATCGGTATAGTAACTCGTTAAGAGTTGTCCATAAATGAAAAAAAAAGTCCATGTTTTCAATATTTCTATCTGTAGACCGAAATACCACATAAGGCAGCACGATTCTCGGATATCCAGGAAGTTGAGAAAAATGGTTAAACGCACTCCAGGCGTTGCTCGCAGTGGTAAGCCTATAAGGTAACGTCTCATTCGACTAATAAATCGTGTAGCTTCTGGCGCCAGATATATCCAGGTATCCGTTACACTGCTCATAATTCAGCCGCGGTCGCGTTAGTACATCGTGCTCGGTCCACGAGACCCTTATAGATGATTCAGTCTCCGAAGAGGAAGAAGAGCAAGAGGAGATGAAGGAGGAGGAGCGGATCGAAGAAGAAGTCGAAGAAGAGGCAGAAGGATCCGCTACAGGATCGAAGAGCACTTTTATCCATTCGCTCGTTAATTAACGGCGTGCCGGTACACGTGTCGTCCGGGTTGACTGCCGGTAAGATCCAGTGATTGGAACACGCTAAGTGGCCATGCCAAGGTATATACCTACAGACGTAGGTACTTTTAGCTTTTGCTACTTGCTCTTACCACCCTCTTATCGGCTACATCATCAGGCGCACTTTGCGTATTTCTTCCAGTTTTAAGGAGACCATGAGCCTCGCGTGAGAATCACGATCGACGATGTCTTTAATCAAGCACAGTAAGTGTATGGATGGATTCAGTAATAATTATAGGGCGATAAAAAATTTTCCAAGGAAAAGCATTCTGAGTGTATATATAAACTTCTTGTTTAATTTTTTTTTAAGGTAATGGAATATATGGTCCATTTACAGTCGGATGCTGCGAGCTTAATCTGGACCAAATCCGTGGGACGTTAATCTAATACTCTCGAGGATAACCACGAGATCTCGTGTTACCTGGCTTAGTAGCAGAGAGTAGAAAGATCTCTTAACGTGCGTTGCTTACCTCAGGAGATCAGGGACCTGATCCGTGAAGGTCGTTCAATGCCGTTCGTTCCAGGTAGCCCTTCTCGTCTCCTCTCATATCTTTAACACACTTTTATCGAATGCTACTCGCGCCTTGTCTCTGTTCTCCATTTTTTCCTTCTCTATGTCTTTTTCGATCTCCTTCTAACTAGTTGTTTGCTGACTGTCGCTCTCCTTTGGTACGCGCTGACATAGACTGCTTGTTACACCGCATTGAACTTTTTTTCTACATCCTTTGTACAAGGGTATTGATCGATTTGTTGTAGATCATAGTGCCAGAGTTCCGTGAGAGAATGCGATGCTGATCTGATTTTGATGTGAACCAGACTGAAAGTTCAATGATGCCAATATCAATGGGACCAGCGTACAGGTACGAATTGGTCCCGGATGGATTCTGGTAGAATTTATCATTAAAAAAAATGAGTTGAAAAAATCCTTTCAAAATGTTGTTTATGGATGATAGTTCGGGAGATAAATATAATTTTTGATAAATCAGATATAACATCCCCAAGCTGACACAATGGAATTTTAATTATTTTCGAAAAAATTATATAACGGTATGCCTAAGGTGTTTTTCGTCGCTCAATACCTAAATTGGATCTGTCAACTGTAAGACGATCGTACCATCGCACGCAGCCTCTTCCTCATCTTCCACGATCATTGTACTCTTATTACCTCGATCGGCTGCTTCGTCGGGAGTACAATCAGGGAATTTTTAAGTATCCAAGTAGAATAGAAGTGAACGGTAGCGTTATCGGATCTATTGACCAGATAACAAAAGCAATTACAAGATGAATTTTTTGGTTAATACGAAGACCCTGCTATTACTTGTCCGACCCGTGTTACTGGCAATTATACTTGATTGGTATTCATTACCGTCATGCTCTATACTAATTAAGAGATTTTAATACACTTGTAACAGCGAGGTAACTACTTGGACTTTCTATACGCTGCGTGCAATAATCGATGCAACTGTATATAAGATCACGGCTGACCAACTACGACGCTCTTTAACATTTAATTCCACTGAATCTCGGTGTATACCAGATGCAAAAATAAATACTGGAAATCCTGGATTTTAGCGATCTGAAAAGTTGAACGTGAAAAATATCTGCCAGGTACTAAAGTGCAGTCATAAACTGTCCTTAAGTGCTCGTGAGGCTTGTCCGTGCCGCTTAAGCGTAGTTCAATTGGGATCTTTGATTTACACGAGTCCCAGTTAGCACGTTAAAAGGACTTAGACATCCTCATGGCAAATACAATCCAAAGTAAAGATTTAGCGTAATATTTGATATTCGCAAAATGAAGAAATTATGACGTTGAGCAATCACGCATTGTTTATTACCTGCAATTTTTTTCCACTGAAAATAAAACAAAAAATTATAGTACTACGAGATCACTATGCATCAATTAACAAGGATTATTATGCTTCATCCAAGGACAAATCACTGTCCTAGAATTCACGGTCTCGAGATTCCATTTTTTTCGAGATTCATTACCCAAGTTAATGTCTCCAATGTATGACGTACGTCTCTTCGGCAGGAGATAAAAGGATCTTTCCCGAAGTTTAAAAATCCTCCGTCACTTAAGATCTCGCAGATTAGAGATAAAGGAAGAATCGAACATTTTTCATAAGAAATAAATTCTATAGGCACTCAGTGACAGCTTTAAGTGTCGGCGATAAAGTAATTCAACTTATAACGTTAATGCAATTAATACCATATCCCATGACACTGTAGTCCCATTATCGTTTTGGAATTTACTTTTCTTGCCACTGGGAGTCTCGAGCAAAAAAAAAACACGGCTCGTGCGTCAAGCACAAAATCCTCCAATTTTTCTCGACTCTACCGAGGGACGTCAATGAGTTTGGCGCCGGGACGGTATCTTTGGTATTGGTCTGGTCATCCGTAAAATGCACATTGGAGTTGGTCGCATACCATTCCAGAAACCGGTACAAATAACCTCCCCCTTCGTCTTGTTCCTTTCTCATGAAACACCCCACACCCACCATCAACTATATATAGAATCCAGGGAGATAAGCTCAGTTCTATTAATAGCCTGAATGTTCTCTTTTGTCGTATATAGGTGTCATCCCTCGTCCTTCCATTGGCATTACCTACTATCATATACCTACTATACCTCTTAACCTCAAAGTCAGGAGTTCACCCCGTTTCTTAGAAACGATAGCTTTTATTGCCTAAATAGAATCCACGTATCCAGATCCTTGTCAAGGGAGAATTTACCAGGATCCTAAACCTAATATAACCGCTATATATTTTTCCAATGTATCATTCCAATAGAATTTATTGCGAATAAAGAATACAATTTGCATAATAGTATACGCCATTTTACGTCTGCTTGAAATTATCCTTCTTTTATAGAAAGCCCCTTTCCAAAACTCCTCTCTATAATCATATATCACAAATCCACATTGCAAATGGTGGATCGACAGCTTCGTCGACGATCTACGATCTATTTACAATAAACTTGTTATCCCAGCACGATCTGACTCACCACCACTTTTTATTCACAGATGATATAAGACAGCAGGAAGTCGCAACATCCTACGCGCGTGTTGCAAAATTTTCATACACGCGTGTACATACGAATTTTATTTTTCACGCGCGTATGTACAATTTTAATAGATAATTCGGAGTGATAAGCCATACCAAAATTTTTCAACGAAATTTTTAATCTTTCGCCATGCCCCTTTCACCGATCGCACAAATCCTCGGCTACGAATATGGTTATGGGGGATAACAAACCGCTTAAAAATAATTGACTAAATATCCCGGATAAAGGCATTATGCATATCCATAGCAGGGTGGGTTAAATTGCTTAATAACACGGTGCAGCGAAAGCGTATACCAGACTGTATAATATATCGCAACAAGTGATTGCAGTGGATTAACGTAGGCCGGCTTTTCAATTGATCCTTTTAGTTAGTAAGTTGATACTCAGGCATACGTATAATACAGTAAGATACAAGAAGTGCGGGGGTGTCGATCAGAGCTTCCAGCCACTACGACATATAGGAGGATAACAAAAATAGCACGTGCCGGTTTCGCAAGGTGATTCCGCAGCGTATCTGTGCCAAACAGGTATTTCACCTAGAATTCCATGCTAAAAGGGACTTTAAGGGGAATCGAGAAAAACCGCTCCATTTTTTATTTCAACCCAACCCGAATCCTCAGCATTGGAATATACCTATATATACGCTTGTAACATACGTCATGAATCTATAACTATATATACCAGCCTCTTCAGAGATTCCCATCGCATTCTACGTGTCTCGATGAATGAGATTTTCTAGACTTTCGCTTTCAAGCTTCGCCATCTCAAAGTCGAGTCATCCTGCATCCATCTAACAGCCAAGTCATTTAATGGCCGACGAGGATGCTGCTTCTAGTCTATAGCGCAGCGTCAATCAAGAAAATTCGCGTTGGCTTTGAAAATAAATTTATCAAAAATATCCGTCGACTTAATAAAAAGTGTATTTTCCTTTTTACCCAATTACAGATCACCATTACTATTACGCTGAATCGTAAGACTCTTTTGTCCCGGCAACAATACTACTTTCTCAAGCTACACGTTCAGTCTGACATCACGCTCGTTATGAATCGCGCTAACCGCCTAACCTTTTACCAGCTGTTATATGCTACGTTATTTCACGACCTAGATTAACCTCTCTGACCAGACGTACTCTAAATCAAATGAAATGCGTTAATAAACCGGCAGATAGCCTGCTAAGCAGGTGAGTCAGTTAGGGTCAAGTTAGGTTGGCAGCAATGCAACCGTTACCACTAGCACTGTCCGACACGTTGTTTCAGTGCATAGTCATTAAGTCGTTGTACATATAGAAATTCTTCGATAGGCGTTCAACGACAAGGGACTTGAGACAAATGAGATGCATCTTGCATTCAAAGGCTCTCGACTGATGAAGTGGATGGTGGGAGGCATTCAAGATGCTGACTAATTATCTGCACTTATCTTCAAGAGCGGACCTGATCCTGGCTCGTTCGCTTGTTCCTTCACTTGGTCTCTTTTTCAATATTTTATTTATTCCCGCCGCGATGCTTTGAACAAAGCGCTTCATACGGCTGGTAAAAGTCTTCGCGACCTTCGACGTGCTTAAAACGTCAAGGCGCCAAGGCGCGATTCGCTAGGAGAATGATTCGGCGGGATGATCTTTCTGAAACGTGTAAGAGTGTGTATGGGGAAAAGAGGAGGCGGGGACAGACATCATCTAACCCTAACCTAACTCGGAGCGATACTAAGCCGATTGACTCAATTTATTTCAGTGACGAGTAAGTTAATTGCTCGATGACGGGAGGAACTCCGGAACGCGTGAAGTGCTATCACTGGATGACTGCGTGATGACTTGTGAACGGGGACAGAATGGCTGCCGACTATTGTGGAGGAAGTCATTCATTGGATCTGCAGGAAATTGGGTTGGGGCCGTCCACCGTGTGATTTTTGCCCACGTCCGGATATGTTCACAAACAGGAAGATATTTTCCTTAGATTATAATGTCGAGAGCCAAAGAGGAATCATTGGATTGGATAAGTGTGACGTAATGACTTTTAATGACGCGGGAGGTCATTATGAGATCGTTATAAATTGGTGACATCAGCGATTTCTAATGTTTTTGAAATTGGATGATTTTCAAATTTTTACCCTCCAGGGGACGTTGACCTCGAAAACTACGGTATTCATATTCATAATATGATTATTGGTATTTATTATACTTTGTGCGACTGTTTTCTTATATTTTTTAAAATACACAACAATTTTGCATAATATTTAAACGGAGAATTTCTCACGAATATTGTGCCCATTATCTATCGACGTTCATTTGAATTTACCCAAAGTCATGGGAATTTCCCAAGTGGTGAGCAGCATCTCTAAATTGCCGGACGAATCCTGGAACATCCGGTTTTAAGAATAACGTGCGCAGTGTCGCGTGATCAATAATAAGACTAAATCGTCACGGGTTCTTCTCGATCCTGACTTAACGATTTCTCGATTAAGATGTTGGTAGAGATTGTTAAATTCAATATCAACACTTATCTGGTTCACTACAGTCAAAATTACGGAAATACCCACAAACGCAAGATAAGTCAAGTAATAATAATAAGAATCGACCCAATTCCTGGAACCTGTTACAAGACCAATACATCAAGTTCTATTAGAATATATTGAAAAAAATATTTTTTTTTTCCAAATTTACGTACACAATACAAACACTGTGTTTACCGATAACAATATGTTTCACGTACCGATCGATTTCTATCAGTTTATAGAACTCAACCAAGCCACTAGAATAGCACAAATAGAGTCATTGATCATTGAATACTATAAGGATCTCGTGACAAGTATCACAGTTACTATCATCACCAGTAATCATCAAAGTAACAATAGCCCTAGATAACAGATGCTCAAAGATAATCACAAAATATTCGTCATTGATCACAAATCAGTCATTCGAAAATGTAAAAGCCATTAATAATTAATAAAATTACCTAAAAATCAGCATAACGTCCACCAAGCCGAAAATAACTTGTAGAAAAGTATGCTTCACGACTTTCCGGGAAGAAAAAGCATTTGTCAAGATCGAAATCAAGATGCATTTGTGTGTCACATTTATAGATATATTCTTGGTATCCATATGGATAACAAAAAGGCAGATTGTGACACTTGCATAGTTCAAGAGGTCATTTCTCCGAAATGCATTTATCCAGTGCATATGAATATATCGTACTGACTTTTTCTTTCTCTTCTTCTTCTTTCCTCGAGCCATCCGCATTCTTCGTTTGCGTGCCAGTCGAAAATTATGCTCTTAGCAGGGACTCGCCTTGTGTTCCACGTACCCGCGAACTTCGACGATTCACGATGTTAGTATATCGTGGAGAACGGATGTGACTGTCTGTCCCCGACCTACGCATCAATGCGTAACTCAAGCGTGCACACGCGTACGTTTTATAACCTTCGACCTTAAGCAGAATAGGTAAAGTCCCAACGGAAACTATAATCGAGTTGTTACATAAAGTAATAAAAAAATCATTAAAAAATATTCCGCTTTAATATCGGATCCTTATCAGTGATCTTGGATATAATGATTATTATACAGATCATGAGTGGACAGTGGTAACGATAAGGTTTTTACGAGAGTCAAAATTAAGTGCTAATGATATGTGGTCATTGTGGTGGTTCGAGAGAAAATCAGTGGCGTAATATTATGCAATGAGATTATTTATCATTAGAATGTTCTAAAGCACAGAAAAGAAAATGGAGCAGCGAGATTTTACTGATTATCAATCTTATTGGCTGGCGATCGATTTTATTGGCTGACTTTTTTTTCTTTCTCGTAAGTCTTTCTTTGTCGATCTTTTCATGGAACTACCTGCAGCTATGTCTATTTATGTAAGAATTAGTCCTTCGTTACTCGTAACTCATTATAAATAGGCTTTACGAACGTAACGTTTATTCTTTGAAGCAATCAGAAATTCTGTTGTCTGCTATTAAAGCCGGTGAAATATTTAAAGAAATTCTTTTCCATTTTTAACGTCCAAGTAATTTTGATGCAGAGGAGAATACCGAAGCTCATTAGACTTTCATTAACATCATTACTGATAAGTCTGAGGATGGTTAATATGAATTTAATAACTAAGCAAATGGGTATTATGTAAAGTAAACGATCTTCATTACAGAACAGAGTCCGCGACCAGACTCAATTAACGTTTTCCATGCTACATAGATACGTATTAGACAGTTAAGAAAAAATGTTTAACAATAAAAAAAAAATAATTTCACACTTATCTAACCAGGTGATAGTAAAACAATAATAATAGTCTTTAGGATAATAATTCCCATAGTTACTTTTTCGTAAGTCGTACAGTAGATACCTAACCTAACAATTATTTTCTCGCTCTCATTGTATGCTGATACGCGATGTCGTAGCAGCAGGCGTGCACGATCGACACCTCCGCCATATTGGTAACGTTGATAATTTGCATTCGGAACACCACCGTGGTGCTGGGGGGTATTGTGGAGATAGAAAAAAAAACAAACAACCATACTGTCAAGTTCGCGAGTACAAGAAGCCAAAGCGGGGCAGATTTGAACGACGTAGAACAAGACACCGAAGAAGGAGAAACAAAACGCAAAAAGGTTTAATATAGAGATCACTTGTGACGCGCAGGAATTTCAATTATGCTCGTGCGAGAAGATCCTTGAACATTCAAAAACCCTAAGTCATTCTAATGGGTAATGTTTGTTCATCAATAATTTATATCTATCGCTCCAAGTCGATACATCCGGAATTGTTGTAATAATTCAAACGTATTTTTGTATACGGCCAAATCGCACCCACCTTCGAAAGTGCGTAAATGAATTAGCATAGGTATGCCAAGGAAAATATATATCGAAGATGGAAAAATACACTTTGAAAATTCGTAATCGAGATTGCAAATACTGTACATAGAGAATAAGAGCAGTCGACATATTGTTATGCAAAAATGGCATCTGGATAGTCGCGAATCTCCGTCCATAAATTTAAAGCCATGGTATTTTGCATGCGCACTGTATATATATTTATATATATATATATATATATATATATATACTACGGAATGTTACGCTAGATAGCTACTTTATAGTTGTACTGTTGCAAATGACGAGCTGCATAAATTTCTATTATCACGCTACCCGTCTAAATCTACCGTTAACAATGTACTGTTACCTCGCCATCAAGAATCGCATCAGTACAACGTCAATTTTCGCGTCTTTCTGAATGACCCATTTTGAAATTCAAGACAGTCGATATCTCTCGCACGAAATCGACTTGACCTTTGACCCAGGTAAAATTTTTCAAACCTATTACACAAAGCACCCAAATTCTTGTTCGAATAGCATGTTAAAAAAAATATCGATAATTTTTTGTTTTCTTCCCATGTTCATAAACGTCCAACAACTACCCGTGCAATGCATTAACGTTTCTCCGTGCTATGATAGATGATGGAACCTGTCGCTCTGTTTCCTGAAGGTTGATGAATCGTGGACCACCCGTAGCATCTTGTTTCTCACCGTTTAAGCTCATCCTGAGTATCGAGGACGAATGGTCCTGTAGTTGAAGCCGGCATACCATGACGTGCGACACCCCCGCAAAATGGGGTAAAATTTGTTTATTTCTCCTGCCAATGATTTACTGACTGGCTGTGACTGCTGGCATTGGATTATCGGTACGTCTGGTTTTTGCGAGGGTGCGAACGAGAGTTGTTGATGATTTATCGAATGTCACGCGAATACTTAAAGAATTTTTCATTATCCTTGAGTGTCGCTCTATCGATTAAACCGGCTGCGTATCTCGTCAAGGTTCTCCAAGACGAAGTGCAAGACCTCGATGGACAGCTTGTAAAAATTCATGGACTATTAAAGCATCGAGATACAAAAAGTTCTAACTTGCTGGATTCTTTGTACTATCGTTGTACGAAGTTCTCCAGGAGAAACGAGACTGTGAGAACGTTACGAACGGATTTGTCAGTTAGGATGGAGCTATGAGGTAGGGTTAAGATTGTGCTGTCAGTAAATGTATATATATATATATATATATATATTCGAGGATCCCGGATCAGGAATAGTTGGATGTTATGATAGGTAAGCCGTAACGAGAATTCATGCGTAAAATCTTGCAATAAATTATATAATTTCTTATAGTTATATAACATAACAAATATCAAAACTATGTGTAACAGCAAAAGTATGTTCATGAAAAAGTAAAAAAAAAAAATTTTTTTGTTCAACGAACAATTTTTTAAAGACATTTTATTTGAATAGTACACGGACTATGTAAGTTTTCATGATGAAAGCTAATGAAGTTTTAGACAGTTGGTTCAATTGTAAGAAATTGGATTTGAGACTTTAGTTACTTTACCCACGCAACTAGGTAAGAATGTTATTCATGAAGTGTGAATATAGGAAGGAGAACCTCTTGGCCACGACTATCCTACGCTCTTCCTATTCCTATTCGTAAAGTCATATGTATAGCGTAAATATATATATATGTACGTATGCCTATTAGGTGTGGTCGCAGACCTAGGCTAAGGGGTCTTGAAATATGTAGTTCCTTATGTGTTTCGCTGCATGGATTCAGGTCGACGACCCGACCCCTGAAATAATTGCCACGATAGTTGGGTTGACATCGCGGAAAGTGAAGGATAAGTAAATAGTCTAAGTAAAATGTAATTAGCTACGGAGGGTAAATTCGTTACCGTGGTATTTAGAAATGTGGGCGTTCAGGCTGTTATACTTTTGCCGCAAGGCCAATTCGAATGAAATGAATAAGAACGGTGTGAACAACCTCCAACTTTGAAGTAAAGAGGACAATTACGAATCTTGGAAAATGTCATAAAGAGTCAATAAAACCGTGAAAAGGTAATAAAATGAAAAGAAATGGAGAAGAGAATTTTTTTGAGAAAACAACATTTTTCAACCAAATATACAGAAATTCTGATATTTTCAAAAAAAATATGCTTGTCATCCTACTCAATATCTTCAATGTGCTACTCATGTTTCTTACTAACGATATATTGCCTTTCAACAGAATTCACTGAATTTCCGAATCGAGCAATTTCATGACCATAAAATAGTTTCCTCTTAGTATATCACAAAATGGTATATTTACTCTTAAAAAAATACTTAGACTGCACTTATAATTAAACAGTGATTACCAGACCAGACGAGAAGTTCTTTGCATAGGTTATACTATGTATACAGATGTATATAGCCTCAAAGCATGTTTCTTGACGAAGGTCCCAATTCCCGAAATGTGAAAATGGACATAAGCTATACATAGAACTATACAGTTGTAATATACCAGTAAAAAATGACAGCTTTCATTGAATTATCTAAGCATCGTTAGACCGCAAACTACAACAGACGATAATATCCGGCTGAAAATTCCTCTATAAATCATTTTCAAAGTACGTAAAAGTTTTCGTACTCGTACAATGTCATGATGGGCAATAAACTAAACCCAAAAAGTAAGCGGACTTTGGTTTGTCCCTGTTTCTCAATGACATCCCATTGTGGGTCTAGAATGTGACTGAGTTAAATGAAAATTTGAATTTTTTTTGTTCATGTCCACAGAGGGTTGTCGTTCGAGAATGAATGCCGAGTGAACGGTTAAAAATTATTGACACTATGCATAGCAAAGAGTTAACAAATCCCTTATTTTTCATTTGTCTGCCATCAAGTGAGCAAGAGCTGGCTCTCGTTAGCACTACGGGGTATCCCACCATGGACAATTATAGATATCTACTGAGAATCAATTTCTTTAAGTTAGCGATCATATTTGGTATCGCTTAATTAAGCGACTTGAGATAAGACGTAGTCTACAGCCGTCGTCACTTCCTGAGGCATCGCTAACTCCTCAAACGAGAATCGCCAGCTTTAAAACCGGTCATTATCCAATTATCGATGAACACCTTTATATCCTGCGAATACATTAATTAACTGCGTGCGATCAACCACGACCTTCCTCGAGGCGAAGCCGTCGAGCCTAGTTACGCTCGAACTAGTTTAATCGAAAATACCAGAAGATACCACAGGGTGAGAATGAAAAAGTTTAGTGATAAAAATGCCTAAACACTCTCTGATGGAATAAGAGGAAGCACTGCAAAGCTAAAAAAGTACATAACAATCTCGAGTCAAGTTCGAGCCTTGAGAAATAATTTTTTGGTGTTCGCTGGTAATTGGGTTCGCCGCGTACCAACGTGCGTATGTGAGTTCCTATACTTTTTTTACCATGGTCTCATACAGCAAAACAGTACACGGCATCGTGCTTGTACTCGTTTACAGTGGAAAAGAGAATAAAATGAAAATTTAAGAAAAAAAGAACTGAACTACAGAAAAGGCGTCTGCAGTCACTTTAATTAGGTTTAACACGGTCACAGTCACGTGTTACATTTTTCTCTTTTTCTTGCATTTTTTTTCCCCCTTTACTTTCCATTAAAACTGTTCTTTTTCACCAACAGGTAAACTTTCTCGATTCCCGACAAGGTCTAGGTCTCAGAGTATGTCGATAGATTAATTGATATGTAGATAAATGAATGTCGGCTTCTGTGCGTGCCGAATACAGACGTCGTACACGGTGGGCAACATTTCTTCGGCGACATTGCAATTACCCAGACTGCATCGTATATGCGAAGGCATGTATCAAGAAGTGCAAAGTACTTGGATACATGGATGCCTGTTACAGATCATTGGAGCTACCTCATTGTCATTGCTGCATATCAATTTAATCGACAGTCTCGCCCATACTGCAGCCGTCTACTTGCACATGATTTATCCGGAATTTAATCAATAATTAATGTACTGCTATACAATTTTTATACGGCTCCCGTGTGCCAGGAATGGCGGTGGATCTTTATAATCGAACGCTATAAGAAAACTCCCTTCGATCGTGAATCTGTATACATTCATCTTCTACGTCTGTACAACGATGCCAAGATAACCGATCTCCTGGGAATGATTGTCGTTTCTCGATTTAGAACCATGCGGAACTGACCGTTCCCAAGGTCACTCTTCAACCTGTACTACATCCGTTTTACTTGTCTATTAAGTCGAAGATTATTTTAACTGCTACCAGCACGATTTCGACATTTCTTTTCAGCTATAATCGAATATTTATTAAATTCAATATCGTCAATTCCTAAAAAGTAAATTACAGAATAATCGAATAATCGTATCGGAGATTATAAGTGTCTGAAAGAACAGCCACTGAAGTTTTACTGAAACGAAATTAACACCTCAGGCTTTTATAAAGAAAGTGACGTTGAATACTTCCAGCATGTACCATACAGCCATGAAATAAATAGTTGACCACAGCGAACGTCGACTAGATAACGTACGGACGGTATCCTTGACTCTAGTGACACACGCAAGCCTACTGTGTATATTTCTATGTATAAATCCGTTCAGTAGCTGCCGTCACAGGTTCCCTGCGCTCCTTTTACGAGAAAGTGTTCTCGACATAACGCGATTACAGAGAACTGGGACTGCATAATTGTGATTCTATGCTCGTAACCTGTGTTATGTGAATACCTATAGATAGATAGGTCTTGACAATAGAAGATTCATCTTCATTGAAATTACGATATTTAAAAAATCTGGATTTTTTATCGCTTGGATAGGTATATAATTTGTCAGACAATTAATAAAATTACTAACATTACTCACCAGTAGGACAAGTACCGTGCACGTAGCGGTCTTCTCGAATAATACTCTGTTTGCCATCTCTCCAACTGATGCCCTCCTACCAGTACATCATGATCGTCAGCGTTGCATGAGTAATGACAGCCAATGCGCCCTTATTCTTTAGTTAAAATCACAATCCACCACAGAACCAACACGACAGAGGATAAATTACATAAGACGTAACGTTGCTTGTATACCACGTTTTCTCGTCTTTGTTGAAAATCAATAAAGTTCCGTCTAGTGAGATGAAAACAAAATTAATTGGTCTCAATAAATTAATATCCTCCGCTTTTGAATTCCCTCGTACAAATAGAACCGCTAAGGATTTTCTAATAAGCCAACGACTATCCCACAGGTTGCTCTGCTTCAAGAATAAATATCAGATAAACTCCAATCTTCTAGCTGTCCTGATCGTTAGAGTGATGTGTGCGGTCCTAACCGTAGCACAGGGCTCGGGCAACTGACAGCGGGTCACAGTCGAGCCACACGGCGCCACGCCGTTCACAGCTGATCTGCCGCTTGCTCTGCCCTCTCTCTAACACAGAACACCGTACGAAACACGAAAGTGATTACGATGCATTGTAATCTAGCATAGAATAAGATTTCCCGAGTTGGCACCGTCAAAGCTTAGTCAAAACAATCACTATTGACGAATCTTTTTTACGGCCTCTAATGGTACTGGACACTAGACTGTGTTATGACGCTTTAAAAAGTAGATGGCGTTGCAAACACTTTTACCAGAGAATTTTAAACAAGAGTGATTACAATGGTTATGTGAATTTTCAAACTTAACGGCTCAATGCAAGTATTATGCACGAGGTTATCGAGACGATCCTCAAGAGCGTTTTTCACGGACTAGAAGTACCTTCTCCAGCGCACAGGTTTATCCTATGCCGATGAACGAACTTGGTTAATCCAAGCTTCGATCCCCACCAAGACGCTCTCCATAGTAGCGATTAGAGGATGGAGGATGTGCCATATGATGCAAGAGATCCCTCGAAGCGACTAGCATAAGCGGGTAAGTGACTATGCGAGTGAGAGCCTGTCTAAAGTCACGGCATCATCGGCTGCGCCTTGCAGGACGTCGATGACTGCTGGGGCAATACGGAGCGATTTAATAAAACCGTTGGTCAACAGATCGGGATGAATAACCGTCCTTGCCGAGGAGCGAGACGTTTTATGTCGATGGGTTACTCTTGCACCATTATAGAATACGTATTTGGTATATTTCGACTTTATCGCTACTGTGGATGACCTTGATTTGACGATGGTTCTTCTTGCAGCTGGTGGCTTTATGGTGGCCATTGAAATCTTCGGCGTTTTTCATCTGACAAATATCTTAGTAATTGCAGCCATCGGTCTTCAAAAAATTCATGGTATTTCCGGCACTACGTTCCAGACAACCAGATCCCGTCCTATACTCCAAGACTCGTATACGTTACGCGTCAAGGACTTGAGTCCTTTTTCGATGGAAAACTTTTTGCGACGTCGCACACCGGTTTCACGGCTCCCTCGATACACACGATAATACTGAATTTAACGTTTCTTCGCATTTCTCGAATGCTTATTCTCGGCTCTCGTGTTCTTTGCATCCCGTATCTCCCGGGTGCAGTGCATTCGCTGACCGGTAATGGCTCCAGGAATTCCCGATGGAGCCTGTCCGCCAGGAGGTCATCGTCGACCTAGACATATGCATCCGTGTGTATTGTTTCCATCCAGAGCATTGTTCTACGGATGCCAAGAGCTCAATACACCTGGACTGGGTACCCACTTGGTCCTTATCGATGTTTTATGCTTAAGAGAAAAATTTGGATGCTGCTCATTCCTAATATACCTGAGATGCACGTTCTTTAATACATCATGAATTTTTTGTTAATCTCGTCTGTGATTCCTCGAATATTTGCCTTGCTTGACAATTTTATAGAAACTAAAATCCGCAAAGGAGATGCCGCAATTCCTAATTTTTAAAAATCCGGAAAATATCGTCTTTACCATCATCGTTAGCTCGATTCTTCGAATCGATTAAGGACACTCGTAGTACCACAACGATACCTACGTCATCTTAGGGAGTTTCGAAGATCACAAGATAAAAGACACGTATTTTTTGTCATAATTGATTCTATAAATACAGTCTAAGGGGTTTTATTATATCTTAGGAAAATCCACGAGAATTCCTTAGTAATCGGTACATCCGGTATTGACGGCAACTAATCAATCGTGTATATTACTTATATCCGATATAACAAATCACGTGAAATAATTTTGTTTTCGAAATCTCCTTTGTGTGCTTTTGCATCCTTATTACTACTAAAATAAAATCTAGAACGTCTTTCGCAATGGTTATTTTAATCGATCGAAAGTTACCGATCTAATTCGAATAGGATTATAACGCAACTATCGTGCGTTCATAACGACGATGAAAAACGTGGCTCCTGAGGATCGACTGGTTTAATTGGAGAATAGTGATTCTCGAAATGGCATAATGCGTCTATTTTTAGTGAACAGTTATCGCACGACCCATCTTGCCTGTTAACGGTGTCCAGGAGTTCAAACACCCCAAGCCACCTAACTATACATACATAGATATACCATTTTAAAGAATCCGGGTGCATAACAATGTAAATCATAATAAACCGCAAGCAGTGATTATGATCTTCCAAATGAGAATCTTAGAAGCGTAAAATTTCTCGAAAAAGAAAACAAATGTCGAAAGTTCACCGTAAATAAAAAGGAAACCGATCCTGTTGAAGGTAAACACGAGACTATGAAATTTCCAAAAAAATACATAATCGCTAGATACTAGAAAAAACAGGAGTAGCATAATCCATACTGCATTCCTGAAAAAAAAGGACAGTATAATTATATTTCATCCAAATAAAAAGCACAACATATTCACAAGTCATATGGTACTTCGTCATGGGAGAAAAACTGGTGGCTATAAAAGTGAAGTATTCCTATACCTCAGGAACAATACAACCAACTGCTTATATATCACTTAACAAATCAGTAATACTTTGTGAAGATGAAAAACATGCCTGGACCAAATCATTACCGCTTGACTCTTTCCGAACTGTATACTTATCCAACCCAGGTAGTCATTAAATTATGAGAAATAACATACGTATATCTCAGTGGCCAATTGTTTCACATTAAAATATAAGTGATCGTTAAATTGATAAAAAAATTGTGTAGTCTCTCTGAAATATACTTTACTAAATTTGTACATCCAAGTCATGTCTATTAATCATATCTATACAAAAAAAATATATATATATACACAAAGAATAATATCTGCAAAACACTATCTCCACACATGATTGACGCAAGAATTCTACTCTCAATAAGCAATAAGAATTTCAAACGGTTACAGATATAATCGTATACAGTAACGTCACTCACTCTATGCACGTATGCACGTGTGCACATATAGTTAAGAATGCATAACAATGCATACACGAAGAATTACACGACACAATAAATAATTTGATGCGACTCTTATCCCATGGTTGGCCTAACTGGCTGTAAACTATATAAATATAACTTCATATCCAGCTGACAGATAATAACAACTAGATTATCTTTGAGATTCAAAGAAAACACTATTAAAGGACTATCAGCCATTCAGATAATCATATGTGATTTGTCTGGCGGTTTAGAACATGTAGAATGCTGTTACAAGTTACAAGTGTGGTTTGATACGATCTGATATAAAATTACAGTCGATTTCTCAGCTCCTGATTTGATCCCGCAAGCGACTTGCGAACTCGATGGATTTTCTTGGCCAAGGTCCTCGGCCAGTACCTTATGCATTTATCTTTAATACGTACAGCTCCGATACGTGACAGATATATTCACATCTGTGGACCGTGAAGCTGTTCGTTGGTGTCTCATAAATTTACAAAAAAAGTAACAACCGAGACAAATCGGTACGTCGTATAATTCATTTTGATGGAGATCGTGTTGCATCTGCACGCGCCTTAAGATTCATCCAACGTAGAGTAACAGTTAAGATAAAATCATGGACACGATAATAGCGATGTGCTTGATCGAATTACATAAATTATTTTTAATAAGAATTATGATATCGATGAAAGATCGATGATTAATTTTTGACGTAAATGATAGCTCGTTAAAGATTACTATATACATGGATACTGACTCAGATAATGAAGTTTTGTATTTTTTATTTTAATCCAGTGTATTTCACAATGGATCGAGTCACGTATTGGGATTGCATCAAACTGTCTTAAAGTACCTTACGATTTCGTTATTTTCATGGAAACGAGTGACGTGGTTTTAAATTGTCGCCTTGTGGAACTTCCCGTAACTATGAGCAATCGTTGAATGACGTTAATTAGGTCGAGCTTGATAATTACCTATTATACATACTATATAAATACTTCGAATGAATTGTAATCGGGCATTTCATGCATTAAAATTTTCACGTTTTAAAAAAAAATAATAATTTGCAACGTGGGGTATAAGCATTATGGCGAAATAGGAATTATAAATGTCATAATGCAAAAAGTCGCGCTGACAAGAGTCGCACAAACGCCACGACGCGAAAGCAAAGGACTTAAATTGTTTTGAAATAACGACGTAACACTTGCCGGTGGTTTTGGGCTCGTTTACAATGTGTACTCAGGGTATAACGACTGTCCGATGCTGGTAAAATCATAAAGGAAAATTGCTATCCCAAAATCCCATTAAAACCACCATAAAGAACCTCTACGGTTGTAACTAATCATAAAGCGCCAAGAGATACACTGTCCCTTTAAGTTATATTATGTCGTATACGTAGAAAATAAGAAGCCTTGATTCTTGATGAAAGTCAATTATAAAAAACATTTGATTCAATAGAGCGAACTTGATCACCAATCGTAATACTATTTCAAACGTCCATACACACCATCCATTCCGAAAACAGGTTTCGATAACACATAAATACTATGAAAAATATATGTCAAGGTTCTCGTCTCTTAGAGCGCTGAACCTCGAGCACGTTATCTACTAAGAAATTGTGGAAAAAAAGTAAATAAATACGCCCATTGAAAACGCTACCGAACGGTATATATGTGTATGTACATCCGTACTATTAAGAATTCGCATCATCGTCTGAATCATCAATGAGACTCGTCTCCGTCGTGATTCCCAGTCCTTGACATAGAAGACTCTTAATCGTTAAGAAACCCGTTTCCATGTTTCGTCAAATACGTAGATATTACGAACGTAGTATCATCTTCACGGATCATAAGCACGCAGGTGGATAAAAGAAGAGCTAGTATAATACAACATTTGTTTGGATGATTCCAGGATGAGTATACGTAAAATATTAATGATTGTGTACGATGATTTTGTTCATTAACGATAGAATACGAAGACGGACGAAAGTCGTGACGTCGTAGAATAAAGAAAATGGCGAAACACGTCTAGTGGCTGCGGTCTCTTAATTTGTATGTTTCCACGGTAAGACATCGGTGACCCGCCGACGCGCATTCCATCGGTGGATGCTGAAGGCCCGGGAGCTATCTGTAACCATTAAAGCGGCAAAACAGCAGCCTTATAAATGCCTGGACATTCGTGTAATTAATTAACTCAATAAAGCAACCGATCAACAGACATTTTTCATTGTGTTTTCGCGACGGCGCGCATATAATGTACGTAAGGCGGTAGCGCGGCGTGAAGATTGACATTAAGTTTATGGAGTACCTATATATACGTAAAAGGGACTTTTAATCGGCCCTAGACGTCGCGATCGATTCTTTACGATTTTCAATTGACTAAATATTCAACCGATTCGCGATACGTTCCACAAATAATTATCGAAGACATAAACTGACTGAAGTGTATATACATATATTACCTATATATTACATCGAAGTACATTATAAAATGGAGGCGTTGAAAATCGCCTTAAACTAACTGCTCTTCACTTTACGTATAATAAAATCGTTACTTTATCACCGTAACTTTTTTCAATTTCTTCCTTACCGACATTCTTAACGTTATCTGGATTAGAGCTTTTCCCGGAATTGAACCAGCGCGACATCTCGCGAGCAACGCAACAGAATAGGACGTGGTGGATTTCCCTAAAATTTATAACCTGATTGTGGAATTCCGGTTTTTCTTGGCGGAAACAACAAAATCGGTTTATCTCATAACGGTCAAGTCCGTCGATCCCGAATAAGCTTTTCTTTCGATAGACCTGTTAAAACCACTATAAAACCGACTGCAACCAGTTAGACTACGTAGGACCAGTATAAGGCGATTAAGCTTTTTCGTAGACAGTATGAATCGCGCATTTAATTAACTATGTAGCTTCTTTTGTTACACTTGTCAACAAGGACAGGACGACGACGAATTTTGGTTTGATAAATATTCCGGATTTTTTTTTCACCAAACGTTGTCTGACTCGTTTATATAAACAGACCATTAACATCCTCCGGACAGATTCGATTTATATTATCCTGTCGATAGTCATGAACATCCATTCCAGCCACTGGCTTAATATTTCCTTGTTCTTAGTTTCCCATTTTTTATTTTCATTAAAAAAAAATAAACAAATAATCGAGAAATTCTTCGCGTGACGTATTTCGATACGCGGATTATATTTCGGTGGGATATGAATTCTTTTTAACCGCATAATTAAACGACTTCGTCCACAGCTCCAGGATTTCCATAAAGCATTAAACTGTAATCCGAGTCTTGTCGACTGCTTGCCGTCGTTGGGAATCCGCATCCGCGTGAACGCGTAAAAAGATTGTGTGGTTACTTGGTACTTATTTTTGGACCAAGACAGCATTTTAAAGTGGGTTAAAATAAAAAACAAAAAAATTGTATATTTTTCATATTTATCGTTGGCATACCATATACGTTTATCCATCGTTGGATCATATGAAATCCTTGAAGTCAGTATCGAAGCGTCTAAAGGATATTTTAAATTGAATTAAGACTCTCGAAGCATCCTCGCTTTTGTCTGCTTTAATGAAAGCGTCAATTTAAGGATAAATCCTGTTGACTTGCGCGGCCTTAAAGCGTCACTCCTACTCCAAAGCCATGACAGCTCGAACGTTGGAGCCGTCGTGTTTTCTCGTTTCGATTAAATTTTCAGGATAACCCTGCTTCTCTGACCTCCCTTTGTGTCTGATTCTTTCGCATTTGATGAAATATCCATGCAACTTGCTGTGCATATGTAATGCTCGTGTATCCTTACCTTACCTTATGTATGCATGTATGTACATATAATTTCATATAAACGCAGGAAGATTATCGTACACTCTATTTAAATGTCCTGCAGATACGAATCATTAGGTCCTTGAATTTCTCGTTTATGATATAAATAAAATTTCATATCGCCATATCAAATGCACTTTACATGCGTAGTAAAAAAATTTCAGAAAGATAAATGCTATTTTATACGGATAAATTTCGTGAGTCCCATAACGCTGCTTTTTGATGTTTCACAGGATAATTAATATCGGCGTGACTAAAATTTGTGCTAATTAGTGTCGACAGGTTGTTGATATAAAAAATATGGGGGGGAAGAAAAAATGTCGTGAGCCAGTAATCCAATTTGAAAAGTGTGTCAAAGTGGCGCCGTTAATTTTTTACAGACTGACCGCTGGTAATCAGGTTATTTTATTGACCATTTTTAATATCAATGGCGGAGGATTCGTCTGTGATTTTTTTCTTACTCTTTAAATCCTATAGTCTCGTGTGCAGTACTCTTTTAATATATTATATATGAACCTTGATATTATGGAGTATCGATCGGCCCACCCATTGCGCCGCCAATGATTATCACGCTCTGAGATAACTCCGAATTTGTTAATTACTTTTCCGAGTACGTGAGCAGTAGTGGTGTATTTAAGTAATTTTCTTATCTCATAATGTCAACGCTAACGGCCTGGTAAGTGGAATCTCTTACAATCAAAAGGTCCAGGTAAAACTTTGTCCAAACAGAATCTGTTCTCATTGTGAAATATCGAAATCGTATTTAGTAAATAAAACATATAATTATACAAACTCAAAATTGTATAAAATTACATTTTAAAGAATTACGCAGCGTGTAATGTCGATTAAAAAGAAATAGGGAAAAATTATTTTCGTTACCCATCAAGGATTTTTTATTACAACTTATATCCAATACAAGTAAATTTAACAGATTACGATTACTTGAAAAATCTAAGGATATTAAATAATTTTTAAATCTTTTATATGATGCTGAATCGCCGCACGCGTAATATTCCCTTTAGTCCTATAAAGATGTGATTCATTGATTACAAATCGAACAAAGTGACAATTATTTATGTCCCATGCATTGAATTGCAGGTGCAACTTAATTACAAAGTCAGTAAGTCGATACTCAATACAACTGTTCAATAATTGCCTTTCAATAATAATATACCTCACGAAAATAATTAGCGTAAGATTCAACCGGTTATCAATCAGAATCGTTTTTCATTCCATGGCTAAGAGAGACAACCCGTGATTGGGTTTTATACTTTATTGCGATTTAAACGATACTACGAATATCTCAAGCTGTCTATCTAAACCAAAGAAATGTATTTGCAGTCGGAAGCGATCGAGGATCGATATTTATTGAATTACTGATCGGTAAAGTCACATTAAAATATTCGATCGGTATGCTATGAAATTGTACGCGAATGTATATCTTCTTGCAACGAAAGGAATGCGACGGGCATTCGGTATACGGAATGCATTGATTGGACCTGTCGTGTGCCCAATCGTGGAATGTACATTCCAAGAGTGATCAGCAAGATTCGATGATCTTAACTCCTGCATATTGGAGTACGATCAATAACTTAACGGATCTCAATACAATGTAATGGCCACAACCTGAAATGCCTATCGAAATTTTCATCACGACACGATGACACAGTGACGATCGCTTGAAAATACTTATACGGCGCTCGATGAATATCGGAATCACGTGTAACGGAAACATTCGATTCGTGCCGGTTTGACGGAAAGATATAAAAAAAATTTTTCAATTTGAATTATCGGATTTTTTTTTCACTAAAGGGATAAACGCAAAGTTATTCGTGTACTAACAAGGGATTGGTGATTCACCAAGTTACCAGGAATGCCGATCCGCAGTCTATGTTGCGCGTTTTAAATATTTACATGAACGCCGTTGGTAAGATATTAAAATAGCGGGAGCTTGTCAGATTGATTAATGGCCCGCGTAATTAACACAATCGCAGGAATGCAGTTGATGAATGCAGTTAGGACTATGAAACACTGCAAGCGCGAACTTACGTAGGAACCTGTCAACGATTACCCGACACCTGTATACAATATAATTAGAGCTTGTATTAAAAAATATCTTTACACCTTAAACACTCAATTTCCAAATATTCATAAATTAACAATATTTTAATATTCTGTATTTATTTTAACAGTACAGTAAACCCCTTGTAAGAGCAACCGTATATACAGCAATGCATAAATGATGGTAATTAGCAGATCACTTATATTCGCTTTAAACAATTTTTTTTTTCTAATTCAATATAAATTTTATTTCCCAATAGATCTGCAAAAGAAAAATTGCAAAGATTATAAGAGAGGCAGAGGAACAAGTGTTTTTTTTATGCTCTGGAAAGGAGGCCTTCTGTTAAGAGAAAGGATTCGCGATACAGAAAGATTATGCAACAAAGTAAAGCCTTAAATACTAGATACAGAAATTTTTGTACTACAGTTTACTATTCATTGAAGTGTTGTTTATCTAAAAAAAATGGCATAATTAAATTCGTGATAATGAAAAAAACAGTTATAAGGCATTCTAAAATGCAAGAAAGTGCTGCTTTTCAGCTGCTAGTTCCCGCCATTTCAATCCTAGTTAAATTATAAGGCACAATGGCAGAGGCGCAGTTGGCCACCATTGCGTCATTTTTCATGGCGCCAGACTCGACTGTTATACCTGCCCAAGCCCCAGGCTCATCTACCTAACGGACTGTAGCCATCAAAACAATCTCTACCTTCTCCCTTCGTGACTTATCATATTAGATATTAGTTATCATTTTCCATTCGATAATCCCTTGTCCAGAAGAAAATACCTAATATGGTTGTTTAATATATATATTTTTTAAAATAAATTCTGTCTTCAAGTTTCCCTATGTAAAATTTCATAAACTGTCCATATATTTAATATCGAATGAACTGGTTCACACGTTTTTCAATTTTCCTTATCCGTTAGTCGTACTTAACATTAAACTTAAAGTCATATTCGTCCAATAATTACACTAGAGTCAACCTTGCTTCCATATGCCTGCAATAATAATGACTATATTTTGCTGGCACTGCCTATGACAGGAAGTAATTCTAACTGTTGCGACCTGAAAAGTGCCTCTCTCTAGTTTACGCGTGTAACCGAATATTATATAGTAAATATACAAAAATTTAAATGAACACGCAGAAGCATTCTCATGGCTGCGTCATTGATTAACTGGAAGACTGAAGAATTTTTCTGAGTCCGTATTACCTACGTACGTATGTAGCACAATATTGCATCGAGATCAGATGATTGCGTCATTGAATCATGGCGCCAGACCCATTTCGTCTAACGGGTACGAAGCATCAAAACAATTTTCTGTTTATCTTTTTCGTTTATTCCGCCTTGTGGTACTGAAAAGATGGTCCGGTATGCTCGTGACTATCATGTTTTTATCACACCATAACTTAATTGACGCAGCCCTTTCCTCTTACCTTCTCTTTCCTTCGTATCACCTGACTCCTCGTCTCTACAGCGAGAGAATTATGTGCAACATATCATAGTGAAGTATAATTAGACGAGCGGTTAAATGTCAGAAAATAAAAACTTAGACTTTTACAAGATTGCCTTCTATGGGCGTAAGTAATATCGGTGGTGGTTGTTTGATTGACGATATTGAAATTCATCGATGAAAATATATAAGAATAGGCGAGAGAAAAAATGGAACTGTTATTTCCTCGGGGCTAGATAATTAGAGTGTCACAAAAGAATTGTAAGATTGTGTGGAATGCAATGGGCCAAATTACGTTATTAACGGGAAATAATTAATCCGAAAATCGTTAATAATTAGTTGAAAATATTTCATTGATGTTATAAAAGGAATGTAATAGCGCTTGTACACGTAATATTGTTTGTAAGAAATTGTGTGATGCATACAGTGCATCGTTTCTTTTATGTAGAGTCGAAATCTTTCGGGGTTTGGATCAAAATAGAATTCGTCATTGGGGATCAACCAGCTCATATGGTAAATACAGTATTTTGTTATTATTGAATTCGGTCGGTAAGTTAAATACTTGCTAACTATCCGTTGGTAAGTTCCATCAAATTCCATACTAAATGCTTGGGTCATCCTTCGAAGTCTTTGTAGTCAGGGGACAGTTCGATCAACGAAAGATAGGAGCATGGTTGATAAAAATATATACATTAAAAAAAAATGAAATTGTTTTAAAATAACGTCCTGACCTTTATAAATATCCTGACACGTCCTGGTTAGGTGACTAAGAGAGTTTTAATCATTGCTCAAAATATATATTAAATGAAGGTTTTGTGACCCTTGAGGCTGTTAAAGGCGACGCGGAAGAATTCGTATAAAAAAATACGGAAATCAAATGTACGCGCAAATTAATAAATTCTGTCCTGAAAGATGAGTAGCAAGGTTGTTCAATAATGACTAGTTGGAAACCAATTTGTCAGCCAGCTCAACGTTCCGCCGTTCACCAATTTTCTTTCTAATGATCGATCTAAAATTAAAAGTCGCATAAAACGTATTCTCAAGGAAGGCATTTTTTTTAGGTGCGGTAGGCATCTATAACAAAATTTTTTGCCTGTTGCGTCAGGATGATCGTATGTCGGTCTTGCCAAATATGTACAATCATCAATGATATTTGCTCCATTAAGAAAGTATGAAAAACCAATAAGCCAATGACGTCGTGTCTTGTAGAATGTAGAACGCAAGGTTGAAATCGCTTTGGAACGACCTTTACATCCTATAATCCAATTCATCCTTCTTTTATCACCATGATACTCGCATATCTTATTCTGGAATTTGGATAAGTACGCGTACGCGTACCTAAAATAAAAAAAAAAATTGATTTTCACTATATGTAATATTTTCGATATTCTTTCAAAAATCTTACCAATATCGTGTAACGAAATTTCTTGCAGCTTCGCAAACCTTTGTGCAACGTTCCGCGCGAAACTTCGTATGTCCAGCAGGAATGAAAGTCTTGGATTTTCTAAAGAACGTAGATTCCAGGATATTACGATAGTTGCGCCACTGGTAGTCATATCGCGTGAACAACAAAAGCAATATTGCCGTACAATTGCATGGCCGTCGATCAATTTCGATCACGGTAGAAGTTCGATTGATTCCTCGTAGATGCAATCAGTATACATTAATCAGCTAATAATTAACGTTGTGATCGTAGTAACATGATGGAATTTCAACAATGACAGCACACAAAAAAATAAGAAATTACAAAACATACAATAAAATAAATGACCCATAAAATTCTTAGGGTTTGTATTATTTTAGAATTAGGTCAAATTTCTCATAAATATATCATCCTACCATGATACCATGCTATACATTCTTTTCAATACTGTCACATAAACAGTATGAAATTTCATATCTAAAAAAAAGCTCCATCACGTATTTCGCACACTGTATAAATAATTCCAGAGTTAAACAAAAATTTTCTAATTTACCTTTCGCCACTTAACACGTGTCGGTAACATAGCCCTCGTTACAGCATCGAATGGTCCATTGTAAATGTCAAGAAGTTCACTGCTGAACGGATTCTGGGTTAACCGACCTATCACATTATGCAAGATGCATTATCCGAAGTTGCATTTCACACTGTTTCATAAGGTAAAATCTACTGTATATCCAAACACATTTAACACTGTCTAGTAGTATGTAACTGGAGAATCGGCAGTAATCTGCCCCGCGTCCTTGGCATTAAAAAATGTGGTCCAACTTCTGACACGTGAACAGATTGCGTAACGGACCACGGTAGCAATCATACCGTTGACAATGCACCTGCTCTCATGTTTTCACCATACACAATAAACTGTACAGATGCGTTAAAAGATAATTGTCAAACCAACAGCCAATTGGCCATGTGGATTAAACATAACAGACAGGTTCTGTCATTTCCTCTATTATACGTGAAATATCTAATGCAAGGAATACGTCCCGTTTGTATAATAAAAAAAATAAAGGAAATCTCACAAGAACTGGAATTTCCAAAGCTACATGCTACAGGATATCCAACGTGTATGGACCTTAAGCATGACAATGTTCTCAAAGTCGTAGTATAGTAAAGTGAAGTCCACATTGCTAGACAAAGTCGAGGTGGTGGTCGGGCCCATGGGCGGGCTCTGCCGCTCCCGATGGGGACCTATATAAGTAGACTGACGGAGCGCGTAACGCGATCCTATAATACAATCTCCACTGCCTCATCAACAACATGCGGCTCCTCGTGAGTAATTTTGAAAAAAAAAAACTTTCTTTTGGCATTTCCTAACAACATTATTTTGGGATGATACAGAAAGTGTCATTCTACATAAAGATGTCATTGCTGATAATGCGTTCGACATAGAAAGAATTCAGTACACATACTGTCATTTCGAAATCATTCACTTGCTAGTCAACTGGTATATTTTTTTAGAGTCGTACGAAATTTTTCAAAAGATCTAATGCTCCGTGTGAGCATCTATTTAAAAAAAAGTGAATTTCTCCTAAAGCAGAAAATGTCTTCTTTCATGGTTATACATTATTCATAAAACATACAAAACCCTTTGTATCTAAATTCTTTTTTAGAAAGTATTGGAATGCTCATTGAATGCTCAATATTAGCTCATTGTGTTCGGTTTAATCTTTTGAAGGTGTTGCTTTTCCTGGTCGGCGCAAGTCTGGCTGCTCCACAATATAACAATCAATATTCAACAACGACGCCTGTGCCTATTCTCAAGCAGATAAATAGGTGAGTAGGGAATGCATGCGAAATAAATAAGAAATGTTAATCTTTCGATAGAACGCAAAAATTTATACTGAAATATTTTCTTGCGTGACAGACACAACGAGGATGGCAGCTACAGTTATGGTTACGAAGCAGCTGATGGATCCTACAAGATAGAATCAAAGTACCCAACGGGTGAAGTCTATGGAAAGTATGGCTTTGTTGATGACACTGGCAGCATCCGTGAAGTTGAATATGGCGCTTCGCGACGTGGCTTCGAACCGGCCGGAAGTGGAATCAACGTTCCACCGCCAACCGTAAATGGCAACAGTATTGCTGGACCGAACGATCCCGAAGACGATGGACAGTATCGTGAAGATCCTTCGATTTATTATAAAGATCCGAAATATACTAATGGTGAACATTACAAGCCTGCACCTAAGCAGCGTTATCAGCAACCAGCTTATAATCCACCTCAACAA
>JARPRG010000321.1:1875390-1892936 GCA_031001745.1 Hartigia nigra | reverse complement strand
CTTATAATCCACCTCAACAAGGATATCAGCAACCGGCAGCACCACCTGCACCTGCACCTGCGTACAACCCGGCACCAGTTAGGTTAGATACTTTCTTGTAATAAAAAAATAATTGTTTTACAATCACTTCAAATATAAAATTCCTTTCAGATTCAAAGTAGTCATTTCTATTGCTAAAAATGTAGCAGCAGTTAGATACAAAAACAGCGAAATGTCAAGTGAATCGCTCGAAAGTTGTGAACGCGACTTGAATCTTAACCAGATTTTGTGAACTGTGAACTGAATACATTTTACTGTTCCAGATACAACGCACCTGCTGCTTATAATCAACCAGCACCGGTGGAGCCTGAATATCAACAACCGTATCAACCTGAATATCAACAACCTCAGTACCAACCATCTCAGTACTCAGCACCTGCTCCTATTTCTCAAAGCAGATTCCAAGGTCATCCAGCTTCCAATATCGATATCAATAGTGGATCTTATTCTGTGAATTATAGACGATAAGAAATCAGGATACATTTGAAATATCTTTTATGTACATAGTTCTATTTATCTTTGATTTTAATACGGAAAAGCTTGTGTGGCAAACACAAACTCAAAAATTGAGTTAAATTCCCATAGACTTTTACTCGTGTCCTTTTATCGTATTTAAATGGACATTTATTATGCTAATTGTTAATCATTTTATACCTCATCAATTTTTCTTTCAACACTACCTCTCGTTCATTGACTTCTCAGAAACAGATAGTGAGATATTGTATCGTCTGACTTGTAAAGTTTCGCAAAAACCTCAATAGAATAGTAAACTTTTACCAAAATCTTGTATCCATAATCCCACCTATTTTCCACAGGTTCTATAAAACAATTTAAACAAACTATCATTAAATCACATCGATCTTGAACAGCCTTGACAAAAAATGTTGAGTGATACAACGATAATAATTTCACGTAATCCATATAATATGATTGATCATCAAGTCATTATCGTGTACAAAATAAATAATTTGGCAATTTAACTAAGAATCGTCCTACTTCCAATGAACGAATTTCGCTATAACTTTCTCAGCATCACTCATACAGCGATCTATATACATATTGGGTGTAATAAGTTACGTTCTAACACGGCTATCAGCTATCAGAAAAGCCCACAACGTCAAACCATACACGGAAACGCCAACGCGTCGTTACGCAAAGAGGTAAAAAGGAGTAAAAGTCGATATTATCGTTCCAAACAGAAGAGAGGGGGAAGTTAGCTATAGTGAAATAAAGGGAACTTCAAGTCAAAAAAATTAGAATGTCACTATGCCTGTACAGAACATAAAGCAATAATTTTACGTCGAGACAACGTCGATTGCTATACATATACTTTTTTGTTGTCTTTTTTGCTACTTTAAAATCCACGACCTTGCCGCTAAACTACCTTTGTCCACTGCCAGTCGAGAATACCAGTCTCATTTTTCCGCACTAGCAAGGAAGGTCAGTGGGCCCAGGTTTCTGCCACACCCTGGAATTTCATCCAGTATTACTGTCTTCGCCATTGCGGCTATCTCTGCAATTATTACCTTGTTGCTATTATCCAAGTGGACTTTGATGACTATTATCTTAAGAATATCCACGTCCGTTCTGTATACTTAGAAGAAGACTGTAAAAATAAATGATGCACCACCCTGAATTTCGATGAAATTTTTTTTTTCGCAAAGTACAATCAACATGAAACATACACAAGTAACAATCGTAGTGCCTACGCAGATCCTAAGGTCAATTACGTTAAATATTGTTATTGTTGCCTCAATTGATTTTTGAAAAGGTATCGCAAACGTTTAATGTCCTAAAATTAATTTAGGATCCTGCACAGTCATGTCTCTGATATAGTAGGAACCATTTCTCGAGGCCACATTAATGATCTGATCCTGAATCGTAGGAGCAGCTGGTTTGTATTATTTATATATGTATATCTTACATATATTTATAAGTACAGTACGTACAGAGAGTTTTTCATGGGCCACTGCACCTTACCTTTCACAATAATATTTTCTACTCTTTACTCATACATTTTCTTAAGAAATTAAGTAAATTTCTCTAGTCACCTACTGTATATATACAGTAGGTGACTAGAGAAATATATATATATATATATATACGGTGGCCAGCACTAACCTAAACTGATATATTATCTGTCTCGATACCATTGACGTTAATTACACTATAATCACGCGGAACTAGCCATCGCGACAATTTTCACTGGAGGCGATCAATGTCGATATTCTTGCAGTACTCCACGTTGCATTAGCTGCATTCTGATTCAAAGCGTGGTACGCTAAACTATAGTCAACGTATTCTCAGTGGGAAACTGCTTTCGTTTATGCGCATAATAAATAATGCTTTACCTATATACCTTATTATACTGATATATTGAATATATAACAAGTCCTAGGCCAGAGTCCTTATTTTGAGCATTGAAAATCTTTTTAAATATGAATTTCAGTTCAGTAAGAATAATTATATTTTTTTCTTTAAACCGTATTGTATTACATTGATTTTATATGAATATTTATATGTATCAAATAATTCGCAAAGACACGTGTAAGTAGGCAATCTTTCCAGGCCTGAAAAAAACGGGAGAAATGATTCCGTGCACCTTGGCCTGATAAATAAATTATACTCCTATAAATTACAGTCAATGTTCAGTACTCGTGGCAAGTTATTGCGTTTTCTCCGTTGAGTTTCTTACGTAAATAAAATAAGTATGTGGAGCATACGCATGACCGTCTCACCAGTCCTTCATCATCAACATCAGAGCACAAGTTCTTCCTGTATCCTCGGTATAATGTTTTTTTAATTCACTCGTTACAATTATTACAAGTGAATAGGATTAATTGATTGAACAATAAAACTTAATGATCATGATTATTTGATACACGTATCAACTCATTTATTTACCTTACCTAATATGAATGCCGATTAGACCAGTTATCCGTGCAACGTAACCAAAAGTATGCTTGATTAATATATCGAAATATATACTAATCCAGTTTAGGTATTAGATATTACATAAAACTTAGAAAGGAGGCTAAATTAGAGGAAGAGTCTCTGTGTGTCCATGCTATGCATTATATTCGATGCTTCGGGATACAGACGATTTAATTTGCTCGCGACACGTTCTATATACGTAAATGTCAGGGCTGGCGTGGTTTTGCTAGTTCCTGAGGTGGCGTGACGTGTGAAAGGCAGGGTTCCTGGCCAGCTCGCCGACTGGCCATAACCAGCTATCTCCTCGGCAGACCTTGCATACCTTGGTACAAAATGTCTGTCTGCATCCTGCAGACGTGTCTTATCGTCTGGACAGTCTGCTTTTCTTTACTGCATTCTGATCTTGCTATGCTTATATACCCACGTATAAAGTTTCTACGCGACTGAAAGAGCACTAAAGTCTCTTCGTGTACAGGATATAAGATATATCGTAGAAAATATTGTTATATACCGAATCGGTTGCTAGGGAAGATTTGATACAGTTAGATTACGGATGTTCGTATTGGTACAAGCGAGTCTATTGTTTTATAGTGAATGATACAGAGGTACAACGATGTACACGGGATGACTAAATATTCAGACTAGAAAATGCTACGTCCTTTCACCATTGCAAAAATCCAGAGGCGTGTATTGGTAGAAGGAACCCCTTTCGAAATGATGTTGCTGGAATGAAAAATGCGAAAGGTCGTTGTCGTCGATTCTATTGATTATCGATCCTATCGTAATCAGTGGGAGTGGATCGAGGGCGATTATTTAGGATTTTGAAATTGGCACGTTGCAGTGTCGCTAGTCATATTGCAAATTCTAGAGGGAGGGATTCTTTGGGTAATCGCAATTGGTACAGGGGAGGGAAGTAAAAAGTTGAATGACTATTGCGCTGACTGTATTATGGTTACGATATATAGTAGCGATGTCAGTAAGGAGAAAAGTATATAACATGAAATGCATAATTTTGACACGCGTTATAAAGAAACAGCAAATCCGGCACGATTCATCGAGAAAAATTATGCAACCGCGGCGGACACCACGCTCTCGCCGTTTCGCAAATAATCGTGTGAAAACGGCGATCGCTTGAGAATTATACCAATTACACCTTATGAGAGAATCCGCAGTGGTTTAAGTGGTTGCCAAGTCGATTTCTTGCGGTTCGATTGTCACGACTGAATAACGTGGCAAAAGTTCGACCTTGTCGTTGAACGGAGGCTCGAGGAACCCAATGCGATATGCTGTTTTCTTTATTTCTTCCAATGTCACGATTTCTTCGTGCGTCACGGAATTCAAGTCGAGTTCAATTCCCCAAGGCGGATGTACGCCGTTCAAATATTACAGAGCTTCATTAATCGATTCGAATCAATCGGTGGATACGATTTTGTGTAACGTTGTATTTCGGTGCATTTTCAATGAAATTATTTTTTATTACCTTTTAAGAACTGCGAAACGCGTAAAATTCCATTTTCAGTTTGAAACGGGTTCTCGTGTTACGGTTTGTTAAGAAAGCATTGCTCCGTTTTCATACAACGAATTATGTAAAAGTTACTTGGTACGTGTAACCATTCTTATTGCACGATCGGAAGTACACGCATGTATGTAGCAACTATAGAAATAGAGAGTTGAACCAAGTTCCTTTTAACACCTGAAGCATCATACAGGCATAACGTACGAGCTTTGATAGAGAAGCAAGCGCTAGTCACTTTCAACGTTAAATACCATAGAAATTATACACTTATGATATTCAGTACGGTACACTTAAAAAATTAGCTTAACAATCGATACACTTACTACCAGTGAAATAGTCCATTAGTTTTTAACGTGAACGTCAACTACATAATGTCCTGACTTTCCATTGCTTTAGAAAGATAGGGAAAAAATGGATTATTTATAAAATCATCTAAAATGATCATTCACAGATATCGATCATTGGTTTATAACGTTAACAACTCCTTTTATATTTTTTGTCAACGAATGGTTATTGAAGATGAAAAAAAATTATACTTTTTAATGATTACGTCGTTGTGAACAATCTCCGTTGCCCAGAGTATATCGAGATAAGGTGGCACCAAATAAAACATCGCTTACGTGATATTCAACCTGGTTCCTGAACCCTATGTGCTTTTTTTGTATGATAACACTCATACTTCAAATAACCAATTATATATATATATATTGCTACGCGACCTTTGACTAACGTCTTGTCGCCAGTTACCGTACTGGAATACCACCAAACGTTTTTATCACTGTCCTTTCTCTTTCATGAACCGACTCTCGGCTCTTGGACACAATTGGAATCGCACCATAAGCTGTTATACAGCTGTTATGAGATCTATACGTTACGTAAAATTAATTGCCAAAACCAGTTGTCTGTTACTGTGCCTCTAGATTTGCAGGTAGAATAGCAATTTTGGTATAGATACTATAAAAAAAAATGTTGAGTTGGTACAATTTTAGGAATTAATATTTATGAGTCTATTTAGGTGAATACGATGAATTTCGAGTCACATAAAAAAAGAGCTACTATCTCAAAGTTACTTATTGATCAGCGACCAAATACGTGATACTCGAATTTCTAAAAGTATAGCGTAACGAGGATTTATGATTTATATATTTTTTGTCTATGGATCTCACTGGAATTAAGAAACAGATCAACCGCATTACTCTTTGATCGCTCAGCTGTATTAATCAAATTGTACTTTTGCCCGGATCACGCCACCATGACGACACTGCTTTTTTTTCTCATGGCTTCGGTTTTAACTTTATTTAGTAGGAAGTATTGGTTTAGGATCGATATCAGTTGGTTTGTCAAAATGACAGAATGATTCCGTTGACTAGATATTTATATATTTACCTAATTTTTACGTATTGCTTTCTGAGTTATATATGTATGTGTATATTATATCGGAACTAATATATCCAAATAAAACCCTACTTTGACCTACCAGGTGGTTATATCATTTTATTGCGAAACTAAAGATTTCCGTGTTCGATTTCAACGTCGTACGTATCATTAAATCAGATTCGAAGTGTAGCGTTAAGTCCGTGACGAAATAATGCACGAGTAAATAAAAAGTGTAACGTCCTTGGGTAATTAAGAATCTCTTCATGGAAGATCGTAATTTCATAGTTGGCTAATACTTTCTCTGGTAATTTACGTTCGCGTCAATTCATTCATTCTGTATCACTAGAAAGTAACGATTGATAGTATCGAGTCTTTTCGTTCCATAAAGAAAGAGGTCACTTATGCTTTTCACGCTTATCAAATACTGTATATCTCAATGTGTCTCATTGAATTTCAATTATATAGCGAAACACGTGATTCGCGGGTAATTAAAAAAAAAAAAAGTATCAGTGGGACAAACAAATATTTTTCTCTACGATATACAGGTTTTCCGCGTCCACTTTTGTAATCGGTGCCAAGTAAAAGCGCCGCATGCTGAGTTTACCGGTTGGCACACTTCGATTGATAAAGTCTATAGTATTAATATCGACGATTCAGGAAATTCTATAGAAATACCATACAAATTTATTGCGACAAACGACGGGATATTTTTTTCACGTATAATGAAAAAAAAATTTGCCATATTTAAGTAATTATGATCTGTTATAAGAGCAAGGTATCTGGTCCCTGTAATCTCATCCATTATTGAATCTGTGTGAAGGAAAAAATAAAGATATACGATCTGTGGAGATATATTTCTTAGAAACTGGATTTAAGGTGGAGGGCTGTATTTAGGTTGTATTAAGTGGCTGTAAAGAGACAAGGCGGCTCTAGACGAACAAGAATCGAATCAAGTCGAATAGACAGTGAAAGTACTCACAAGTCAGTAGGGGATGGCAGGAGTAGGGACTGGGGCCCAGTAAGGTATATGAGGGCCCCAGTTCGAGTCCCGGCTGGTACTCTAGCCTCGCTGCCTACATACACTCACACGCAAAAAAAGACTAGCCACCATGCGCACCCTCGTGACGGTACGTATTGTGAATCAGTTCAGTTTAAATTGAATTTTTGAAATTTGATTCACTTTAAAAAGAAAGGCACGAAGAAAAAATAGTCTGAGTTAATGCTGTGTGTGACTTTGTGAATTCGCGAAACATTGTTGTGATGTGATTTTGTGCAATGGAGATCAAACTTGGATACGGATGAACATCTTTGTCGTAAAATTTTGTAAATCAGTGAATCGTTTCGCCTGCGAATTGGATAAGGAAAAAATTTGGAATTCGTTGAATTAACAAATAATTTTTATGCCACGCAATCACTTTGCTTGAGGGTTTTTGATCTTTTGGTATTTACGTGGGTATTTCAATTCTTGAGTAGATCTAATCGCTTGTTTGATTAGACTAATTAATTCTCTGGAGACGTTGATTAGTGGAATTGGTATCCTTCGTGTGCGGTTTAGGTAACCGGTGTGTTGTAATAAAATCGAGTTCAGCGGTTTAGGTTTCACTAACGGGGCATAGAGTCACGTATATTAGCCAGTCGTTAAGGTTTATAGTAATATTTAAAATTGCGAAGGAGACAGACTTGATTTTTAATGGAAAACAAATAAATTTATATTCATGCAATTTACTATAAGGATTTAATGTGAAAGTAGATTGGTCAGTATTATTTCTATTGTTTTCTTTAACATTGCGGTTAAATCATGTTGGCCTTGAAGTAACAAACCGCTTTGGACTGTCGCAATGGAGTAAGATTTTAAAACAAAAAATTTTTTCGTCGATATTTTTTTGAGGGAATTTTTTTCCTTAACAGGATTTTACCACTCTCATCATTGCATCAGTTTCACGTTTGGTTCTGCATTGCAACGCAATAAACAAATGCAAGAAACAAAACCGTTTTCCATTTCTTTTATAATTCCTCGACTTATTGCGCATATAGGTTTTCGGCTTCTTTCATTTTTGTTCCCTAACCAACCGGTTGCGAGTGAAAATTGTAATATGGAAATTCTAAACATTTGCTAGTGTTTTGAAAAATCATTCGATATGTTGACAAAATTTTGCTGCCACAAAAGTATCGCCATTACCACATTCCTATGGAACTCCTTTGCACCAACCTCAATTCTCTTGCACGTCATAAAACTTTTATTTTTATATTACATACTAAAAGGAATTCGCGAACTTTGGTTTCAAGATATGGATTACAATCGTCGTCTGTCACGATTTTCGGAAATCTCACTGACGTCGAAAGGATTTGATACAAAATTATGCATTCCCACACAAGTGAAAATATCATTAAAACCATCACAGCAAATGTCAGTAGCAGAACCTCTTTATGAAACCTATCAGGATGAAATAATAATGAAAGAAAATAATGCATTGATGCCAAAAAACGATTGTGCAGCTCGTGCAAATTGGCAACAAGACAATTTTAATGATTAGAAACACATCACAAAGGTGATACTTAGTTACAGTAAAATTCGAAGGTAATCCTAATCTTTAATGACTTTCAGATACTGGCGTTGGCAGCAGCCATGACCGTAGTGTCATGTCAGCAATATCAGCAACAAGGTGCCAATTACGTTGATGAGTACTCCGACTACGAGGCACCAAGACCAGCTCATCCAACCCCTAGAAGTTACTCACCTGCAGCTGCACCAGTTCAGAGACAGTCAACAGACTCCAGTCCAAAACCAACTCCCGTAGCAATTCTGAAGCAGATCAACAAGCACAACGAGGATGGATCTTACACATATGGTTTCGAGGGTGCTGATGGATCATTCAAGATCGAAACCAAATTGCCCACTGGTGAGGTCAAGGGCAAATATGGTTTCGTCGACGACACCGGCAAGGTTCGCGTTGTTGAGTATGGAGCAAACCAGTACGGTTTTCAACCAGCTGGTGAAGGAATCACCGTCGCCCCACCAACCCTTGTAGACGAGACAACCAGCAAGGAGGCAATTCAGAATTACCAGGATTACGATTACCAGCAACCAGCTGCCAGACCCGCTCCTCATCGCGCTGCTGCCAGACCAGCACCAGCTACCGCTCCTCGTCAACAACCAGCTTATCAACAACCAAGTTATCAACAACCACAATACGAAGCTCCTCCCCAGCAGGTTCAATCTCACACCCAGGCTATCTACAATCCTCAACCGGCTGCTCGTGCACGCGCTTCGGTACCTAAACCACCAATCTTCACACCAGCTTCACAAGCACCCCTCCCTCAATCCCGTGTTCAATCCTTTGCTCCTCAACCCCAGGACGCTTATTCAGCACCAAGCCCAGCAGCGCGCCAACGACCTGTTTATGAAGAGCCAAGCCCAGTTCCGCAACAGTACAATCAGGGCCCAATTCAGTTCAATCCAGTTCCGGCCCATGCTCAGGCCCAACGTTCTCACCAGCCACAGGCCCGTAGTCAGAGTGGTGGAATTCTAGATCAGCTCGCGAGGGACTATGCTCTTCCTCAAGGTGGAGCTGCACCTCTCCACGATATCAGCTTTGGATATTATTAAACATACTGTCCAACGGAAATCCAATTACAACCCTTATACGTATCAAGTCGAAAGGGACAAATTTTTGCGTGACTACGGCGTGGCCCTCTTTTGCGGGGCGGCTCTGTGATGTGTTATATAGACTAAGTGTTCCGCGACCCTTACTGTTACTATTAGGTTACGATAATGCAGTTAAATCGAAATAAAGACAGTCAAAAATTATCAGTCTCCTTTTTTGTTATTCATTTCACAAAAAATATAAAATTGTTTGCTTTCCTTCTATTTTTTTGTTATGCCATTTTTTTTATAGCATATGTATTACTTGAGACACTTTCATTTTCACTCGATGATCAGTTCAGCTGTTTTCACTATGAAAGTGCTATATAAGATGTCTCCTCGATACCTGGTATAGACTACTGTTTTTTCCACACGATGTGCGTGTCCAGTATGCGGAAGCAAATTGCAGAAAATTACGCGACTAAACTTTGAATTTACTCTGATATTATGAGAAAGGTAGAAGGGTGTGGTCGACTTGCTTGAAGCTATGGCCAGTCAAACGTTCGCAACGCATACAGCAAGTACTTTCCATGATAAAATAACGATTTTTTCTTTAATATCGTTGAACGCGTCAACGATGTTAATTAATTTATTTCGCCTTACGCAATTTTGGTTTTGCGAAGTGTACACCTACGTTATTTGATAATTGACTGATTATTAATGAATTTCAGAATTACATATTCTCCGATTGCAAAATACAAGGTCTAAGTATTTAGGTTGAATTTAATTTGAAATGTGAGGTATAGCATACATATGGTATGTAATTATTTTTTCGATTCCTTAATAAATACTAATTACGGAACATAACATATTTTATGACAGTCAAAACATGAGAATGCAATGCTAGATAAGTACCAAGAGGAGTGTAAAAAACGTATTATTTGGAAAATAATTTCGTTGTCTATTTCATAGTTTTAAAATCGATCATGCGATCATGATTACGGGTTTGTAAATTCTTGTTAAGAATTATCATCTATATGCCATGGAAATTATAGACGCAAGTAGAATTAGAAAACCGCCATTAAATAACGCTCCTGTATGACGGCAAACACCATTGTAAGAAAGTAATTAAGTTGCTACGTAGCTCAAGCTTCAGCTTATTTATTATTTCCCATGTAAAACACTTTCTGAATATCTCTGCTATACATGGCAACAGACTCTGATTCACTTTCGCACGTAACAACTGACAGTAAGAAATTTATCCTTGCGCCTGTAGACGAATAACCCGACAAACTTCCCTGTATTACCGGCTGCAGGCGCGAAGAACAAACTTATTGTGTTTTGTTACCAATGCAGAGAAAGATTGAGCAATACCGACTGACGGATGAAAGGCAAAAAAATTCCCACGGAATAAATTTGTATTGCGTCAGGATTTGGCGACCTCGCAGCTATCTCAGTTATTTTTTTCGGCAGTCCAAATATAAATTCCCACACTCCATTGCAGTTGGTAATTAAACAGTCTCCATTATTAGCTTATAGAGACAAGAACGGTGTCTGTACCAGGTAATGTCACATCTTACCACAAAACATACCTAACCTCAAATTACACAATGAAACAATGAAAAGTAATTTTTTCAGCACTTCATACTCTCTTCCCTTAACAATTTCTTTAAGAATACTTAATAAATTTTTGCCATGCGTCCAATTGTCATATCACGAATTTATATATGTATTTATTTCGTTCCGGGTTCATACTTAGTACCACCTTTTGTATGTATCCCACTGATTTTAATCGCTGTTATCCAAATTTGGTTCAGTCGAAATCGTTTGGCACGTATCATCGTGATTTGCACTTTTTTGGATCAAACCTGATGAACTCGATGGCGCATACGACTCCTCCCAAATTAGTATGAATGCTGCGTTGACAATTACGAGAGAGTCGCAATATAATTCTCTGGCATCGGGCCAGACAATCATGTCATAATGCACCTTTGTTCAACGCGAGCGTTACTACACATGGTTCGACCTTCTTCTTTCTTTTTTCCAAGAGAGTCGACATCGCGGCGTTCTTACCCGCAGGTGTAACTTTGTATCGGAGGAGATTCGCATATTGCGCAACAATTACGTGTTAGTAATTACGTGAGTGTCGTACTGAGGGAATACCTTATAATTCTAGCCGATCCCTATGCCAGATAATGGATAATGCTATTAAGCCACTATGAGCATATACAGTTAATTTTAAGCTTAAGTTCAATGCTGAGATACGAATTTCAATGTCCTCGACGCGTGTTCTGCGAATGAAATCATTGAATGGAGCAATTAGAGAAATTTCTTTAAATCATTCCGGACTTGGCGTTCACGAATTCCTGCATCTATGACGTAATAACGGATCATGACTCCTGTTCAAAATTTATTACCTACTTAAGGTTTGAACGCTGAACAAAATAAATCATTTATTGTTAACCATTAGTGAAATAGGAGGTCCGGTTATCGTAAAACGTTACGAGTCTTTGACCCATGACGTGATTCTACGCTCCGGAAATAATAACGTGGTAAGTGATATCTATAAGAAAGTCATCGATTACATTCACGATTTATGCTGTGGGAATACTTTCGATATTTATTGTTTGCTTTTTTGTATAACTTGAACATTTTTTTTCCGAGTTCTACGATTCGTAGATAGTAGAGATTACGAGTAGTGTCTGACTGAATTTACCGTTGTCTACTGCTACGGGGATCATCGTGGATGATCCAACGTCGGTATCATCACTGGATGGAATAAAGACATTCGGTCACTCATCCATTTTTAAAATCTCTTAATTGATCAGCAGTCAGCTGTAAACTGAATCCGTGGAATTTCTCCAGTGAGAGTAGTCAAGACGAAAATTACGTGACCTAGTTTTTAACTACCTCCAATTTTCTCATGAATAATAATAATAATAATGACGTGTTTATAGAAATGTATAATATATACACGTATGTATATTATACATATATATTATACACGTACCCAAAAGTAACAAAAATATTCAAACCCTTGATAATACCGGTAATAAAAGAACTTCCAAGAAACAAATTTAATCTTCACGCACGATCATTTCATTGAACTATTTCCCACAGTAGTAATCATTTAATATGTACATATTTTGTCGAGGTCTTTCTATCATCGTATTACTTCATGAATCATCACCAGACGCGTTACGGATATAACAAACGAACAAGAAAGACATGTTGAAAATTACATAAGTATAATTAAAGAATCCTGTTTTTTTTTTCCCCCCATTTTTATATTTACAAATTTTCTCACGATTCTTCTTGATATCCATAACCTATTGACACGACCAGTTGCATTCGCCGTAGCGTGTGCGTATTCACAACTAGTCATTCGTGCAATTGTCGTAGATTGTACTGATACGTTACGAGCATTTAGGATGATCGTTTGGCAATGTCCATGCTTGGATGGGTTTGGCAATGGCCAATGCCACCTATGAGAACCCAGTTTCAGGTTGTGCTATACCCAAAGGCTCGTAGTAAACGTCCAAGAAGCCCCCACTATTCGTAAAAGCTCCGTATAGGTTATAAAGGACCGTGTCGGTACTATCCGGCTGCACTCTCTTAGTGAAACTCTTAGAGGACCGTTCTTCAACGACAACCACCACCAGCACAAAGTTAACCATGAGGATTATACTGCTGGTAAGTGACACTTTAGTTTGCAAAATTTTGCCAGAAGACAAATTTTAGAACAGAATTTTGGGTGGGGGCGGGGCGGCGAGGGGAGTAGGGGGGGGGGGGGGATTTTTAAAAATGAAAATTTTCTTCAAATTTTGTATGAATTTTTCGAATGATCTAAACAGTGGGATACGTGGCTAAAGTGTTTTTATTTTAATGATACTTTTTAGGTGTTATGATTTTGTTACTGAGAAAAGTAATATCGTTGGTGTGAAAGTTTTGGGAGGATTTATGAATTTTTACTTTTTTTTTTGAAATGAGGAATTTTTGTTTTTATTTTTGTTGTTAACGAAAGATTTTTCTCGCGTGCCTACTTGGAACGTTCTAGTGCGTTGCTTGCCTTTCCCTTCTTCGCAGTTTATGTTCTGCTTTACATTGGACCCGGCCTTGCAGGTTTACGAACGGCCATGTTTCTTACTTCGATATATTCCACTCGGAAAGTAAAGTAAAACGGGAAATGAAATATAACCTGAAATTCAATACGTGCTGGTACATTGTTTGTATCTTGTTACTGACACAATAAACATATAAAAACTAAAAAAATACCACCACCTATACTTAAGTTTTTCAAAGATAACACAATGCAATTTTACGCTTTCGTTTCTCATTTTAACCAATATAAACAACCGACTCTCGAATTTCTATCAAATTTTTTTTATAACTAAACAAATTAAATTTCTACTCTTAGAAAGTAGAATTTCTCTCTTCTTTCTTAAATTTATTTATATATATTTTTTTTTAAATACAAATATTCCCGCGCCAAAGATTACAATTCCAATCGCAAAGTTTAATTCAAATATTTCTGGTCGGTACAGAAAAATTTGTTAATAACAAATTAATCTATCACCATGAAACCTGGTTACTACACAATGACGATTATGCCGTAATGACACACGTGCTCTCATTTACTTGTCACATTTATCTACTCACCTTCGTAAGACAACTCGAGTGACCTCCGACCCCTTAATGAGCGTCCTCTTGTATCTAACAGCATCTAAACTCTTAAAGAACTCAATGATCTTATTTAGAGTCCACTTAATACCAAAGAGTGAATTATGAATAAACTGATGAACGCCTAGTATTGCTTTCTTAAGTCAATACGTTCCAAACCATCGTGTTCGACTTCCATTAATATTAATTTAGTTCCGTAACACCGTGATGCCACGTTTGGCACGAAAGAAAGTTAGCTATGAATAATGCGGCGAAAGGGTATGATAAAATTAGAGTGCGTGTTCCTAAATTATTTTGAAAATAAAAAGCGAAAGTTTCAATGCCATTTTTCATAAGCTTCCAAATACAATGTTGTTACAACTGTGTCTGCCTGCAAATGGCGAAATAGTTAACAAAGCGATAAGGAAAATAAAAACTTTTATATTGTTTATTATATCGGAATAAAATGATCTAGTGATTTTGTATTTTTACAAATATATAGAACTGTGTAGAATACGTACCGTACGTTTCACAGAATCGAATTCACAAGTCCAATGATGAGGCTGTTCAATTTTACTATCGCGACGATTAACTATAGAGATTTAATTAAAGTACAATTTAAATGCATCGATGCTCACGTTGAATTCTCTCTAACACTTTCCATCCGCCGAATAACGACGATGATTAATGCAGCTGACCGTTTGAAACGTCAAAACGTGCCCGTCATACCGAAGATCATCGATTTTCAATACGCTGACATCAAGACCTAGTTTCCTCTTAGAAATCAATGACGGAGAAAACTGGGAGCATTGGATTGCGAAAGTGAGGCTAATGATTATAATTATCATTGGCCCTTGCACTTTCTTCAGAGCCAAACAAATCGTTAAACAATCAATCATTCATGTCCACTGATCATTTAATTCGCTATAGGATTAAACATCATGAACTTTTGATGACCTTATCAACCTGTTGATGAACATAATTCATTTATACTTAACATACAACAAATGATCAGTAACAGTCAATGATGACTGCTATAATGACTTCATATTACACCAATCATTACTCTTGTTTAATTGTACAGAATTCGGTAGAGGCAATGTCGAAGGTTACAGTGCTATCAACCTATTCGATGATTGGTCAATAATCGATGACAACTTAGCCTACGGCTGTTTCCCCGTCAGTGATCATTGGGAAAAGTGTTAGTCATTAGTATAAAAACATTTTACCATATAATAGCCGCGAATGGAGCCATAAACAGAAATTTAATCTCGTACAAGTAACGCAAAAAATGTCAAGGCCTAATGGTAACCGCAAAAAAAGCTTGACAAAAATTACGCCCAATCTAAATATATATGCATAACCCAATTCGATTTGTCATTGCATTCAAATGACAAGAACCACGCGACATTAACATACAGTATCAACCAATGCTTTTATGCAGCAATGTAACAAGTAACGTCCTTGCCTTCTCAAACCATTTACATACTCACCTATTGCATCTTGGTCACATCTGTACACGTTAATACTTTGATCGATTCTTCTCAGCAATGTGCAACGCGGTTCATTAAATTTCCATGGCATAAAACTTTCCTCCTGTTTTCCCAGAGAATGCACATAGATTTCTCGTCCTCTGGACGCTTTCCACTTTTACAGTGCTGCACTCTATTTGTTTAGTTCCCATATGCATGCACTTCACGATCTGCTCTCATCCATTTCTTAGAGCCCATCGACTTCCCACTATCAACATTGTTGTAAATCCTATGCACTCCTTTCAATTGTTTAACAAGAATTTCAGCAATGCATTCCTGCTTGCGGTCAGCAACATAAATAAGTGCATCCAGTGCAACAGTAAACAGCATAGATATCAATTTTCAATACCCATCTTAATTCCTATGTTGATTCCTGCTGCTACATTAGTCGCTTTACGATTGAAACTTTATCATTTATTTTTTTTGTTATCATGGACTCTCAAGTGAATTTGAATGTTATTGACCGGCTTTTTTCTTTGATATTCTAAAAGAAGTGCCAAGATATGAAAATTAATTAAACAAATGTGGTTAGAGACTGTAATTGGGTTCTTATGTAAATAACAATGTTTACTGATTGTCAACGGTCGATTGGCCACGGAAATCACAACAAAAGTAGAAACATTATCATCCTGGCTTCTTACTTCCTTCGACGACTTGTTCAGGTCGATATCCTTGTCATGAAAAAAAAAAAATAAAGTAAATGGCAACACGTATCTGGCCGCTAAAAGACTCTAACGAACGTAATATAGTGGTAAAATCTTCCATTTTGAAAGTACCAATTGGATTCAGAGATAGAAAAAACACTTCCCACAATCGACTGATAGCCGTAGAATTTAATGGGCATTATATGGATCTTGGTTGGCGGTGCAAGGATCTGTAGAAAATAAATAAATGATTTCGAACTGGACCGCAGTAGGAACTGAAGCGAAAAGTAGAGATTTTATAACCAACAACTTTTGGAACGCGGAACTGAAATACACCAATGACGTTACAGGCTACACGACTGATTGATCTTCAACTATGAATTACGAATCTACGTGGATTATCAAGGTCGACTAATACACATATGTATATGCTATAAGAATTACGTCTAACAGATGCGTTACAATAATTAATTCGTGTGAATTCCGGGGATCCCGTATATATGTAGAAATTTAATCTACCTTACCGATCGGCCGACCTACGCTTTAAATGATTCTCACGTTAACTGGGCTCCACACGCGTGTGAACTTATTGCCAACCAACTTAGCGAAGTAGGCAGGTAGGTAGGTGGGTAGGCGGCTGTCCGTAAGGAACACGAGAACTGAAACCTAGTTTCACTTTCATTTTTCCGTCCTTGCCATTGCGGAAACTCGGCTTCTTTCAATGGCCACAGGAAATATGTTATACGCCTGTTGATAGATAGAAATTATTCACGTATCTTCTGCGTACGGTAAACAATTGATAAAAAAAAAAGATTAATTCGCGCACTCGTTAATTACGAATGAAATTAAAGGATCTTACATTCGCGATTGTCGAAATAAATTGGTAGAAATTCAATACTTTCCAGCGATATCCGACACCCACAACTTTCGAGATTCATCTTAGGTAATAATCAAAGTGAATTTTTTTTTTTTTCATTATCCGCAAAGAATTCGTTTAGGATCCATTATCTTTGAGACTCTCGACAAAAGTGCCAACTTCCGGATCGATTTGTGATCCAACGTTGATTATGAAATTCTTACAGCTACTGATCACAGTTCCACGTGCATACCGGACTTAACGTTATATATATATACGTGACGGCACGATTCTTCCTTTCGCTTGAAAGCTAAAGGCGCATTTCTAAAAGCAGACAAGGCGTGGTTGCTGAACGATTGCTTACAACTGGATCGACCGAATGTGCCCATACCTCTCACTGTCTCTA
>JARPRG010000321.1:1827604-1875290 GCA_031001745.1 Hartigia nigra | reverse complement strand
AGCAGACAAGGCGTGGTTGCTGAACGATTGCTTACAACTGGATCGACCGAATGTGCCCATACCTCTCACTGTCTCTAACCAGCGTTGCTTTAACGCTGATTATAGAGCTTGGTTACCGTCACGATTTTCCAGACCGTAAAGTCATTTAGATTCTACGCTTTCAGGGGTCCTGGCGTATCGCCATCTTTTACCAACAAGATAACGACTTATCTACCCTGAAACCTACTTGCAAACCGGTGCTCGTATTATACGGTTATCTCGTGAATACAGTGACTTTGAGATCTCACTGATTTCATCCGAATCCACTCGTTTCTCTGGTCTAGCAGCGTGAAACCCGCTTGCAGTCTGTCATACTTTCTTCCACTGGAAACTCGACGAATCCTACGAGAAAATACGTGATTGGTCTCAGGATCTTAGCAGGCAAATATTTTCTACCAATTGGCCTATCGAGAATCGAGGCTATTTAGATGACTAGATATTTTTTTTTTCACATGATACTGATGCTTTTCCCATGCACACTCATAGCTATTGTCAAGTTAGTCTTATATGGACTTATGTGGATACACGAGACAAGGTGTGGTGCACTCCATTCTTTAGTTCAAGGAGATCTGGCAGTTCGAACTTACGACGCTCTAAATCTCAATCTCACGCTTTGACTGCTGAGCCTCGCCCGGATTCGAATCAGGCCAAGTAATGCAATTACATAAGCGCAATGCGGCTTGTTAACACTAGAGACCATACCGGAAATTCGTCGAGATTTTGTGGATGAAATTTTTCAAGGCACAATTGCGCCAATTACTTTAATCTCAGGCATTAACTTTTTACGGTACGTGTATCTTTTTATGGCGTTTAGTTAAGATCTTGACGAACTCTTTTTTTAAGGATCTTTAATATCGACCTAAAAATATAAAGTTTTAATATATTATTATTCAAAGCACTGCAGACAGCTGCAAGTACTGGACTCAGCGATCCGCGAAGTACACTCTCTCTTACTGCTACATTCTACTTCCTATTCACCATACATGTATATACTAGTACCGGTTTAGTATATGGAAGTTAAAATGACTGTCGCGTAAGACTGATTCTGGCGTGAAGATAAATATAAAAGTCAGTTGGGTACGGATGAAAAATATTAATCAATAGACGCCATATTGGCTTCCGTAAGAGAAGTAAGAGTAGAGCGATAATAATTGCAGACTCGCTTTCATAAGTGACCCGTACGTCTAAGAAAACATACTTCGTCAGGTACTCTAGTCACGCACATAGTACCAACGTTACCGGCATTTTCTTATGAATTAAATTTATATTCTCTTTTTGGGTCTCAGGCAATCGCGGCATGTCTTCTCATATTGGCGGAAGCGCGACGCGTGCAGATACGACCTCGCGTAACGGAGCCCCAGGTGTACTACGAGGATGAGGATAATCAAGCAGCAGAGGACGACTATTCATCACCGGCAGAGTATCAACCTCGAACCCGTGCTCTCCCGTCTCCACGTTCCAAGGACACCGTACAATCCTCTAAGCCACCACCTGTCCAGACCATCCGCAACTATAACAAGGTCAATGACGACGGCTCTTTCACTTTCGGCTACGAGGCCGCAGATGGATCCTTCAAGGAGGAAACGAGAGGAATCGACTGCGTCGTCCGTGGTAAATACGGATACGTTGATCCGGACGGTAACAAGCGTGAGTTCAGCTACGTCTCGGGAAATCCATGCGATCCCAACGCGCCAAAGGACGAGGACGAAGACCTACCGCCGAAGCAGGAACAGGATGAAGTCTCTGGACCAGCAAATTACCCATCCGTGCGTCCCGTACCGAGACCAGTTCGGCCGAATTATCCACAGACAACAACTAAGGCACCAACCACAATCTTCCAGACCCAGTACCAACTGGACGACGACGAGAGTCAGGAACTAGAAGAAGCTAAACCCACACCAAGTTCAGCATCGTTCAGAAGACCTCAGCAACCGATTTACGTTCAAGTAACTGGTTCCCCATCTTCAGCCTTGTACCAACCTGCTCCGACCTCAACTCCTCTCTACAGACCCTCTACGACTTCAACCCCTCAATATCAGTCTCACACGACACCTGCCACGGCTTACCGAACAAGACAACCCACCCCTACCACTTATCAATCCCGCGATAGTAGTACTCGTGCGCCAATTCAACAACGACCTCAGTCTGTAGCTATCACCCCCAGACCACATGTTGCCCAGGTAGCTGCTCAATATGTTTCCCCAAGCAATACCGAGAGACCTGGGGTTATTTTTGCAACCCGACCATCAACATCGACCCCAGCACGCACCACCACCGCAAGCACACCCCATCTAGACTTTGCTGCTGAACTCGAACGTTATGTGAACACTGTTGGTGTGACCTCGCGACCTTCACCCAGCCCAGTATCCAGTAAACTAAAGGCTAGCCAATCAGCAGATCCCATCTACCAATCAGAGCTCGTGTTCGATCCCGCAACTGGTCAGTACAATACTCAACTCTATCAGACATTACCTCAAACGGTAGGCGACTTCAGTCTGAGTCACAAACTCCAACCATTCGTAGGCCAGCCACAATCCTTGCTGAGTCTGCAGCAACTGCAGCAGCAACAGTCCCAGCTCTATAGGCAACCTTCCTCGTCACAGTCAGCACCTACAGCTGCAGTAGCTTCTCAACCCCAAGAAGCTATCTATCGTCAGCAGCAGGCAGATCTCCTGCAGCAATCACAGAATCTTTTTGCCCAGCAGCAACGCCGTCAGCAACAACCACAAAGGTTTCAACTATTAGACTCTCAACGCGATTCCCAACCCTTCTATTACGTCTCACCATCACAATCGACGGCAGGGAATGCTGCCCCACTTTCCGTAGGTCAGATCGATCAGTTCCTTCGTGGCCATGCTGGTAATTTCTGATTTGAAAAATCGTTCGGTTAACTTATTTGCTTTTTTTTTATTCCCATTCCTGCGATACTATTAATTTACACACTATACGTATGCGAAGACGATATAACGATACACGTTGAGACGATCGAAAGTGAAAATGTATCCACGTACCGGTACGTACGTGAAATTTTTCGAAAATTTTCGATTTTATTTCCAGTAGTCAGATTTACGTACAATTCTCTATTTCACGCATACGTCTCACGTAATAGACGCGAATTGATATTTTTAAATCTTTTAATTTTTTTTTAATCTATCAACAAACCCTTCCGGCGTAATACGATAATCCAAATATGCATATAAATTTGCTTTTTATTAATTTCGCTACGCTACTTCGTCACGGCTATCGATTCGCTCTCACCATTTCTTCCTGAACTTACGCCTTAAGGAACACCAGTGAAAGCCTACCTGACGCAATAAGTCACGCACGCAAGATGTCGTTCTAGAGTAATTTCGTATTCTGACGTAATACACCCACGACGCGTCACGAATTGCCAAAAGTGGAGCAGGGCGTACCTACTTGAAAATTCTTCATTCTAAGACGCGACTCCTGCTAAAAAAAGAAATGATAATCGGAGCTCACGGATGCATTTACGCAAAGGTCATTGTTGATATTATCGATATACGCTTCCTTGTCCTATAATGCTACCACTGTTGATTCGAATCACGATCTAGTGCCTTGTTACGTAATTCAACCTGGGGATTTAGTAAGCTTGGTAATAGCCAAGAAAACGTACTTATGGACTGACTGCTTGTACTTTCATTGGCGTGGTCTGGTTCGTAGGACGACATTCTACTTACTGTACGTTGCGCAGGACTTTCCACGTGCATTCCGTGTGTAGCATGCGAGTTCGTCACAAGATTAATGCACAGCCAGTAAATTCACTTTGAAAACAATGGATATCACGCGAATGATTTAACGCTTTAGGAATCTGGAATTTTCATAGCGCCGGAAAACAAAGGGTCTGGGACTGTTTATCGAAAAAAAAAATTGTATCCGTCCTTCATTCATATTTATTACAGTCGTCCATTATTCCGATCCCTCTTTTCGATTCTGAGAGCAACCCTATCCTTATGTAAATTCGTAATGACGTAGATAGGCCTCGTTGAAAGCTATGGGTACATCGTCGCGAACCCTAATTGTACATATATTGCTCGTGCATTAGCATTAATTTCTAGCGGTAATTTAGCATTTAATATAAACAATTATAACTGATAACCATACGACGGGCGTTATAGTTATTATTTTTATACCGTTTGTATTGTACGAGAATAAAAGTGTTACGATGATAATGACGTCAGATTGTACATAATATTATTATAAAATCCTTTTGTAATATTTCTAAGGCAATGCAATAGCTTAGATATGATTGTACCATTCGAATTTTTTGATAACTACGTTACGATAATATTTTATTAATTTAATCAACGTATGACGCAACCATCGTCAATTAATGAGGCGAAACTTCGAAGATCCATCATATACCTAATTGGTTATCCGATTATTCGCAAACAATTGGTGTATTTGTAAAAATCAAACTTTCTTTTATTCCAGGTCTTTCTACGTGGATTTTTCAAATTTCTATATTGTGCAATTAACAATATGTCGATAGATTTTTCTGCGATGTAAAACACGACTAATATTTTATATCTGCTCCATTAGCGACCACTTAAACAAGTACCATAATTAAGATGGAAGAAATACTCTTCCGTCGTATCAATCAACATGCAAGAAGATGGCCTATTAATAACAAGGAAATACCATAATTTCCTTGGCAAATAACGTAATTATCAACAATACTAAATCACGGCACTCATCAATCCGTAGAATGGTACTTACTGGTGCATCGTAAAAGAAAAAGGAGGCCAACTTAGCGCACTCCTGTTACTCGTTGCATTATGTAAACCCGCGTGAGAAAAAATATTGGTAAAAGAAGATAGAGAGGTAAGAAAAGTAAAATCGAAGTATCGAAAGTACTTTTTTTTTTTAAAGGTAACAGTTCACACGTAGTATCCTACATATGGCTATGACACTGGATCGTGGTTTCATAACAGTATCCTTCCTAACCTCAATCTCATATAATTATATCTATATGAAATTGTATTATCACATGTATTAAAACTTTTATCGACAATCGGTTTTTCTATGCTCGCAGTGCGTCCAGGGCATGAAAATAAAATAAACGAGGTGTAACTTTTGCATTGCGCTGGTCACGAATGCGTGTCGAGTGGCGTTTTACCGTACGACGCTTCCACGTGGAATTCTATATACGGAAGTTACTTCCTCGGTGTGAAATTAGAGGAATAAGAAAGCCCGCGTAGCGACTTTTGCTATCGAGTTCAGATGTCGTTACATCAACGTTGCTGAATACCTGTTTACGCGTAGACGTTGGATTAACGTGTCGTGTTTCTTCGGAACCGGGCGTTGGCCTCCATTATCCATCGGTCTACTTTCTTTGCGTACCAAAACAAAAGTGAAATCTTTTTTTCGATGTCACGTGCTCACACTTGACATGCCTTGTAGGCATTGGGTAAATCGATTGCGCAAATCATTGGAGAAAGATGAAAGATTTGATATACATATAGGTGTACTGTTATGATATGAGTCAATGAAACCATTGTTTGGCAGACAGCAGAGAAATTCGATAGTGCGAGTAATGTTAAATCTTCGAGGCAATTGCTGGGAAAAGTAGATTTCTGGTGATACAGTGAAAGCGGAAGAAAACGAAAGAAAATAAAGGCTCAGATTCGAATCAGAAAGTTAAAGTTGCTGCGAAACTTATTCCGACAATGTTTTCCTCATTGATTCGTAAAATTAACGTTGATTTCTGTAACCAGAGATCCAGGTGTGTTCTGATCCAATTTTATCAGTGATTTCAGATACGTGTTGTATAATGGTAAACCTGATTTTACCAATCTCTTTACTTGTATACGTATTAAATGAATTGAGAAATTTCTAGAAATAGATGTTAATTGGTATTCTGGGTAAAGTTGACTCGAAATAATTATTCTCTTGTATCTTGAACATTATCTTCGGACGGAAATATGACAGTAAGAGACGTGAAATAAAAAAAATTCTCGGTGAACAATCGGCATTCAACTTTTACACAACTTTCGGAAATAAACTATTTCGCACGCGGGACCACGGGGAAGTAAACGAATCGTTTATTATGTCGACGCGCGTGACGTCACGTGTCCATATTTCTCAGTGAGTATAACGCGACTTGTAACTTCTAGAAACCTATTTGGTGAAATCGTAGGTAATACAAAAATGTACGGCAACTTTGTTACGAGGGAGAGAAAACACGATGGTCAACTGCCGCGACAAATTTTTTACATATCCGGATACGCTTGCGCGGACAACGACAGTCATGATAGTAGAAGAAAAACAAATGTTGAATTGACGTAAAAAAATATAATTGCGATTTACAACAAAATAACTGACAAATACAAAACTTCTAATAATAACTATGCTTGTATTAATAAACTCGATCTGAGATGTCTGTCTTATCCTCTACTATATCGACGGATAATGGTAACTCGAATGACCTTCACCTTCATAGTTTGAAAAATGAAGGTCAGCATCTGGGATCTTGCGGTCAATGCAACTGGATGATTGCCAGCGAAAGCTACTACACCTGCTTTCTCCAGTTTTATTGTAAGGTCGTCATTGGAATAATTGCAGGATGACCACGACGACTCAATGAATCGTTTCGACTAAATAAGAAATGAAAAATAAATCAAATTATTAAGAGAAATATAATGTCGATAATCAATATTCTCTATTATGTAAATTTATTACTTTCAGCATTGACCGATTTTATAAAGCGCTTTTACACGATCACGTAAATATTCTGTGCCTGTTACAGGATTTGTGCAATATCCTTTATCCTGTCGAGTATACCAATAGAACTTGATATCAATTACGTCACACGATGACGACGACCATAATAAATGCACTGACACGTATCAGTCTTCTTATTTGTCTCTCCTTATATCTTAAAAAATTATTAGATGCGCCACTTTTCTGCCGACGTAAGAGTCAAATTGACGTTACGTGAATTACGTCCAAAAAAGTAAACGCAAGAAATATTAAATAACCCAATTATATTTGTTTCTCTCCAATTTTATGTTCTTATGTTTCTAAAAGCGACAACAATTTTGGCATGTGTTTTTTATAATGTTGTAATTATTTACGTGAATCTATGATCGAATTATCATATCGCTCCTAGTCTAATGCTGCATGGAAGTACAGCGGCGTGTCGACGGTTGCATAAAATCAGGCGCAGGGCTTGTACTCGTTTTCTTACATCATCTACATCATTAAATTCCAAACGAACCTGAAATAGTCAGACACTGCAAGAGACAAGAATAATCTAAATTCTTTCATATATTCATATATTAAAGAATATGAAAAATAATTTCCCGAATAAAGCATCCATTGTGTCTTGTGACTCTTTATTGTGAAATGAAAGAAAATAAATGACGAATGTTTCGGGGTAAATCGTTGCAGTTATTTAACGGTACGATTTTAAAAAGATTCTAAGTGAAATTTAGTGCTTTCGTCAATTCGTCTCGTATACAATATAATTACGATCTAATCCCTCATGTCTTTGAAACGGAAAAACAATAGCTGCATTCCGGAGTGAAGAATGTTGGCCATTTTGTACCATAATGAAGCAGGCGTGCCGGTTTAATGTACCCAGTAATGCGTCCAATGCGGTTGTATTACGATTAATATCAAACGCCGTTAATTCGTCTCGTACGAGATTACGTATAAATTATAGCAGAGCGTATTAACCAGCGTTTGTGCAAGCCGCAAGAATCTTAATAACGTCATGAAATTCATGTGACGTATTCTACGTTATACGAGTAAAATAAGGTAACGTCCAGGTAACAAGATAACAAAGGACAGCGATACATATTCCATCGGAATATTATCCAAAGGCTTTTTAAAGATTTTTGCGCAAGAGAAAGAAAAACAACAGAGAAAAACAGTCGCGTCTAATGTACGTCTAATGGACGTGAAATAATAATGGCGAACGGAAAGTAATAAAAATGTACAAAATCCTTAAGTGCGTTTATTCGGGTTAAGACAAAAAAAAATACATGCCCCACGATGTATTCAGGCTTATATACAGGATATTGAGACAAGTCGCCGTATATCCAGAGAGGGAATCAAATGTTGGATGCGAAATCCAAAGGAAATTGCGTGATATAATAATTGTCCTGTGGGAGCGCTTAGAGTCGAGCTAGGCCTCACAATACTGGTGTTGCTCACTATGGGAACTATTGTTACACATTTTACAGTCTACTACTGTTCTCCCTGCTATGCCCGGTCAGCTCCCACATGGCTTTCACTTGTCCCCGCGAATCTTTGCTTCTTCATTTACCGACTGTCTGCGTACCAGTGTTTCTTAGACGTTAGTCTTGATTTTTCTTTGTCTTCACTTTTCATCCACTATGAAACAACTATGCTTCCTTCCCTTCGCACCTTAATTCGATCGTGTTACACTGCGTAGAGCGAGACGACTGTGTGGATTTTAGGTCAGCGGAAATAGCTTGTTTATAAGGATTTGTCAGTGGTGAATGGCGGTACTGGAGGCATATTTAATTAGGAATTAATGCAAATATTTTGATGATTTTATTTTATAGGAAAAATTACATAGAGTTATTTATATTTTTATTAGTTGATTCATAGGTGAATACACCTGTGTGTTATATACCCAGGTCATGGACAGTTAATGATTTTTTGTAGCCTAGTCTGAGGATACTCAGAATGCTTTGAATCATATGTACTCTAATTGATAGTAATTCTGTTACAACTGCATATTGGCATCGCGACCTACTTAACTTAAAGATACTGTAACGACTATATCATTTACATTATGAATGTTAAAGGTGGAAATTAAAATGGAAATTAGATCATTTTCAAATAATATTACGTTTTGTATATGGAATAATGAAATATTTCATGACCATCGTCAAAAATGATATTTAAAATTGACTTCGTTTAGCGCCAAACTTCCATTCGCTTCTTTTGTCTTAATGAAGGTACGCTTGGGGGTCATCAAGGTTGTCGGTAATGGCCGATGAGGGGGAATATGTAGAAGGGGTGATGGCTGCCTATTGTGAAACTCTATATAACACCGCGCACAGCACCCCACACGGTATTGTCAACATTCACCGCACGTGCGGTACCATGGTTTCCACTCTCAAGGTACATTTTATAACTTGTTGCTCGACTTAAAGTGTAGAAGTGCCGTAAAAAAAAAATTGCCAAGTTAATAAATCGATACGAGTAAAACGAAGAAAAAAAAGAAAATGGTACGCAATAGTGTTATTAACGAAAATAAACAATCCACTGTATAAAACGATTCGTGTATACGCGTACTATATTCTGAGAGTTCATCAAGAGTGTTATAGGCGTAAGTGTGCCCTTTAGAAATATCGTGTAAATGCTTTGAATTTTCTTTCAAGATGACGCCATGGCTGATGGCTGTCTTTTGCCTGGTGACGGCTGGTTGCACGAACGTTACCGATCAGCAAACTTCAGAGACCAATCATGATCAGCAAGTGGCGATCCTCAAGCAAATACGTAAAGTTAACGAAGACGGTTCCTATACGTTTGGCTATGAGGCTGGAGACGGGTCCTTCAAGGTATGCCGATTTCGTTAATTGTTTCGAGGAGATTTGATATCTTATTACTATTATTATTTTTTTTTTTTCGTAATGAGCGTAATCAGTTCTGCCACGCGACCCTATGTGAATTGCTATTATATTCTGAAAGAAGGAAACAACTTTGTTAGGTCGAGAGCCGTGACGTATTAGGTAACATCAAGGGTACTTTCGGTTTCGTCGACGCCGAAGGTGAAATTAAGAGGGTCTCCTATTCATCGACAAATGGCACGGGATTTAAAGCTACCACCGTGTCACCATTGCAGGAACACATTTCCGTCGTCCAGAGTATACCACGAGCTAATAGGACCTCGACCACCAGAAAACCAAGCGTCGTGTACGCGACGGAAGCTTCGACCAGGTCATCAGTAGTTCAGTCCATACCAAGGACGCGAAAGACAACAACGACGTCTACGACCACGACATCTACGACAACGGAAACGCCAAGACCAATTTTTGGTCACTACATAAAAGCCACCCCAAAAAGTAGACCACGTTTTGTCATAAACGGACAGCAGAGACCTATAGCCGTTGAAGAAGAAGCCGAGGACGAGGATTCTCAAATCAATAGACCCAGCACCGAGGACAAGGATCCAGCCTACAGGAGAATCATATACGCCAAAAGACCCATCGATCATAATCTGCGACCAATCACTGAGGAATTTGAGGAAAAGGACGATGACATCAAAATTGCTACTGGGAACACGTTGCGTCGTCAATTACACGAGGAAACAACGAAATCGAGTTCACCCAGTGAACCGAACGAGGATCATGCTGATGTTTATGGCGGTGCACTTTCAACCACAAGACCTTTATTTACCACGACCACACCGCCTCGTGCCATTCAGAGATTGTCTGGCTTACGCGTGGAACGACCCAAGACGATCTACGTCAATCAAGATAATTTGGGACCGGCGAGATTTGAAAATGCCAAGTATGACTCGCCGCGAATTTACGAATCCGAAATGAAAGCTGCGCAAGAGGAACGCAATCCGCCACAACAGATATTAATTCGCGCACCGCAGAGGGTGCAGAATGAAAATAGGGATTACGTAAGACAGAATTCAGAACCAGTATACGTTAGACAGCAATCTGAACAATACCTAAGAGAACTCCCACCTAACGGTATACTCGTTCAGGCTACTCAATCTAATCTCGAGGATGATCCTGGGTTCAGACCCATTCCAGTCGGTAGATTACTGTACAGACCACTTTCGAGTCAATCTCCAGTATACTCAACAACGACCGATTCAAATATCCACTATTTGACTGAAAGTCCTAATCAAGAACCAGGGGAAGGTACCAGAGTCCCAATAAGTCCGAATTACATACGTCAGCGTCCATTCTCACGACCCGTTCCATATCACGATCAAGAGTCACGAGCAAGACCCATTCTGAGACCCATTCCAGCACCGGTCGATGATCGAGATTATCATCAGACAGTCACACCTGATTATCCATACAGATCAAGTACCATTGCACTTCCGCCGGAACCTCCAAATCCAATTTCCCCACCACTCAGTCGTCGTGACTTTCAAATGTTATTGAGACGACTGTTGGTCAGTCAATATGGTACTCAGGCACTGACCTATCCCAAGACGTACTTGGAGGATGCTCTGTACGATCAGCAGCCTTATCCGTCTTATCAACCGGCTTATCAAACACCTGTTCCCAGGCAGGAACTTTCCTACGATCAGTCATCAGGTGATGTTCAGTACGGCGATCGGGTTCCACTCAGGCGACCTGGATATTCCAGGGCAATTAATCCTCTGTATCAGGGTAATCAGTACGAGGACTATCAAGACCCTAGATACTCGAAACGTGTTTATCGTCAGAAATTTTACACCCAGGAGGTTCAGGATGATGGGGATGAAATTCTGCCTCCGCCCATCAGAGAAGCTTTGTTATTAAGAATGCTGCAATTGGCTATCAATTCTGATCGACCCACTGTACCGACTGTGATGATGACTACTACCATGCCTACGTCCAAGTACAGAAAATCTGGACCAGTCAGAAGCGTACAAATTATCACTGATGACAATGACGATGATAAGGACGTATTGGATAAGAAGATGTAATTGCCTTTAGCGTGACAGATAAATATAGATTGGTCAGCAGTATGCGATTAATCGTAATAATTTTTTAATTATAATACTATAGGTACGAAATCGTTCGATATTATCAATGACACATTATTTTTGTACGAAACTGTATTTTTGTATTAATTTTGGTAATTATTTATATTTTGTTATCCCCATTAAGAATTTTTATATGCGCACTCACGAACGTTACGGTACACGTTAAAGACGAAATCTCAGTATGCAATGAAGTTTACCAAAAAATAAGCTTCAAAATTAATGAGTGCTTCTCGCGGTTTACCAGAAATATGTAATAGTGACATTGTTTGTAAATAGCACACAATCGCCCAAACGATACTAGTGTAATACACGCATTATGATGTTATAAATAAAGGAAGTAAAAAAAAAAGAAGAAAAGAAGTGAAACGACAGATAAACCCGTGTGAGAATTTCATTTCATAAGACGCCTTCAAGCACCGTCTACCGGGAAAAGAATAATAACGTACCTGGTGCAGGTAATTAACATCGCGTTGCGACATTTAAAACCGGCGGAAACGTACGATCGCGTCAACGGGACGTGGGTCGTATGGGATTTTGCATGTGAGCCGCTCCTAAAAAGCATTGAAATTCACGTACCTTTGTACCAGAAGTACGATACCAGATAAGTCAAGCGCTTTCGCAAAGTACCGAATGTCTTAAATAGGCTCGTTACAAGATGAAGGGGAGATGAGAAAAAAAAGAATACCTTTTGATATTAGTACGGAAGTAGAATAATAACTAACAATACGTATATTTCATATGAGTCTGTATTATTAATCGGACGACTTCTATGCGGAGACAGTGATCTACTTGGGAAACGCTTGGCCAAGGAACTTCCGCCATTCTCTCTACATTCGTACAGTATAACGTGAATGTGTATACCATGCAGATACTAACTTATAAGGTAAATACTCTCTTCTGGTAAATCATCTAATTAGCCGTCTACGTTGTATACAAGACTTTACCCTAGACAACCAAAAGTCGCGTGTACGGGTGAGTATGAGAGGATATTAGAATCTGTCTCACAGTCAGTATGTGTGCACTGTATTCAAACAATAAAATGAGGAAATGTACCAAGGAGAAAATCTAAGGAGAGACAGAGGGACTAAGAGAAAATACGAGTGACATGGTTTTACTTTAATGACAATTCAGTCTGTACATTGTTACCAGTTATGAATTGTTTTTTTTTTTTCTTGTTGAGGTTGGCATGCTTCCGTGTATTCGTATAACCATGCACTTTAGTAACAATAGACGATTGTTTAGTTTTTAGGAAATATTATGTTTTTCCTTCAATTTATATACAAGTATGATTAATGAGTTTCTCGAACAATCTCGAATCTCCTTTGGTTGTTGGATTTTAAATGACTCGTATGTATATTTTGACTGTTTACGTTAATTCGTGTATCGATTTTCTTTATACGATACTTATGAAATAATTATCAATCACTCGTTATTACAATGAAGAATCCAATGGACGTAGTTGTGTATGTACGTCTTGTATTTTTTGTACGACGTTACCATTCATTACAGTGATTGATATAAGAGTGGCTAAAACTACTTTCTAATTTTCCCACTCGCGATTAAACGGCGATGGTTTTCCTGTGCAAATGATGACGGCTATTATGGCAAAATATCCCTTCTTCTATGAATTTAATTTTGTTTGTAAATTAAGATTCAAGTAAATGCATTTCTAAATCGAGCAAAGTGATAGAATTTCTTGTGACTATTCTAAATGTATTTACTTATTTTGTTCTCTCTACCGTAAGCCGTCCTATCGCTGCATTCGAATCCTAATTCTAAAATACACCTCGTGAAATGCAAGGTATATATTAATCGAGTCATTGAAAATGCACTCAGCAGTATCTACAGGCGAGTGATGAATTGTCAAAACTGTCATTACTATAATTTTTAAGCAAATGTAATTGAGCTTTTTGAATGGACTGATGCCGATCTGGGAACACCTTTGAGACTCTCGACGTCCTCTTCAATTCCGTATGGATCGAAAGGTTCCGTTTGGACGCCGACGTCTTCGTAATCGAGTTCCAGTACATCCTGTTCGTATATGACGTCATGACTGCGTGGTCTAGCAACCGAAGGAATCCATGGCTGAGGGACGCCTTTGCCAAGAGCCAGAAAAACTGCAGCCGTCGTCAAGAGGACGACGGACGCGACGCCAAATACCAGACGCCATGAACCAGCAATCTGTAAAAAAAAAATTGAATAAAAAATTTAATTAACAATCCAAATAAATTACTAATACTTAAAATTGCATCAAAGTGCATTGGGACTTACGGAACCGTGCAGAGCTTGGGTGACGAAATAATTAGCAGCGAGTAAACCGGCTGCGCCAAGTGTCGAGCACAGAGCGCAGGCTGCAGCTGCACATGCAGGAGATTCCTCAGGAGCGAGATCAGCAATCGCAGCAAGCGCGCCTGCTGGTGCAGTGCCAGATACGAGAAGTGCGGCAATGCCTAACCAGGCAGCGCCTAAAGCCTGACAACCGGCATAACCAGCAACGAATAAAAGTGCAGCCGGTATGAAGTGCGCTGAAACGTCAGAATCATAATACACTTGTTACTTAATGCAGTTCAGTTAATGCAACTGAATCAAACCAGAATGCATTCGTACCTGTATATACCACCAGCTTTCTCGCTGTAGTCGTTGATACTATTTTAGATTCACGTACGTGATCAACTAGCAGACCGCATGTGAGGGCCGCCATAAAATGGCCGATGTGCGGTAAGGTGGTTAGCACAGAGTCCTGGTTACAAAGCAGAGAGAAAAGACAATTTGTTACAATGGCTGCTAATCTTTTGGTGGATCGTTATGGCTAGCTTACGTTAGCTGTTGAGAAACCATAGATAAGCTTCAAGTACTTCGTCATGCCGAGAGAAAGAGTGGCATCGCCCCATTGATTACCCATGGTTGCCACGGCGGAAGCCCACACAGGTACGGATCTTAATAATTTTCCCCATGGTATTACAGCGGCCTGTTAATTGATTAATTGTCAGATGAATAAAGAAATGTCAATTTAGATATTCATTCTATAATTATACTTACGTTGGTATCGTGTTGGTAAGACTTTGGTGAATCCTTGACGAAACGTCCGAACGTGAAATACCAGCACAGTGTAAGTAGAACTAAACCATAGCATAAGGAATCTCGACCAAATGTTCTGACTACGGCAGTCCCAATCCAGCCGGTAAGGCAGTAACCGACACTGACCGCTGTATAGAAGACATTAAGTACACAATTTTATTTAGTAATTACGTAATATTTTTTTAATACAAAAATTGACCTGTTGTTAAGGCATCAAATTCTTACCAGCATAACAACTAAAGTACCAACTTCTATGGGTGCTCTTGAACCAGGTCATGGCGAGCATATGAGCTGCGGGCATGGTTGCACCCTGAATTAAGAAATAGATCAACATTGGATGATTCAATGAAATAAACACTATCGATATAAGACCTAGAATCTTTTCCATGAGATTTTCAATGGAATTTTGGGCCGTACTCACTGTGCATAATCCTTGAAACAGTCTGAGTGCCACGTGGGACGGGCCCCTCCAGGCTGCTGGGACCAGTAAGGAGGCAAGACAGGCGCTGAGAACTGCCCGTGAGAAAACCATTGAGGGGCCTGATCTGCCCCAAACTAAACAACCACCCAGAATGGGACCTGCGACCTGGCCCCAGAGAAAGGCCTCGCGCATAATCGACTCTGCACGTTCTTCTTGTGGTAGCTGAAGAAACGTGTTTTTTTTTGGAAGTCTAAAACTATTTATTATACAGTTTCTCTTGTGATTTAATGTCTAGTACCTCAAGGAGTATGACTTCAAAATCTTCAGTACGATTTCGGCTTGTGATGTTGACCAACATGTCGCAATGCCATGATGTGTCGATGATAGCATGATTGTCCTCCTGATTGGCCAGTAGGGCTACTGATGAACTTACTTCGACGGCTCCGCAGAGAGCAAATCCTACAGCCACGAGCGCGGCTACAATGTGCCGCGCTCGTACGGCCGCTGAACATTTTTGAATAATTAGTAATTTAAACAAAAATATTTTTACAACAAATTTAAAAAAAAGACCAATAGATTATCGATCATTGTAGTAGTATACTATACTCGAGAAATCTGTATGAAAAAAAGATACAGGAACATCTTTTTTTTTTAACGTTATTGTGTAACATATCATCTAACCAATGGCGAGCTGAATACGGAGATTGTTTGCGGTAAAATCATAATTTTTCTTAACAATCATAATTTTTCTTCATCTTATCGCAATGTACAAATATGATTCGGGCGACTGACATGTTTGATTTTGATAACTTGCTTCAGACGAGAACTTCGCCGTTATGAATTGTAGGGACTTTAATTACTATTGTCTAATTATTTCTTAACGTTGCACAACTACATCTTATTGATTTATATCGAGATATTTTATTTTTGTTCTATAATATCCTTGAAGTTCAAACATAAATATTCTTTCATAAATTTATATCCATGCGAGGGAATCGGAAGAGTAATTTGATAGATTTACTGCTTTGTACCAAAAGACATGTTATACTTAAAAATTGTAATACTCTAATGAAATTTTGATTGCTTGGTAAAATTTTTTAATTATACTTTTGTCTCTGTTACTTTTGACTTTGTCAATTTTTATATATTTTTTCAGTCAATTATAAATTGTACCGACCTCGTACTTCTTTTGCAGCTTGTTTTATCTGTACACTGCCACGCTTGACGAGCTGCACACTACCTCTCTTAACGAACTCCGCCATTTCACAGAGCCCGAAAACAACGAGATCGTCGACGACATCCCTTTCTTATCGTATGAGTTATTTGATTCCCCACGCACTATCTCCCGAGTACGGGAAATAAATTATAAATGGCCTCGACTTTGGTATACTAGTGACGCAACGCAAATAATTGCCCACCGTTTCGTTCTTAAAGATATAATTTCATTTTGCGATCTACGATATTCGATTTTCCTATAACATCGCGATCATTAATATACGTCCTAAGAAATACCGTCCTTCGTAAATACTTGAATCAAACATAAGGGGTTGTAAACGCTAGGACTCCGTATTAAATATTCTTGAAGCATCAATCAACGTCTGACATGTCGACGTGGATAATAAAATTTATTGACTTAATGATGAATAACGAGATATTGATCGAACGAAATAAATTCCATTACATTTTCAAATCATATCGTCGCTCTGAATGTTAACGATATAATTTATGGAATATTTTAGGAATGTAACATTAATAATAATATTTTAGCATTATTCTTTAAAATATATTATCGTTATTGTGGTATAATATTTTTCTACTAAACTTTACTAGACTTACCTCTGACTTCGAGAGCTGCATGTCTCAGTTGTACGCTGCCGCGTTTGAGGCGTACCAATGCAGCCATAGTTATCAAATTAAAAACTGCACTGAGTAAGTGTCCATCATAAAGTATCTGTATTTTCGACACATTTTATTACAACGTCCTAAAACTCAACCGTTTAACGACTCAAGCTGGTGTAATCTGTCCGCGAGAGTAACCTCCGGCGCACTGGTGGTCATCCAAAGTGCGAGTGAATGAACAACTCTGTTAACAAGACTTGATACAATAAGTACCAATGCCTGGTCAGCCTTGGAACTCGACCTGACGCCTACCCCGTCACGCTTTCATACCGTATCTGAAAACTTGCAAGTTTTTATTCTTCTTCATAGAATCACTTCCGTTTATAAACTTCATAAATGGACGTTCGGCTTAATAGCTTCATTGAATCATTTTTGCTGAAGTCGGTAGTATCTTTGACATAGGGCTACGTAAAAAGTACGCTGTCTTTTTTAAATATATAAAAATATTTAAATTGCATATTTTCGTGATGAGAAAATTTAAGGTGCAAAAAGTGTATGAGGTCTTGTTAAGTCTATATTTATATTTAAAATTTTCTTGAACGAGTCTCAAGATGAAAATGATAAGAATTTACATGTATAATATAACTGTGTAAAAGAATCGTTTGAAAGATATTAAGGGTATATGTGAAATTAATGGAAACAGAACAAAGAAGAATAATTTCACCGTTTAATACGAATTGGGCCATAAGGTAGTTGTCACTGGGTCTTTTTGTTCAAACATATCAACGATTTCATACAATCATCATTTCACGTAATTGCAACTGCATCACGACTCATGAACTATACAACACTGTCCGATGCTACATCAATCCTATCGTACGATGGTAAAACAGACTGTATAATCATCTTTATCAGTTGACTCCGCAAATGAAGGTATATAGACGAAGTTTCTAATAAGGACATGGTGTCACGCGAGTTTTACGAAATAAATTGCTATCAGAATTTCTATTTATATTCATTCAATACCACAAGATATTTATTAAAAAATCCGAGATTTATATAAATCGGCAAAGAAGATATCTGCATATAATAAAATTGATTTCATATCATGCTCACGTATGCTGCACAGCTTACGTTCAACTGCTTACATACTGTGTATTTTAACATGTGATTTATACATTTTCTTCCGGAGTACATTAATTATTTAATCACAGTACAAAACAGAAAGAAAATACTAACATTCCAAGTGAAATCAAATACTGCATTACCGATCCATAAGAAACTCTCGGTAAAACGCCTTCAGGTTGGAGTCAAGCAAGAATACGTTTACAGGGACCCCAGCAGGTTGCGCGGCAGGTGGTCCCTGCGTATCCCTTCTTCTTTTCTGTGTCCTGTCCTCTCTTCAGTGAACCACCTGCGTGCTTATTGGTCAGTTCAGAGGCAGGTCAAACGGCAACACGTCGGTTGGCGTTTCGCTGGCCTTTCATGTCCTTTCAAAAACATTGCGAGTGTCGTACTTTTTACATGTATTTCACGAGTGTTACTTCCTCATCCTGTAGTTCACAATTTTTAAACCAAGTATCAAAAACTAATCGACTCAATATCACTAACATATCTTTACAACTTTAATCGCGTCTTGCACGCGAGTGAAATGTTCCGCGGGAGAACGCGAAAGTTTTTTGATGATGTTTTGACAAGACAAGTGCAATTGTGATTTAAGTATAAAGTGGCTACGTCAAAATCAAAGTGGAGTCCAGACTGTAATCCAATATTGAAGGATAAAAACGGACTGAAGGTTAGTAAGATATAAATATCTGTATAATAATTAATCTGGACCCTTCTAGGTTAGGTTTCCTAGCTATGCTGGTACCTGTCTTTCTCTCCCTTTCTCTTATCCTTCGACCCTTCATTCTTTTCCTCTCTTAAATCTCCTTTCTCGTTTCTCCCGCCGTGAGAGTCTCTTAACTCACTCGTTCTCTTTCTCTTTCTCTCTCGCTCTTACTCGTCCACTTCTCTACACTCTCTACCTCTCGGCGTGCTTTTGCTTCCTCCAGACAATACTGTCCTTCGAAAACCAGGCGACCCAGGTCGTCCTCCCTTCAGGAATCCTCTACCTATCCTAAGCACTGGCTATACCAGCCTCCAACTGCCAACCATTGCCAGTCCTCTCTGCCTTGGTATGCGAACTGTAAGGATATACCTCTCTTGTCGAAAGCTGACATTCAACAGGTCCACTATTCGAGAGGCACATTCCTTGTTTCTATGAAAGAGATTCGTGTCGTGCTTTTACTATGGTTTCTCAATGCAACCTGCAATTCTTTGTCGTATAATACGGGTACACATATATATATATACACTAGCTAATATATACTAGCACATATATATTATATACTAGCTAAGCCTTTAATGTACCTTTTAGAAAAGTGTAACTTTATCGCTTGAAGTGTTTTACGTTTCCATGTAAATCCAACTGCGTTTTAAGTGAGAGATGATTTCAGAATCACGTTGAAACTAACGGCATGGAAAATTACGATCCTTGCTTGTCACTGGCAACTCGTGTAACCTGCGCGTGACTTTGTAAATAAACGAGTAGTAAATTGCGAAATTAAGGAGAGGAAGAAATTAACGATGCCCGGAAGTTGTTTTGTGGAACTAACGAGTATCGTACCGTGGCTAATACTTGTAACACCTAGAAGCGTCTAAGAGATTTAAAAAAAAACCAGCCAAACACTGTCATACTTAATTCCCGTAATAAAGTCGTCCTATAGCATACACGATCACTTTGGACTTCTCCCGTATACCTAATTGACAATCTTCCGCTCCATTAATCGTCTCGCGTAAAGGTTGATCATGCAATTACACAACTATATACGTATATAAAATACTATGCCCAATAACCTTTTAGTCGAGTTTTCACGACGCACATTAGCGTAATACAAATCCATAAATTGATGGAAGGTCAACCTGTTTGTAACAACTGAGTTCCTCGCACCTTTATTACGCAAGCAGACGACTCCGTATTATATTTTTATTTCCAATAGCAGAGAATATATATCTGGAGCAAATAAACTCACGAAAATAAGAGTTTCAGTATGATTTCCGTTATTAATGGCGATATGTTAATACGTACACTTTCCTTTTGTCCCGTGCGCGGTGCCTTGAGTTGAAACTGCTTTTTAATATTCCTAATGTTGTTCCCCATGCATGATATTACAAGTGCTATGTCCTTTATGGGACGGAATGTGCTCGTTTTACATCGTGCCAAAACCAAGACGACTACAGAATATCGAATATAGACAGAGCGGATGCGTGTTCGAACCATAAAATGAACACACTATTCCTTGCGATTATTTTTATTATTATTTTTTTTCAATGACAGGAGATAAGTCGACAGGAGTCACATACACAATCGCATTCAAGTGCATTACTGGGACGTCGTATTTGCATCGTTCGTTGGCTCGCATTTCCGACGCACACCCGTTAATTCCAATGTCGAATGCTAAGAGCATTCCTGAAACGATGCACATGTGTAATCACATGTGATGATAAATATTTATACAGCGTATAGGGGGTATTCCCATTGCGACTTACGTGGTACACGCAATTATTTATTACACAAATGACTGTGTTAGTACAGATAAATTAATATAATATATTGTCTGGTTAATATATTTTTTAAAGATAGGCTAGAGTGGAGTAACGTTCAAAATGGAATTTGTGAAATTTTAAGGTTGTTTGAATGGATTATAGTTTTTGAGTCGTGCGAAGGTTGATAGTGATTGGAATTTTTTTTTATGGTGATCGATAGTAATGAATGGCACTTCGGATTTTTAAGTAGTCACATATTTCATTTTCTTTTATTTTCCATGAATATTTATCGATATTGCCGCACTTAACATTACTATTCTATTTACGTGTTAATGAGTATATTGTTGTTTACGTAATTTAGAGTTATATAATTGAGGCATTATATATATATTCGTATAGGATTCGTATAGGACTAATCCTCGAGGCAACTATTAAAACTGCATAACTTATCTCGCACCATTATTACCAGTTATATTTTGTATTTATGGGATTTTAGAAAAAAGATTTTTGCTATAGCTATAATAATTCGAATCTAGAATATTAACATCCATTTTATAGAAAAGTAATCGTAAATTCTGAATAATTTACGTCGTCGGTATCTTTCTCGAGGAATATTAAATATAACGACCTCAAGGCCTTTCAAGGTCACCATCTTTTGGTTTCTCCTGGCGTGAAACTTCATCTCTCATCTCTGAGACCTGAATGCACTTCATTAATTTTCGTAAATCTCCATTTACTTGTAATTGGTATGGGCAGTGTCTTTAGGGCCATTTTCGCGTCTCGCCGCAAATTAATTCATCCTCAAGATTCATTGTCAGAGGACAATACTCCTCGGGAGAGATTCTCTCCAGATCGCCGATATCGGCTTTTGGCTTGAATGGCAATTGCGAAACTAGTACACCCTCGGGAACTTCTTGCATCATGCCTTCTTCCGCGTCAAACTCCGAGAAATCATCATCGGCCGATCTTTTGCTTTTGGCGGATTCGAAATCGGCGTCTGTAAGCGTTATTATTTTTACCTTAAGTTTCTTTTTAGGCTCGCTCGTTACTTCTATTTTTATAGGAGACCATTTTTTCTCTCTTGATCCTCCGGATTTCTTTTTGTTATTTATTCCGGTAATGGTCTTAGATACTTTAGACTTCGTCGTGTTAGTAGCGTTAGTAGTCGTCGTATGCGATGTTTCTGTGGATTGATCAGTGAATGAGTTTCTCTCGCTGAGAGGTTCCTTATTCTTCTCTGTTGCTGAATTAGTCGTACTTTCCAAGAATGCATGTTTATCCATGGATGCTTTCGCGACCTGGTTTTCACTGCTGCAACTCAAATCGATTCCTAGCCGACTTTTCGTATCCTTAGAATTTATCTGATCGACGGAGCAAGTCGGCTTTTCGAGAAAGTCGACAATTTTGTGGAGGCGATCTGTATTTTCGACAGTCGGTAAAACAGGTGCTGCTTTTTTATCAGCTACGCCGTACGCGTCTACGTCGGCACGCATTTTTGGATTTTTTTCATATTCCTCATGAAGATACTTTTGAAATTTATCCTTGAAATAACCATCGATCATTTTCCATACGTTGCTACTGTACCAGGAGAGCACGCCAATGAGAAAAATACCACGAAATACGACAGCTAACATTTTGGCCGCGTTTACTTTATCGGCTATCGCTAATGACACTTTCAATTCTTAGTGTTGAAATATTTATCAGATATATCAATTCCACTATCTATAAAAAGCCAAATTCATTCTTATTACTTTACTAGAAATGTCAGTATTGCTGTTTGCACTGATAGTACAGCCACGGATAGACTCAACTTTTTTTTTTACGTCCAAGTTCCCACTTGACCCAACGGCGCTACTTTCGTCGCTTGCTTTTAAAGCGAATAAAACTAGCGTCAATTTTTTGCTAAGTAAATTGTCGTATCTACAGCTCTCGCAACACTGCCAAATTACATAATTCCCTAATCCAAAGATTATTCAACTTTTTTTTTTCTATTTCTCGAAATTGCGTGATATAGTTTTTTTTTTTAATGTCAAGCAAGACCTCATTCCTCCTCGCCCATAAACATGTCTCGAATAATATTAACAGCCTCCTGCATATTCGGCCACGCCATTGTCACAAAAACAACTAAAGAATTAGCCAGCACAAACAGTCTCATCATATCTACTCCATCACTCGATCGCAGCCATTCGCCAAATCCCTGATTGTGACTATCATCGTCCAGTGGTGTCAATTCCAATTTATTCTCTTCGGCCTTTTTCGATTTTTCTTGCTGATTCTTACTCCCCTTATTTTCCGTATTAGTACGTTTCTTCATTGCGAAATCCTCTATCAATGTCTCATCTGAAAATAAGACGATATCAAAGTACCGCTTAGCATCGAATTATTACCATACTACGTGATCCGACATGTTCATCATGTACTGTAAATGAATATCATAAACGAGAACGTGACCGTACAAGAAATAGGTCCATGTTAAAGCCGTGGTCAGCCACTATGAGTAAAATGGTAGAGCGAATAGCGGACGTTATCAGTAGACGACAGACTCGACCCACCTCGATCCCGTTTCTCACAATGCAATGTCTCCCTATCCGGACCTTCTCCCTATTTCTCCCTTTCTATTCGCTCATCCCGTCTCCCTCACTCTCTCTCATTCCATCATTCCAACCATTCTCTCTCTCTCTCCCCCTCCCTCCCTCTCTTTTCTCCCGTCTCTTCTAGTTATCGAAGTTTCCCTTCCTATTATTCCTATTCGAGCCGCGCGTAATATACCATCAAACTTGGCCAGCCGGCAAAAACCTATCGTCTGCCAACTTGCCCAACTGTTTGAAAACGGATTACAATTGGTTGCTGGACGGCGTACCGGTAACCTTTTTAACTTTAAAGATACATTTCTCATTCACTTGGTTTAATCTGCCTTCGATTCGCTTTACAGTACTCACCGTATTGACAGAGGAGTTTCTTCGTATATCTGGGAACTTCATTTATCAGTTATTCGTAATTAAAACTTATTATATTTGTAGCTGTACACTTTCTGTATACACGTTCACGATAAGCTCTTCCTTCACTTTATTATTACCAAGTTGATATATTATTTTCCTACAGTTTGCACGGCGCGTTTTGTACGAGAAACACGCGCTTCCGTGCTTTCCAGCTTTCTACGTTTGGTTTGCTAGGGTACGCCGAGGAATATGGCTTCGAATCTGGTTTTAAGCTCATTAGCGACTCCGTAGCAGTGCGGACGGTTCTCAGTAGAATTTTTCTTCGTGCGACACATTTACAACTTTTTTTTTATTTATTTGAAATGTTTTTTTTTTACTTTTTCTGTATTAAAATTCTTGACTCCTTGACTAAGACGTATTTTAACAATATCTTTGGTTCATAATTAACCAACGTGATTGGCATGTGGCTAAAGGATGGTTGGGGTAATAGGTATGTTTGGATGACCACTGGAAATATGACGGAATTGCAAATGTTAAGTGTCATTGTAGTGACATGACGTAATGTCTTGGATTTTTCGTAGAACTTTTTTCTAATTTAATAATTTTCTTCGAAGATAAGCTACCTGTTAGTACTTGAGATTATTCGAGGTATTTCATGATCTCAGAAGTGATAATTTTTTTTTTTAAGATTCTCTCTTATCTGTCTCAAATCTTATCGTCATTAGAATGAATTGATTGTTTCCTTAAAATGATTTATTGCGTTTCAGTAATATCCCTCATGTATATTTCACATATTGACGTTATAGGATATTTGATTATTTTTGTCTTGACGAATTATCATTGAATTATCTTGAACAGTCGTGACTGAGTCATTAGTCTGTTCGATCGAATTAAAATAATCCCAAAGTATGATTCCTCGTTTAAATAATTTCCCAAAGTTTCGCCGGTACCAAACTTGCCTCCCACGCTCGTAATACTCCTTAAGACAGTTTAAGAAGGACCCGTCAAACTTTGACCTTAAATCATCGAAGAATGTGTCAAGAGAGCCAAGAGGGCTTTTCGAAGTACAGCTAATGCCTCCAATTTGCTTTCGATTCAAGGGGCGTATAATAGCGTGCGGAACGACGCGATTCCTGAAGTTCGGTCAAAGTGTTTATGCAGGGCGGACTTACTTCTCGGCCGATCAATCAGCATCTCCAAAGAGTTTTAACCCAGTTCAGCCAACTAACCATGCGAGGGGACGACGTTCTTCGAAATTCTACGAAAAAGGAGACCATCCTCTTGAAGCTGCGCTAATTGCCAGCCATCGGAATCCTTCCATTAGCATTGTCGCATTAAGGCTAATGTCTTTTGTGCACCTCGGCACAAATTTCGTTTGACGCGAAGTTCCGTAAACTTCCAATGAACTGTGTCAACAAAATTGTCAAGCTTGCTAAAAAACAATTATCTACAATTACACCCACGCGGATAACTCTTGACGTTAGGGCATACATAGACAAATCCGTAAATTTATTAAGGGTCAGTATGGCTATGGTATATTATAATGGAGTCTCTGGCAGTGTCGGGTGACTAATTAGGATTAGGAAGTTTAAGTATCGAAAGCAAGCTGCTTTCTCCGGGATAGATTAAATTCCTCATTATGAGAAGGGGTGACTAGAAGCCCAGCCCCAGTCATTGGCTTATTCTCTAGATCGCTATTCCATGCTCAAGTTAATCGGTTTTCTATTAACCCTTGAGGAGGACAGCTGGCTCGTGGCAAGAGGAACGCTTTATGTACGCGCACGAGAATGTTTAGTAGAAGATCGAGATTGTCGTTCGGGTTAAAGGAAACTTATTGATTCTCACTAAGCCCACGCAGCACCGAATATATCATAAGAGTATATAGAGATGATATATCCTTATATTTATTTATGACGACACTTTGACTTCCTACTCGATTCTTGGCTTCTTAGATTCATCATATCGGTATATAGTTATAAATGACGATATATAAATAACATGGCATAAATTTGAACACAATACTCGTATATATACGTACTCCTACCTATAATACTCTTAAGCGTTGCAGTATCTCTCGTGCAGGCGGGAAAATTCAAACTTAGCCGATGAAAAATTTAATTTCCTCTTGAGTGGATATCGGAAAGAGATTTACTCGCTTGCAATAAGATACGCATTGCTTTGGTTTACTAACATAAATAAATAGCCGTCAACAAGAGGGCGTCGCGACGCCTTGGCAATTTCGTACTTCGTCGTGTTACCTTTAAAGCGATTTGGCAAAGTATTCGGACGTTGAATACTTTGTTCTTCAATCTTTTTCAGTGTTATACGATTACGTTTTTGATATCACGTAATTTTTTGTTCTGCAAACTTTTATTTATCGCGACAGATGTTTCTCTTGTGAATCTAGACGGCATAACCTTTGGCAATATTGCGGACACTACAGGTTGCGTTATTCATCGGTTGACGCCGCGTGACGCAACTTGTTTGCACGTTTGCAAGCCTGCTGCAGTGTACGCTCGAAAATACATTAGCTACACTAGCATAGTAAACAATCCTTGCAGCTTCCCTTTCGACAAAGAGCTTGTTCCCTTTACCTATGTAGATACACCCAACTCTACCTAAACCTCGACTACAGTGTCTCTGCCTCTCGATCCAAGCCTTAGGGCGTCTTTTCACTGTAGGGAAATTGACTCCTAACACTGTTACACCACCCTTCAATACTAGGCAATATCACACTGTCTATGACGTTATACCATTCAATTTGCAACGACACCAAAATCATTAGTTCGCTAATAACCGCCAGCCTGGTCGCAAGCTGAATGTATACGTATATATATCTATGTATATAAAACAACATTTTCACGTGATCATTAACCCTATACGCAATTATCAACAAGATTTATACCATCGGACAAACCGTAGACGATCAGGCTTTTTATAATTCCTTATGAAAGTTTCAAATTTTTTAAGTTTTTTTCTCAACTTGCCCCAATGACGCAATAACATGAGATAACCTGTGGTAGATACTACGGGCAGCATTTGACTTTGAATACACTGGGCATTTTACTCATTTTATTCCAGCTTTCTGACGAGGGTCATAATACGGTGCCATTTATATTATGGCACCACGTATACCGTCCATCAGGCTTGAATTCCAACATACATGTTTATATATGTCTTTTTCGTGAATGCTGTACTGTCCCATCGTTAGCCGCTTTTTTTTTTCCCCAAGATTTCCTGGGAGAAATTGCTTGCTGAAAATATACGTTGGCATCACTGCGATGGTGGTGGAAGCTTTTGGTTTGTTTTCAGCTTCCAACCTGTCTTAGTAACGCTTTGCTACCTTCGTCTTGGCGGCTGAGCTTCCACCGCGGGTCGGAAGCTCAGGAATGCACTTTCGAGCACATCCTTCGCGTTACTTGGTGCAGAATTACACGTGGAATGTAGGAAAGCTTACGGACTCCAATAAATCGTATTGAGGTTGATAGCTGATTAAGAATCTTTCAACTTTACGTCGGATGCTCGCTGCGTTTATTATTACGTTGATCGATATCTTATTGGTTTAAAGTGACGTAGTGGTTAGGATGCATCGGTTGTATCTACTGCATTGGCGGATTGTGCAATTCTGGAGGATTCGCCGGAAATGAGGATCAGAGTTGATGAGAAGGAGGTCAGAGCTTGTCCCATGGGTGACCCAGACTCCCTCGAAGGATATCATCTATTCTTGGAGCAGGGATTGACTGGTAATATTGTTATCTAAGGATCTTTTTAAAAGTTGCTATCTGCGGGCTATGTCCCTCGAGCAATTTTCTTATGTCCTATATAGGTGGGTTGGATAATTTCAAGAGAAAAAGAAAGGATCAATAGGGATACTTGAAACTTTGCTGGATTTCGCCGTATCTTCTTGTCGAGAATTTTACATAGAGAAGTGAGGTTAAGTGTGTGAATCCTCCCTTTGGAAAGATATATATATATATATATATATCGCTAGCTATGTACACGTCCTGAACAGATTCCGCCGCACAGGATCGCTAGTCTTGATCTTCGATTTTTCACGGTATAAAACTTCTCAAGAATTTGCATAGTGTACTCTCCCGTCTCTATCGACCTTACTGGCTTTGGCACTTATTTGTATCTTTATTCTATTTACCTACTTTCGGCTGGATATCGGAAGTCATTTGCGTGTCAATTCCAGTCAGCACTTTATCCAGACATTGGGTAGAGTCTCTGGCAAAGTATACGTACAAACGTAGCGGCGGCGAGGTCACCCGAATTATTATTACTATTTGAACTTCACAACAGTAGACTCGACAAAGCGACGATTTGGAAGAAAAAAAAAGAAAACCTTTTTTTTTCTCGAAAAAACATGGAAATGCGTTACTTGGAATGTAAAGAGCACCTTTTGTATATAACGGTTTTAGGTACATTCTTTACAAGATATATTGAAATTGGTATCTGGTTATTAATGTGATTTTAAGATAGATATATCATGCTCCACAAGTGTGTTGAATGCTTTTTCGTCGGTGTAAATATTCGTTATTCTTAATTCCAATGCAATGCATGAGACTCGAGATGTGAATCACCTGTTGTGCAATTATTCTTATCTCTGAACAATTTCTTATCGAGTACTACTTGGCGGGACTGCGTCATTGAGATATTTAACGAGTAATATTATTAAATTGAAGATTGACAGATATACATCGTGACGTTCTTTTCTACAAACGCCGACCACAAACTTCAATGAGGTTTCTACGCGACAATCTGCTACCTGGGCGTCAGACATCCGCCAGGATGTCACTTTCGAGATATCGTCAATATTTCATGAATTAATTAAATCCAGACCGGAGATCTTCTTCGGATACAAGGAAGCTCAGTATCACGGCATATGGTATATGGACTAGGACGTTTAGGAAGACCGAAGAGCATCGAAAGGAAAGATTTGAAAAACGCTACCAGTCGGCATGATCCTCTTTGTCGTAAAAATCTCTAAGATTACTAGTGAATTCTTTCCTTTACCGGGCATCCTCAGCTTGCTACCTTACTCTGCTACTCGGGTTACTATAGTCAGCTCTTGTCTTGAGGTATTCTCAGGACTCCCTTCACACGTTTTCTCGAATGAACGTCACCGGCTGTTCTTAGCTAGCCATCCACGTCGCTTTCAACGACTGCTAGTCACGGTGATGATTCGGTCGTCAAATGGTATCTGCGCAGTTTGTTTCCCCCTTGTCATTGGCATGTTTCTTTCATGGACTGACACTTGGTACTATATGATGATTTCAAAACTTTTTGCAAAGAAAATATCTGAAACCGTTATACACTCTTTGACCCCCTTTTTTTTAATTTTAGAAATATCTTTACTCGGGTAGGTGATCTTTATAGGAAATACGATAATCGGATCGATATAGACGACTTTATCGTAATTACTGATAATCCGACTGATAAAAACGGTTGTATTGATCGAGAACGAATTTTCTCACAGTGCTACTAGTTGTCCACGAGGAAGAGGATCGATCCGACCGTGGATCGTTATATCGTTAGTTTTGATAGTTTCTACCTGTGGATATAGATCAAGTCGTGAGATGAATTTAAGAAAGAATTTCACGTTATCCACCTTTCCATTCTGGCAATTATATTCTGCCGTAAGCGGTAAGAATCCAAGGAGTTTTTGATTATTATAATTGTGATACAAGACACTTTGCTTCATTATTATTATTTTATTTTCGTCAGCTAGTCTGGCGATGATATCAGTTGGATTCGTCGTTGGGTGGACATCGCCAGCGAGTAATCGACTTTCGCTGAAAGGAGGCCAGTTCTTATGGGTAATCAGCAGCTACTTGATCGGAACTATAATTATCAGCTTGATCAATCCCCTATATCTATATAAGATTAGTCGAAAGAAGGCCCTGCTCCTGGGCATGGTGCCCATGACTATAGGCTGGCTGATATTGTCCGTCGAGAATTCTTTTGGTGGAATCTGCATAGGAAGAGGATTGAATGGTGTCGGTACCGGCATCTTGATAACGTCATCGATCTTTTATCTGGCCGAACTGGCTGACAAACGATATCGTGGAGCCATCTCAGCCTTCCTCATGGCTATGTTGGCTCTTGGCGAAATTATGGTACACAGCTGCAGCCTGTTTGCCAGTATGGCTGACCTCAGCATCATCGCACTCATACCAGTTGGATTGTTCATCCTGGCGTCCATCAAGATGATCGAGAGTCCCTACTTCGATACACAGAACGGTCACGAGGAGAAAGCAGTGGTTTCTTTGCGCAAGCTTAGGCCGTACTACGACGATGGGAGGATCGATCAGGAGCTAATTGACATTAGGAATTACGTCGACAGCGCAGATTGCTCCTATAAACAATTTTTAACCCTCTTCTCAACGCGGGTCAACCTAAGATCTATTTTCATCGTTCTCCTTATGAAATTCGCAAATAAATTCAGTGGTACCTTCGTCATGGCCAGCTGCACCGAAAGGATCTTGAACGTAGTCGAGGTACCGCTTGATCCTGCCTTGGCTGTAATTATTACTGACTGCTTCTACCTGGTCTCCGTGATACTGGCCAGCAGCCTTATGGACAACGTGGGACGTCGTCCGCTGTATATAGTATCGGGAATTTCGACAAGCGTGGTTCTCGTGATTTTGGCTACTTTCTTTGTTCTACTCGACGGCGGTTATGACGTCAGTGGTTTCACTTGGTTGCCGATAATTTGCATTGGATTTTATTATATCGCCATCATTTTGGGGATTTTCACTATGCCCTATGTCGTCGTCGCCGAACTCTTTCCTACGGAGGTCAAATTTCTTGCTGCTGGTGTCGCAGATATCGCTGGTGGAGTCTTCGACATTGTCGCGATCATCACTGTGTCCCAATTGCTGGGAACCGTTAGCGTCGGTCTTATCTTTTATTTCTTCGCCTTCTGCACTTTCGTGAGTAGTACAGCGGTATCTTTCATTTTACCGGAAACCAAGGGAAAATCTCTGATAGAGGTGCAACAAATGCTTCATCAAATTCACGGTCAAAGTTACGAAGCAAATTTCATTATCGATAAGAGATAACTATTGTTGATGTAAAAAAATTATTATTTTTTTTATCTTTTATTTACGTACCCCACTCATTTTTCACGTTCGATCTTGAACTAATGAGAAACTTATCTATGATAACTTAATAAATTTTTTATGAAACTAAGTATCAAACTATGAGGATTCATCGTTTTATATCTTAAGGTCACTGCGGTGTCATTCGTGCACTTCGGATTCGTCACTCGTGGTTATACTTGTCATTGATTTTACAAGGGTGACTCATTATACCTGTAACAATACTAACGGCACCATTTTACGGTAGGCACTTGGGAATTTATACTGGAACGAATGTAAACACTCCAGCTTAATCTTGGATCCTCTACGCGCGCTTTGTGTGGAAAGTTGTTAGCAATAGTGCAGTAGGGTGGTACCGTGGTACGTTTCGAATATATATATATATATATATATATTCGAAATATATATATATATATAGATACAAGAGGTGAGTCCAGATAGATAGGGATGAGTATCAGGAGCTGAGAAAGGTTCTCAATATAGAATCACCGGGAGATGCTGGTTCACTATCATCTCGTCTATCAGCAGTTCGCTAATGGAATCCCGAAGTACTGCACTTTACGTTAAAATCTCATCGTACCAATTCGTTTCAGGGAAATGGTCCAGGGTGTCAATAAAATAAAAACTTGTTGTTACACATAATTTTTAAATAAATTTTCCTTCTTCTTTTTTCATTTTTGTAATTTCAAATTTTAATGGACGTCAGTAGCTATACTTTGACGCACTTTATTCCTTCAGAAAAGGATACGTAACGTACGTGAAAAATGATCGGTCACGATACAAATTAATGATCCTAACCTCAAAGTGCTCTTGTGCTGTGTACATGTCCCGCACAGAAAGTATTACTTTAGAATTCTTCACGCTTTTCGGATAGGTTCGTGCTCTTATTTCTTGTCTATCTTCATGGCATTTCCCAATGGCGCGTTTCGTATAAATTTTCTAAGTTTTCCTTCCTCTCGCCTTCGTCCTATCAACTTTTACTCGTCTATCTATATGTACATATATATGTACTCTGACCTCAAAGAGGCGCACCGTTTTCTTCCGTTAGCCACTGCATACTCTGAAATAGAAGGACGACATATGTATGATGGAGATCGAAAGAAAGTTTTTTCTTTTTTTCCAAGTAAGGGATGTGCTCGTGAACTTTTGAATTTAGGATAAGTATAAAAAAAAATTCGTAAATATACATCGATTATTCAAAACTTGTCACAAATATGATAACGTGTTATAGAATGTAACGGTTTGAGTTTAGAATTTGTTTTTTTTTCATTTGGAATAAAATTATTTTTTGTACGTTAAATTTCGATTTATTTAAGAATTCTCGTGATATGGGTCAATAGGAATTCCAGAAAGCGCTTATCACTGAACGCAAAGGCCGGAAGTGGATATGCTCTCTCCAGTCTGAAATCAATGGCGGAACCAGCAAGTGCACAGATATATCTAATCCAATGGTATTTATGCTAATTTATGCACAAACGCTCATTACCGAATCGTACATCATCCGCATTATTCCACTGGGCGTTACCGAAATATCTCCCATTACCGATTAATAAAATATCACGTGCAGCTATAGCGCTTTTGATATTTCCACGAAAATGGATATTACCACGCGATTTGTTTGATCTTTTTATTTTTTATTTTAAAAGAAAAAAATTTGTTCTAAGCCCAAAATCATCTGTATTTCAATTTTACTTTTACTCCAGTTTTTTTTTTTTAATAAGAATTTTTGTATTAACGTCAACGTACAGAAATTCTCCTTGGCTTATTGTTATTCTGGAGTAAACTAGATTTTAAGTATACACGAGGGGCCATACCAAATTCTATGACTGTTTTAATAGTTACCATTTCTATGTACAACCGAATACAGACAGAGAATAAACAGTAGAAATTCTGTAAAACTGGATTACAAGTAAAATTGCTCTTTTCAAAGTAATTCCAATAATTATACACAGTCCAGTCGTAATCTTATATCTGTATGTTAAACACTTAAGATACCTTTGTTCGCTCCTTGTTAATAAAGTTAAGATTCTCTTATCAATTTTTCATACGTAAACCCAACTTTTCTCTTATTTCCACAAACTTGCCCCTTAGCTAGCGTCTAACGCAAATCGAGCGCGAAGCGCGTCGGCTATGTTTATATTGACTTTTATCGCGTTGAATTATTCTGAAAACAAGCTAAAATACGGCACTGCTGTTACGGTACGGCAAGTATACATATATATACGTACTATACGTATATATAAATTTGCACTAAGTAAATCAAGGGTGAGGACCAAGATATTGCCAGAAGAGGTGGTTAAATTACTGGGGTGTTTATTTCCGTAATAAGGTGTGACGTAATTCTGCTAAACCCTCTCCGAACTTCCCTTCGGCTAACCCTTTCTAGTCCACGATGTCATCACACTCCACATCCTTCATTCTACTCGGTGAAATTGCTTCTCGTCATTTTAATAACAAATCGATGAATTCTCGTCATTTTAACGGCAAATCATCAATTTATTTGAGACTGTGTTACCAGGGGTAATAGTGAATTAATTTTCTTGACTGACGTATGAAACTACCTGTATATATTCTAGGTATCATCAAGTCAAATGCTCCAATCAGCATTGACAATTAATAAACGATTTTGGGTTTGAGGGTTGGATATTTTTAATTGTAATAATTGCATGATAATTATAGATTTTCATTCGTTACGATAGAAGGTTTCGATCGATCGAAGTACAGGTAGTTACAAATTGCTTGTTAAGTTATATAGTTAAATGCGGAGTCTAGTAGCTATCGCGCGGATCACGATTAATTAATTAAGCGATACTGCTCTACGCTAATTAGCGGTACACGTGGTTACACGTTCTCCTGCATATGGCATGCTTGCTTAATCTACAACAATTTTGCTGGACGATCTTAATTCCTGTGTAGCTCTTTCATTTTTTTTTTTTAATCATCGTCGTTTCACTTTTTATGCGTAACAAAGCTTTTGTCTATCGTTTCCTACCTATTGCGCGCGGCGAATCAGCATCCCGTAAGCGATGAAAAAATCAGTTCGTGTCTTTACGTTTCCAAAGAGACGTCAATCCGTCGAATTGACTGTATCCTGTGAACGCGCATGACGAGCGACAAATTCACACGCGCTGAATGACGTTATCGACAACCAGTTGGCATCGCGAAAAAGGCGGTGACAGAATTTCGAGATACTTTCAATACACGATATGATAGCATAGATCTTGTACTCAAAGGGTTGGAAAAAAAAAACTATGTAGAGAGTACTTATGCTTCTCTGAAAGGAATGGGAAGTTGAGAGAAAGAGAGATGGAGAGACTGGATGAGATGGATGATAAGGTGGGGGTAAGGGAGGAAACTTACTATTTATTTGCTTTTCTAATGGCATCTTTTATACTGTTTTTTTTTTATTTTTTAATTTACCATAAAATATGCATTTTTTTCTTCTCTTCTTGCATCTTTTTTCTTTTTTCGAGCAATAAGTGTGTACCGTAAGATAATTAGATTTTTATTGACACACTTGTGCACACATGGTTATTAATTTTCGACAAGTTGTAGACGATTATTAATGTGTATATATTCAATTTGCTTCAATGTGCTCCCACTATGACTGTTACGTAACTGTGACTGCGTGGCGTTACACGAATTTTGAAACTGCCTCGAGAATTCCCAAGTGTGTAGGGACGATCGCAGGCCACTGCATAACTGCCACTATCGTTAATCACACTGAGATAGTGAATGACGCCTGAAAAAAAAATAAATTTTCTTTGTACATTTTTGTGATACATTTTTTTGATTGAAAAAAAAAATGTTTACCATCCTTGACTGTCAGTGCAATTTCTTGATTGTAGACGTCATCAGTAGGATTGTCAATTTCCAGTGATCTCCAGAAAAGCGTCTCCTCCTGCTGTCTCTGACCAATCACGAGATCGCCAATGAATCGCGTTTCCGCATCTGCCTCCATTAATCTCGACTTGAAACAAAAAAAAAAGGATTCCTTAATTAGCCGACTCGTACAATCAATATTATTACTACGTGTAACACTCGAAACTTTATTTCTCAGGAGGTTAATGAAAATTGCCATCCCGTCGTCGAGGTCCTGGGGTAAACATCTCGAAAGGCGGGAAAGTTTGAAATTTAATATCGCGACGAAATCCGCGATTTCTTCTTTTACATTTCCCTTCGTTTTCTTTGCGTTGCAGTTATACGTACGATGGAATATCCGATTATTTGAATGACCCACTCAAGACTTGCCGAAGTTATAAACCGATTAAATTACCAATTCGTTGACCGGGAGCGTATCCTCTGTCGTGAATATCAAATTCTTCGTGTTTTCCGCACGCGTCACCTTCGCCGCCACGACGGCGCGAAGCAGCACGTGGATCAGCAGGACAACCGTAATTTGACGTAACATTTTTCTATTAACTTTCTTTTCCTAGCAAGCTTAATGCCGCTCCCACGAAGCTCACTGCTCTTTATAACGAAAATCAAGGAAGCAGCTGAACTTTAGCGATAGACGAATATCGCGTGCGTTCACCGTTATCGCGTAACTTCTTACACGCTTGGAATATAAATTCCAATGAATTTCTAAAGTCAAAGCTGACTTCTCACTATCTTGCGGAAACTTCTTCGCCACGGCCGTGTTCGTATCTATCACCAATGATTGGACTGTTTTTTAATAGGTTAGTACTACATTCGTATCCCTTACTTGATTATACCTAGTATATATGTATATATACAGTTTTCAACGTACAAAGTTACACCATGTACAATACTTTCTTCAATTTTTGATAACGGCATAAATATTTTGTACGGCGACAATTATTTTCCTGGCTCAATTATACTCTCTACTATTCTGTACACGTATCAAAAGGATATTCGTTCAGGGTATTGTTGCGTCATAATACGTTCGACCTTGTTTACCATCTTGGCCATAAAATATTCCCAGATTTCTTTATAATGTAATCTCAGGTATAGGACCCTTCAAATTTTTTGTCCGAATTAAACGAAAAGGGCGACTATATCTGAATACTATTCAGTGTAAATATAGGAACAACTTCCTATTGCTCTTACATTAAGCTTATATATACGATGTTAACTAAAAATGGTAGATTGTTTATCTATGTTCTTGAAAATTGTAAATTTTATTAAAACGGAGGTAAAATTGAGCGTTGGTTAAGACAGTGTCAGTGGCGAGTAGATGTGTATATATATATATATATATATATATATATATATGTATAGTAGCATTGTCGAGAGATATAGCTTTCTTAGCGGGAAGTACTAAAACCTCCAGAGGGCACGTACTCCATTTTCAGTCTTACTTTTTTTTTTTTCTTTCTCCCTCTGGCTGAACGTTTCGAGCTTTCACACTCCAGGAGGAACTTTCTTGGCTCTGGCAGGCAACGTAACAACTGCATCCTTGGAGTTTTCAGCAATATTTTTACTAGTTCAACCATTCCCCACCTCGCGACAAGCGCTGACTCTCACTTACCAAAAGTTCATAATTACTGGATCCAGTTGCACTTTGCTGATGTATCTTGCTAATTTCACTGGGGTCCCGTGTTAAATTTAATCTTGATATTTTTACGGGTAGAAGATAATTAGGAGTTGCCCTGAATTGATTCTCGCAGAAAAACTCTAAGCTCTTATCACGGTTTGAAATATAAATTACCATGTTATCAAAAGAAGATTTCCCATGATCCCCTGCCAGATTAGCATAAATATAAAAATCGTGTGGTAATTTACGTTCGACTGGCTCTCAGTAGCGACTGGAAAGAGAAAGGCAGGCAAGCATGAACTCGGAGGCAGTTTTGTATGTCACGGAGTCGTCGTGTATACCGGCTCTAAAGGGATGCTGATCGATTCGTCATCCCTCGAGAGTGGAAGTAGCTTAGGGAATACATCTAGAAACACGATCCACTACGTAACGTTAAACCGCGTTCCGATTGGCGAGTCAACAATATCATAAAGCTCGGGCATAAAAAGGCTTGCGACGGAAAATTACTCTTTTTGTATAAAGATAAGAAAATGCATGGAAATAAAATTCTTCCGTGGCTATACTCTCTTTCGTGTATTATTTGCCATTTGAGAGAACTTGGTATACACTCAGTAACTCTGTACAAGCAATTATGCAGCATGGAGACAGCTCGTTACAACCATTGTACCTCAAGAAACAAGTTCGTATCAAGATATTAGGTAAACGACAGGACAGGAAATTTTGAGTTTCGAGAGAGGCTTGGTAGTACGTCTGGAAAGTTTTGGAGTAGGGACATTTATTTTCCAAGTCCCTAGACTAATCGTCCGGGACACTGTGAAAGATTGGAGAGTCAAATTATTCGGCAAGACTAACGCATTAGCATCTTCACTGTGAAACGTTAAGATTGGTAAAGGGGGTTATTAGTACTGAAGTAGAGAGAAAGAGAGAGAGAGAGAGAGAGAGAGAGAGAGAGAGAGAGAGAGAGAGAGAGCCAAAGAGAATACGAGAGAGAAGGATAATAAATAGGATATTTGTAGTAAGGGGCGTCCAAGGTGTGTGCAAGGGATGACGGTTTAAGGGCTGCTAGGGTAAAAGGGGGCGCAACAGTTGCGTGGGTGGATGCGCGTTTGATGAGGGAGTCGAAGGAAGGAACGGTAGGAGTGCAGCATAAGGGGATGAAGCATCAAGGGGGTGGACGTAGAGGAACGACGTGGCTCAGTACCATTCTCGCTGCCGCACCGTGAACAAGGTCCCTGGCACGTCTTCATTGCGACTTTCATCAACTCCCGGGACAGTAATTGTAACGTAACCTTATAATCGACGCGAGCGTTAAATCACACGCGTTCACCCAGTGACCTTAATTGAACTTTTTTAATCTACCATTGTCGCCTCATATGATTTTTTCATTCCTTGTGCTTCTCCTATTTAAAATGTACGTAGACGACTTTCGGTGACTTGAAAAATGCGCGGCAAATACGAAATATGCGGATACTAGAAACACTTCACACTGGTCCAAGGTATCCCTGACTGAGAAGAGCGTGGTTGGAGCAATCCTAAATTCTCGTTGCATATAACGGGAAATTTCATTTACAAAATACCGGCCGTGCTTACCCTTCGAACTAGCAGGCTTGTACACGCGGTCGCTGAACTGCCTTTGACAGGGAAATTAATTTAATGCTATTCTAAAGCGTAAGCTTCCGACTCTCTTAATTGGGGGCACCTTTTTTGATCGTATGAGTTCCTGTATACGGCACTGAACGATCGATTTTTTTAATTACGATCCTTCTGGTTGATTGACGTTACTCGTCGTACAGAGGGAGGATGATTATTCTTAAAATCAATTTTTTTTTTAAATTTATTCACGTCACTTTTAAGCTGCTTGCTATGATTTTACTTGTGATCGATCTTGACGCATTTCTCTATTACCCCCTTAAGCTTTTCTTAGGGCAGATCAGGAAGGCAGCTGCTGCTAGTTATAGTTAATCACTTGTTTTAAGCAACAATGGCCGCGTATCCATTGTATGGCGTGAATGCGTGTATATATATATATATACATATATATATATATATATATATATATATATATATATATATATATAATTCTGGAGCGGATATATGATTTTTAATAAACCATATGAAGCCCCCCCCCCCCCCACCCCCGATTGTTTGGCGCTTAATGAATGTTACTCGTATGTAAGTCCGACTATTGTTGTTATTCTGTCATTCCGGTATTATGCAAGCGTCAATGAGGTATCTTCGGATAGAAACTGCTGTTGGCGTCCTTTCAGCTATTCAACATGCGGTTTTCATTTTTTTTTGAAAAAAAAAAAAAAAATTAATTCTAATCAAATGATTTTTAAAGGAGCAGCATTACTGGTAATACTTGATAGTATTTTTTTGTGAACACCATGATTTTTGAATTGTTGAGATTCAAAAAATTGGCGCGAAATATTCAATCGATTAATATAAATTTTTGGAAAAAACATATTTTTTTTTTTTCCATATTTACCAATGGAGTTTCGTGAAAACAGACTATTCAAAGTGCGCAGGTATTCGCAATTGAATTGCGTTTATCGTTTCCTATTACGGGTTTGCAATTGAATTCCGTATTTTCCCGATTTGCGGTAAGCTTCCGGATTGCGAGGTTCAATCGAATTTTATTTCATTTTCTGTTGTCGGTTGTATATAATCTTATTAATGATTGGAAAAAAAAAAAAAGATTATAGATTAATCGCGAAGACTCGTTCTTCAGTGCCTGGGCTTTTTTTTGTATCGTAGCAGAGAATAAAAATACTGATTGGCAGAACGTGTTTTCGAGAAATTTACAAGTAACAAGGTAAATGTCTCGTCATCGTCACGATTCTCGAATATTATTTCAGTTCTGTGAAAATTACATCAATCTTCATTGGCATCCTCGTTACACTTGTACCGGGAATTCTTTCTGCTCTTGACACACTCGCAACATCCGACGCCTCTGTTAGACACGCAATTAATTTAAAGAATTCATTAAGAGTGGCGAGGAACGTGTCGCGAATGCCTCCTTGGTTAATGGGTAGCGCTGCACGAATTGCGTCACGGATCCTGTTGCGTCTGACGCGTCTAATTTGCAAGGGTCACAAGTTAAAGGCCTTACCCTCTGGCCCCTGCTCTCTTTCCCTTTTAAAAAGTCAATAATTACCTACTAATATGAAATATCTCATTACGACACAATTACTACACGAAATCATTCATTCGTTGTGTTATTGTGTTTTGATTGACCTTCCAATAATGCGTGAACTTGTTTTTCCGTTGGTTTCACGAAAAATAAATCTTTTTGTTTACCCACACGAAACGATCGCTTTACGAAAAATAGAAGGATCCTGCAATTTACGGAAATGGTAAATGTGCTTTTTTCTGGCTTTAAATCGACAAACAGATCTTCTGGACTGAAACTGGGTTCCTCCCCCATTATATCGTTCGACTATCGTCAATTTGTAGCCACTGCCGATTCTTCTTCAGACAGTAGTCGTATGCAGTATACGTGAAAACTGCACTTCACGCTCTGATACCTGTACACGTAATCCGAATCGATCGTTAAATCTATCGAGCGGTGGACAAATTTTCACGGACGAAATGTTAGGACGAAGATATATTTGTTCGTGACGAGTAAACCTTATCTTTGAAAATTTTAAAATATATGCATATACGTGACGTAATATGTAAAGTTTTAGAGGGTGATAACCGTGGGAAACCGTGATAATCTCGAATCTTATTTCTATGAATTCTATTTATAGTACCTGGTCTTTTATCGACTGATGCATCTCATTCAAATTTTCAATTTCGATCGTGAAGCGTAGGAGTGAACTTTTTAATGAAATTTTTTTTTTAAATTGAGTTTTTTTTATCAAATACAATTTAATGAATCTTTGAAATTTTTTACTTGATATTATTGATGAACCGTTACCCCTCCTTTCATTCATTTCTTTTTTTCTTATTGTCATTACTTTCGCCAATTCTTTGGTTCCTATCGAAAATTCAAACCCGTAAACGCCAGACGCTCCATTATTCGACTAAAGCACTCGGCGGTGACGTCATCTCCTCCCTCCCACTAGTGGATAACACTTTTCATCCCTCGTTTTCGCCCACGCAGCCGAGAATATTCTCACTCAGTCCCATTTGCGATTCGCTGTCGCTGATAGTCGAAATAAATTATTACCGTGCAAAAGCGACATTGCGAAAGAGTAAGAGAAAGCAGGGATACACGTGTAACGCTTCATTTTCCATCGTATCAATTTTACTTATACCTCTTAAGTAAAAAAGTGCTCCTTACGCTACACATGTACAGGGTGTTCCAAAATAATATACAAAATATGATTATACGCTTATAACTTTTATTTTCTATAATACATTATTAATCTTATTTTCTTTTTACGATATCACTCTCCCCTCCTCTCCCACCGCCACTACCAACTTTACTTTAGTTTCAACAACCACTTTTATTATACTTGCATCGTATTACCATCTATCCCAATCCTTGCTGAATTTTGATTACACGGAGCGATACGGACTTTATAATACGTAAACAGATGTTAATTAGCATGACGGACTCTCAATTAGCAGAATGCAAACGAAACCGGCTAGAAAATCTTTCGTACTAATTACTCACTTTCTCGGCGAAGACAACATCACGCGGCTGATTATACTTTAATGGCGAACGTAATTGTACGTAAAGTTGCCTTGTATAAATTTAACAAAATTTCGCAATATCGAGTTCTCGCGATGTCGAAATATTTACCATATTTCCTCGCCAATTTTCCATGGCTCCGACTATAATCACCTTCTGTTTGCCAATGCACGAAATTATCGCAAAATTCGATACCGTTTTAACCCATCTATATATGAGTATAGGTGGTAGTTTTCTATTTTGCTCCTTGTATGCTTTTGTTTTAGCGTTACGTTGTTTGTTCCGTAAAAGTAATAGAGTTTAGCGAAAATGCTGACTCTTTAACATCGCTCTTCGTGTTTACATTTTTTTTTCTCCTTTCTGTCATTCACAGAATACGTTTTACTCTTTTTGGATCACGTCGCGTTGACCGACGAACGTGTTTCATTTTCAAAATAATTACGTACTCGTTCAGTCCCCACTCTCTCCCTGAAACTGGTTTGCCATTGCAATTCTTTCAATTTCACGCCAAGAAAATTCTCACTGGCTCTACTTTTGGCTAACGAGCAAGTTCGCGCAAGGCGCTAAAATTTCAAAAATACTTTAACTCCTTGTCTCTCTCTCTCTTTCTTTCCATCCCCCTCTTTTTTTTTGCCTATGTAACGCAAATGACAACGCGAATATGCACGCTATTTCCCTATGTTCACTGTATTATTTTCCTCTTATCACGTTCCTCTTTATCTTTTTGCTCAATTTTCGCGAGCTTCGCGAGTGCCATTAAGCGCGTCTAACCAGTCACGACTAAATGTTAAAATCACCTCGCAGACTAACTGGCGAAGGATATGCACTCGGATGCAGACGATCCCGTCGCTACTGCATATAACCATAAAGCTTGCATTATGCCATAGTCATGCAAGGAAATTGACAGCCTTTCGAATCTGTATAGTGCATCTGGAAAAAATTACGACTCTCTCAGCACATCACAGTATTCGCGTTCATTTTTTTGTTTGCGCAAAGACCATGTCGTCTTTACGATTCCGTCTAAGAAAAGCCGACTAAAATCGATTTACCATGGTAATTATAAAGAAATAATTTTTTCATACAAAAAAGAATTGAAAGTATTTCATCGTTTCGCCATATAAACATATTTAGCATACCGAATTTCAATGCTATATATTTCAACTTTAAAGAAATAACAAAATCTCATAAACTCGGTACTAGACTAACTCGAGTAGAATAAAAAATTCTAGTGACTCGTATAAACATTGACAAGTTGTATCATGTATAGTCTTTATATTTTTCTATATGCTCAAAACGTTATATACACAGGTATTTACTATCTAACACACGGCACCTAGGTAAAAATATATCTATATAACAGGCACAGGTATGTCAACAGTAAAAAGTAAAGGAAGATCGGACAAGATACGAGGGCAATAGCGCATCATTGTGACGTATATATATATATTTATGTACGTATGGCAGCCAACGTACGTCCAGCCAGTTACTTGATGTCGTCAATATATCGTTTATTCCGCGAGTTATGACCTCTTCGGGAACGTTTAAAAGTTTAAAGAATTCACCACGTAGCATTGGTACTGAGTATCAATACCGATCAGACTGATCGATCGATAAGAGTAGAATTTGTATTAATGAAATTTCATGGGGCAGTTGACATTTTTTTTTCGGATGCCTAAGATACACCTAAGAAAATTGACACGGATCCTATGCCATGGATAATATTTTTTCTACTAATTTTTCTCTGCTTGTGTTTTTTTTTTTTTCCTTTCACTCCATAACGTTATTCCTTGTTGGTGGCTGACTGGGCTCGCGTAAATTTATCGCGACTTATGTACCGGTACCGTGCCTGGCCGATATGACGTCTGCGGGGAATGATTGATGACGTAGCTATGCAAAATTACAGAGTACTCCGCGAAAATACACGACAGCTGGCGAATCCGTTTCGCCTCGAGACGTCGAGCTGTCTTACTTTGTTTTTCTTTGCATTGCTTTTTTTCACATCTCTCGTACTTACTTCTTGTCGAGAATCCTATATACGAACCTGTTGTAAAATGGATTTTCCATGAAGAACATGGTTGCGGAATTTGTAGTATTTTTCAACGTTTCAAAATTATACCCTGTCACTGAGAAACTTTATTGTCATTACGTTTATATTAATGGCATGCATATGGCGTTGCACGGTATACGAATGGATAACGTTAAGCTAGATTGGTCGTTACTTCGATCAATTTTCATTTTGTTTTATTTCGAACTCACAAAGGAGTCGATGATGAGATTGCAAGTATAAGGGAATTTTGCAGCTCCTTCTTGTTCTTTCAAACCCTTTACTCTGCAGTTGGTATACTTTGGACTTATTCACTTTGTCGAGCTGACATCTCGTTAGAACGTCAACAGTTTAAAGAATAATGTCTATACTGTAGAATTAAGGTAATTCTGTAGTCGTTTGCCGGCTGTGAAACTGTTACGTCCTTATCGCTTATTACGGTCTTCTTGGGTTTTTCTTCAGATTTTTCGTTCAGCTTCGATAACCCTCGGCCAACACTTTCTGTTACTTTTCCGCGGGAGGGCTGATGTATTCTAGAAAATTCGGCCAAGTTAGGGATAACAGGAAAAATATTCTGCTGCCTAACTGCTTATACGGATATTCGTGAAACTTTTATTCTGGGAAAATTGGTTCGTTTCACGGATACTTGGCGCGCCTTACTGAGGAAAAACCGTCGATGATGTTTTGATAAAATTAGTTTTGTCTATCTAGGCACGATTGACCAATAATATCGTAATACCATCGTTAAATCTGTTAATTGCAGTAACAATGTGTCTGACAGTCGAGTATCTGGTATCCTATTCACTATTTATTAAACTTTAAAAACTCTATACAATATTATATAATTACGAATATATTTAAAATGTCATGAAAAGTCTTATATAATATAACGTGTAGTAGTTATTTATAATTTATTCTCATTTATCTGTGACGTACGTAACCACGTTAATATCCCAATCCGGTATGGTCTAGTGGCTAGGATACCTGGCTCTCACCCAGGAGGCTCGGGTTCGATTCCCGGTACCGGAATTATTTTTTTTCTTTTTCAAACTTTTTACTCACTGATACTTGATCCCAGATGTCAGCACCGCTGTATCTGATATCCGGTATCTGATGCCTGCCTGGACATTCGAATCATTCGTTTTTACTATAGTTTTTATCCTTTCTTCCTTCTTTCTCTTATAAGATTTCCCGGGCGAACGCACGACGTTCACGCGTTTCCCTGCAATTAGAGTGCAGACAAAATGCAAGCCGACGGCGGAGGAGCTGAGCTGTTTTACGCGAAAGTGGAAAAGCGACGCACACCCGGGTTCATTATTTCCCTGAGTGCGTCGTGAACGACACTGTGCTAAGCTAACCGGAGGGATGGAAAAAGAAAAACGTATATATAACGCGCAGTTACTAGTTCCTAATTGGAGAGTATAAATGCATACATTGCTCAACTGTAACGAGTCGCATTGAAACATCGCTTCAGTAAGCGTAGAAAAAAAGCTCATCCTACGACACTTGGGAGATACTGTAAAAGCTCCAGTCTTTTTTTTTACATGATGGGCAAGAGATGCTTGCCATAGGAGATTATAGGAGTCGCACAGGACACGCTAGATTAAGAATTACCGCAGAATTTTTTCCATTTGAAAGACGTTACTGCGCCTGCACACCGTGACGCGATGAAAAAAAAATGCCTTTTATTAAATCAAAAACTACGAACTCGTTAGTGCACAATGTTTTTACCAAGCATAATTTTTGCATTAAAAAAAACAACAGGTTAACCAAAGTAAAATTGTGAAACACAAAAGTTGCCAGAACCCAAAAATTGAAAATGCAATTTCTCAGAAATCGCAACAATGTCGATTAAGACATTCGTCCTGCTCTTAAACCGAAAAGTACTGCGGCGACACGATCAAATAAAAAGGAAAATATTTGCACGGATGAAATATCAATACCATGTATACGTGTTCATATCGGAAAACAAATCCCGGTCATTGGAAAATGCTGCTAATTAATGTGTCAACGTATACACTAATTCGCAAAGCAATACCCCACACACATATATATATATATATATCCCTCTATATAACCATATATACATGCTTAAATAAATATCCTATATTCGAACTCAAGCAATATTCTTCATTTCCTAAAGTCACCCGCGCCATTACAGACATCAAATGCACAAATCCAAACTACCCGAATAATCGTATCAGCCAATTTAACTAGCCTAATTCATCCTCGTCCTCAGCACCCAATGTCATTGGACTAATTTCCCATTTGAAACGACGCCCGTCCATCCATCTACGCACCAATAATACGCAGGATGAGCGTTAAGCTTAATGACGCGCAAATTTCAGCTAAACCACTGATTTTACCAGTTGGAATGGCGTTAACGTCTAACGAGAGGAATATCGACTGGCATACGTAGCTATATATAGAAAACGACTAAAACCCAGCGAAATAATGTCAAATACTTTTAACGAAATGCTGATCGAAGCCATTCGTATTCCCACGATAGAGAAATAATCTTTCCCAGCCCCAGCCCCCCCCCCCCCCTTCACTCCTCCGCTCCTACCTTATCCCTACTCGAAGAAACTTCTTCACAATTTCGACATCCGTCTCGATCCCCTACCACATATTGGACGTCTACCACGAACGTCCCGACGACTTTTTTCTATCGTCCGCCTTCTATTGTCTTCGATGACTGTTCTATTTCTCGGTTAGACAATAGAAATCCCGTGAAGAAGATACGTCTAATCGTCTATCGATTCTCTGCTACCTTGCATTGTACTTCTTGTTGCCTTTTTTTTTTAATATAAGGACAAGCCGAATCCTTATTCGTTGCACTTGGAGCACAGCGTGGTCGTCACGTAAGAATTGCCTTGTTATCTAGGAAAGAGATATAATATTCGTATTTTATACATATATATGTATATTAAAGTGTTTATGGTATTACTATAGCAAAAGATATATGTACATCAAATTACTATGGGAAACGGTAGGGAACTCCTGAAAGCAGTGATGGTATAGCAGATTATATATATATATATATATTTCTGATGAACGATCGAAACTACCCTTGTGGCTTTCTGTATTAGTCCGTGAAATTCCGCTGTACTTTCAACACCCCTAGGTCATAATTACAGCGTTACACTTCCGCATTAATTATGGCCGAGAGTCGAGTGGCGCGAAAACAACATCGAGCCTCAATGAAACGAAGGAATCCTTTCTCACTTAAAATTACGTAATTAAGAAATCGGATGAAGTTTCCGCAGGGCTATATCCTGTTAGGGCTGCTTGAGGTTTACGTTACACGTGGGGTTGTTGGGTATTATTATGATGGATGGGATTAATCGTTCCCAACGAGCGTCTCTGTGATCCGGCTAAATTGAGCGATGTAATTAGCCGCTTTTAAGATTTTCGTAATCAAGTTCAGTCTTAATTAACGGTCTGTGAATAGGCCAGTGGCGTACCTACCAGTACCGGGTACCCGTCTTTCTTTATACAGTAACAAAATATTCATCTATAACTTAGGTTCACCTGATTTACGTTGGCGATTAAAAGATCTGGACCAACGTGCAAAGTTCAGTCGTCATTCTCGCCGCGGTGCACTCTGCTTTTCCAAGTATTTTCTCGCGAGACTTTTCACGCATCCTCAAAGTTTTGATACACTTTTTAATTAACTTTTTGATTAAGCCTCTGTTCCGTTAACTAAAAAAGATTGCGTCTTCCGATCTCGCCAAGTAACAAGATTCCTGCGGAACTATCAGCCAGTGATTTATTCCAGGAATCTCTAAGCAGGATTGGCTACCTTCGAAAAACACGTTATTGCCATACATCTGAAAAAATTGAGATGTTAAGATTTAAATTTAATAGCCTTTACTTTTCATGCTTTCGGCACATAGTATTTATTTCGACAATGCACCTTACAGATCTGCAAATCGTCGGACTAACGTGGAAATTATTTGAATATCGTTAAGTCTGCCAACGGACGCTAGAGTGCGACACGGTCTCACGGTTTAAACCCAAGTGCCGCGTTAACGAGGACTCGTGGCCGAAAACGTGGGCGTTCGACCCTACATGGTGATACGTGATAAGACGAATAAGGGTGCAGAAGAGCCACGCTTGGTAAGAAGAGTCATTTCGCGATGACACTGTGAGAAAAATCGCCAGGTGAACGTGGTCTTATTTTTTGTTGTTGTTGATATTCTTCCGTGAGTGCATCGGCAAGAGAGCTGCGGGATAAGATTAAGGAAAGTGCGACGCTCGAAAAACGTCATCGAAAGTGCAAGAGACCCAAAAGAAGGAAATTAGGGAAGTGGTGTGTAATGCACTTGCTGAGGTGGCTGCACTCGCACGATGCAGTTAATGACCTTAAACTCTCTCCTGATGTTCGACCTCGTGTTCCTCTTCTTCCTCTTCCTCGTCGGGGTGTCCTGTCTGGTATATTACCTGCCAGGTGCACGAGGTCACGCGACTGCACCCCATGAAATCATCACGGCTAGTACATCTCCGCGTGCGGATGCACCCATCGATGATGTTTAAGGTAGGTATCACAACGACGACCTTCGGGTACCTTGCAAAGCATGTATAGGTACAAGCTTGTCAGAAAGTACTTTTCTTGGTCAAATTGTCACTTTCAGGTAATTTCGGATTAATACTGATTTTTCATGGAAACGAAAAGCTACGTTTGCACATCGTGTACTCGAGTATATACATATACAGGGTGTCCCACGCAACTGGAACAGGCTGTACCTCCTAAACGGTTGGGAATAGAAGATGATGTTATGAG
>JARPRG010000321.1:1776552-1827501 GCA_031001745.1 Hartigia nigra | reverse complement strand
ACATTCCTGATGTCGTTTTCCGTAATTTTGGATATTTCTTGCCGAATGCGTTGTTGGAGGTCCTGAAGATTAGTAATTGGGCGCGAATACACCCTATCTTTTAGAGAACTTTTAGCTTCGATAACTCCCTAACGAATAAGTTTAGAGCATAAGTATGTTAGTACTTTTATGTAGAGCATAAGAAACTGCATCGACTGGTGTAGCCAAAAATACAGGTTTCCATTAAAAAAAAAAGTGCAGTTGCATTTTTCTAATGCACCGATCCACAAAAGTCCATAAAATTAGTTGCATATTACGCACCGTCTGATGCCATTTAACTTTCACTCATAACATCATCTTCTATTCCCATCCGTTTAGGAGGTACAGCCTGTTCCAGTTGCGTGGGACACCCTGTATAGTTGTACGTGAGAATGATCACGTACAGTAACGCTTTATTTTAATATTTCAAATCTGCGATTTTCTTTTTTTTTTCGTCATTCGTCCACCTGCCATACGATGTTCTGGAATTCGAATGAAACGAAATATTACGAGCCAATAAGGAATCTGGGTGCCTTTTTAAAAGACGTCCGGTTGCTTATTATCGAAAAGAGTCTGCTTGTATTGACGTTAGACTAACCATGCTTGATATAGGAATCGATACGGAACATTAAACTGCTGCTGAGCTACTTGACTTTTGTCGTTCAATGAAAAGCGGAACTTGTCAAAATCCTCGTGAATATCGCAAGGGTCGATCGCCACTTTGGGGGACGTAAATTTTCCATAGATACTTTATACATAGGTGTACATACGCTTAACATATGTACACAAATATTAATACCTATATTGCTATACCACGAGCAATGGATTGAGGCTTATTATGACGTCTTGACTTTTTAAGTTCCTTTTAAATTCCATAACTGTACACATGGACAGGTGGGTGCCGAGAAAAATATGAAAAAAAAAAAAATTAACAGTAGACCTCTGTCATCGAAATCCCATTTTTCTTCGTGAGATGCAAGTCAAAGAAATAATATAACATAACAGTGTACTACAAGGGCTCGTACCGTCATTTTTTCTCTCAGTATATTTATCGACCGCTACAATTTTTTTTTTGTATCACCTTACCTTAACGATTCCCAAAACCTCCTGGGATCTTATACTACAGGCAGACTCTATTTTTATGCACTTATTATACTCGTCAAGTCACGTTTCACCGTAGTACCGATTCACTTGGCAGACAATATGACATCGAAGGAGTCAGGATTCGCCTCCGCCGCTCCCATAGCCACTGCACTCTCATCCTGATATATTTGTCGCATGAAAGTTAAAGCGCTCTTTTACAAAACTTCAATACCCATTTCTCCCGCCCACAAGAAATCAGTTTCGAAGGGTTGTGGCACTATGCAAATACCACGTCGAGTTCTCTGGAACTTCTGCAGAGTGATAACCATACCCAAATCCAAACCCAACCTCACTGACGTAGTATGTATTAACTTTCGCCGCCCAAAATGTTCTTTGCGCGGTTCAATTAAGCTATTCGAAATCCTTAAAGTAGAGAAGTAGACATTCAAAAGGTTTAACCACCCGGTATAACTGTACACGGATATCTTATTCATTCAGCAGGTATTCAGCTGTCTCTGACAGTCGAGAATTGTGGCTAATTATATCAGGTGGAAAAAAAATTATAACGTTTTCTGGTGAGATTATCGTTTAGGCGTTTTCTCTCTCTCTCTCTATCCCTTGGCCATTGCTTTGAATACGGGGATATCGAACCTGATGCCTAAGTCATGACGCGTATATAGGAGGAAGGAATTTTACTGAGGGTGCTCGTTAAAAAAAAGAACCTGATAGAATCAGTAGCATCGAGTAGCCGATAACTCCATTAGGGATATCGCACTGAGCGACCGATCAAAATCCAATGAAGTGGTGGCACTATTGTATAGCTATAGTGATCCCAGCTACGGCCAATGCATGGGGACGTGCGAACCGTCGCGGCCCGATTCAATTTCATTTGAAAAGGATTCACGGACGCGGAATTTATGCAATATCGGATGCGTCGAATATGCAAACGGATTGCTCGCAATTACAGTATGAATTTCGTGAATTGAATATACCGACTGTATAACGATTCTGTATTGTTATCAAAAAATATATAAAGCATTTAAATATATGGGGATAGAGAGATCTCGAGATTCATTTTGACCAACCAGAAAAATACGATTTTATTTTTCCGCTCTGTTAGACAGGCTGATGAGGTTGCTCGTTAAATTCCTTAGGAGTCAAAAACAATTCCGGAAAAGAAATTCTTTTTTTTTTAGTACAAAAAAGTCTTCGTTAAAACGCAGGTTCATTTATCTCAGGTAGGACATATGGATGCTGTACGATAAATCTTTTTTACGTAATTTTATTACGAAATGCATTGATTTATTTATGGACTGCAGACTCGACTTTATCGTACACGGTCTGGCAGTAATTATTGCGTTGTTCGCAGTGACTATAGAGGGTTGACTGTCGCAGCTGAGGGGGGGGGGGGGGGATATCGAGTGTAGACCAAGTAGAAAAGAGATACCAATGGCGGGAATGAAAAAGTATGGAATTGCCAGTGAAGTGACGAAGGTTCGGGTCTCATGCTGTGACGTTTGCTTTTCCGTCATGGCTGAGAAGGACAGAGAATTGTGGATAGGGCTGAATTCTATTGTGTCTGTATGACTTGTCATTCACTGATTGTTTCTCGCGATGGTTGGCGTTAAGCTGAGATTCACGAACACGGAATCGAACGGAAGCAAATTTACCCTCGGGGCTTTGCGGGGCCTTTTGATTAGAAAGCGCTCTCCAGATGAAATCCGATATTCCGTTTATCGACGAGAATCCACTAGTCGAGAATAATACGTGGTGTTTCTGTAATTAATGATAACCTTTGTGTCTTATACGATTTTTGGTTGTTCATTAAAGAAACGTATTTTGGGAAAGAGAATGGCGTATGGTTACAATCGATATTTTATGATTTGAAATGAAAAATATTTGATTGTACGTGTGATGCGAATATAGAAATATAAAATTTTTTTTATTACTTTTCAGAATGCCGTCAGAGGCCATTGGTGGGGCCGGACTCGGCGTTGTTGCTGGGGATGTTTTGGCCTTGAGGGGTGCAGGACTTGCCGCTGCGGAAACGTGGGCTCTTCTTTGTCAGGCTGCCCAGGCCCTCCAAGACCTTTTTCTCTCTAGTAAGTGGCAAAGATTATTACAGTAGATTGACTTTGGTGTTGCTTGTGTATTTTGGTTTAACGAAAGTATTTCTTGAAATCTCAATGATAAATTAGTCGCAGCGGCCTGTCGGGCCCGTAGTCGACTCTCTCGGGGCCCCGTAGTAATCAAATTTTCTTGGGATTCTTTCGGATCCGCTAATGAGGCTCCAAAACAAAAGAAAAATATTCTCACGAGGGAAATCAATACAAATTTAAAAATAAAATCAATTCCACGTCACGCGAAACGCTCGATAACCCATCGGGCCTCACGACGCAGTCCAAATTTGCCCATCTTGTGACGTGCATCAAATGCCACGTCACAACCTATATTCTGTTAGCAAAGTCAGGATGACACTGGAAAGCATATATTCTCAAAAGCATTCCTAATGTCAACTTTCTATGATGTAACATTAATTCCAAATCGACATTTTCGCTTGCATTGTTTAATTAATTTATTAAAGGCATTAGCGATCGATGCCAAGGGCTGTCGCGCGTGCGGACAAGCCGACGGCGAAACGTACCGTCATGACGAAATTCGAATTTAATAGCTTGCGCGAATCCGCATCTTCTGTAAAGCGATCATTGCGCGACCGATAACGAAAGAACGAATGGCGAATGGTGAAATTCGGGCTTCGCCCTACGGAGGAAAATAATTTACGGCACACAGCTACGGCCTCTGTCTAACAGAGCGGAGCTTTTTTACGATTAGGAAGAGGTGCAAAAATATAGAGCTCGGATAAGCGTACTCTTTATGGATCGTAAAGCGTGATTTTAAATTTGGAAAGCTTTTGCGCGTTTCTTATTTCTCGTCCACGCGTGGAAATCCACACACGTCCAAACGGCGTTGTCGTCGGTTTTATCTACCACGACGATGTTTATATGCACGTGACAGCTTTCTTTTACCAGGGATCTAGAGAAATTGAAGAAAATTGTAGAAGAGAAATAGAGAGAGAGACAAATAGACGAGAAATGGTGCTGAAGCTTTAGAGGGATGAGTAATACTTGAGATATGAGATATCTTATGAGACGAGCTTAGTGGAAGGGTGATAATTCCATTTTTTTTTTTTCTTTATTTAACCAATTGATAGCGAAAATACATTTTAACGATTTTTATTCTACGGTAAATTCTTTGTCTATAGATTTTAGTGTTCTATATTTTTTTGTTTTTTTTTTTCTTTTTTATTTTACGATAAGATAAAAATGACAGGTTCCTGTAGTTCATGGTTTTCAAGATAATATTTCAGATACTGGTAGGATACGATGATATATCCTCTCCCTCAGGAAATCACAGTCTATAGAGTCTTCCAGATTCGCAGGAATATGCTGAAATTGGCGTAACTCGTACGGCATTGGTCTGCTGTCTATACGATCTAGCGAGAGCCTTCCCAAATCGAATCCAATCGAATGTTCCACTGTTGGTTATCGGATTGTATGGCTATAAATATCCATCCGACGCACCATTGATTTATGTCTATCCATTCCCATATGGTTTTGCTCTAATGTTCCTTTGGGATACGACGATAATGTTATACAGCGAGAAGTCAAGGCACATTCCAAAGTAACGTATAACCATAATATATCATCTTACACAATTCAAAATTGGATTTTCATTCTTGAAGTATATCGAATTTTCAACATACTCTTTAGTATTGATATTATTTCTGAAATTTCTGTCAATTCGTCGTTTCGAATATATTTAATTTTATTTAAATAAAAAAAAAATATATCCGGGCTCGGGGATCGAACCCCGAATTTTTCGTGCACGTATGTACCTACTCCCCAGCTATTTGATTATACTGAATTATGTCCGAATGATATACATAATTGTAGACTTCCGATAATATCCAAAATTATTATAATAATTTAATGCGTATATAAATTTCAAAGGGCAAAGGAGTCGAACTAGCACAATGACATTTCTCATTTAATAAGACGTGGATTCTCCTTTATCTCGATGGTATAAAAGAGCAGCCGATGATCCAACCACAAATCCACCGGGCTTTTTTATCAGGATATAAAGTGGATTCGCAACTCGTTCGGATGGCTCTCGACAAAAATCTAGCGTGTATCTATAGCTACGTTACGTGTAACAGAATCATTGAAAGGATCGAAGTGTCCCAAAGGAAGTAGAAGTTACAGCTAGGATATCCCAAGTTTTTCCCAATAATAGATAAATACATTTTATGATATCTTATGTAACATTTATCACTGAAAAACCTATCGACTTATGGTAACGTCAGGCATAGGCATTTTTTGTAAAAATACAACGGTGCAAGATAGCAGAAGGATAGGGTTTACGCATTTTTTGGGCATCTTTATCCTTTTTCTTTTATTTCATGGTTTCTTCGGCCATTTCACAAACGGCAAATCTACGTGGATGAAAAAAACATTCACGTGGCCGAGCGCTGTTATAAAAATATCTCTCATCCGTCCTAACGACTTTTGCCCTTACACGACGTCCAAAAAACCTTCTCTCGGGTTAGTGTGATTGATGATACATTAATGATTTAATTTCTCACATGTGCCAGGCAAAAGGGTCGCCTATACCCATAGCCACGGTAAACCGAGAAAAATCTTGAGAACAGTTAAGCACTAATGTGCGGTAATTTTTTTTACATCAATGACACTTTGATCGTTCAGAATTTCCATAACGGCAGTTAACGATAATTAATTGTATCGTAAGTACGTATTCTATGCACAATGACGTATCACGAAATTATTCTAGATTGGTATCTTCTACAGGACTCATTGAAAGATCGAAATCAATAACTCTTAATCATGGACGGTGTAACCATTGTAATTGGAGACTGCTGTCAGATCAAGAGTCAAACAGCGTAGAAAGCAGCGTTAAACGGAAATCAGAACCAGGTTGGCTGCCTCTACCATTAGCGCTGCTCCTGATGGGTATCGATCATAGTAACGTTAATCGTCTGATCGACGCCTCCGATTCTTTGCCGACCTCAGTGACCTCTTCGCGAAATCCGAACAGTATATTCAGCATGCTAAAGAACCTTCCAGAAGCTTCAACAACTTCCTGGCACGTAAGCGTCACTCCGGATGAATACATGGAATAACGGCAGACACCCCAATTCAAGTTGGAATTCATTCGGTGACACGAGGGGTTTGTTTCTAATTTGCGTAAAATTAACTAACCGTGACATTACGAATGAAAGAACCTGTAAAGATCGAAATATCGTATAATTGACGTAATATTTTGTTCGTTGTGCCTTTACGATTTTTAAATTATTCATATGCTTCGATTAATCCATTTGTTTAAAACGTACGATTACGTGTGAACTGATTTCCCTGAATATGCACTGTTCCTTCGGTTATTGCAATTTCTGGCGAATGCAGCTAGCTGAATAATGAGCCAATGAGCGCATGCGGCAGAAATGCCGTAATGCGTATATCAAAATGTTTATACACATATATGATACACAGTGTAAATGAGGCTCGTTAACGATACACCTAATTGTAGATGCTAGTTACTTAAGAGAGGTATAAATATATCGTGAGGTTGTACTCAGTGTCTATAAATAAATACGACTCTCCCACGTGTCCCGTATAAGGTTGTACCTAATACCGAGTTCATTCTAATTTTAGAATGCTCGATTACCCTGAGAATATAAATGCAAAAATAAGCCGATACCTGGGATCGAACCCGAGTCCCCTGGGTGTTATTTCCTAGCTACTAGACCATATTGGATTTATGGAAATATTTACAATACCCGACAAAAATTGTCCCTCCACATCCACAATAATCTTGTTTAATTAAATATTAAAAATATCCTAAATATCGACACTGGTATACGTCGCATCACTTTTCGGTACGAGATAACACGCGTTGCCAACATACATGTCAGTGGCTACCTTCGGATTCTATTTTTTGGATTGCCAGAAATAAAAGATGTTGTTATCACTTGAATTATATGCAGACAATGTATCTTCTTATCGGATCTTAAATTTTAGTTGTGATATACAAAAATCTCGGTGACCTTAGCAAATACGTGGAAGCGTAATGGACATAAGTGCCAGGATGGTAATATTAGTTCTAGGGGTTGATAACACGTGTATGGAGAATGAGGTACATCTTGTATGGTGTAAACGTACGTGTGTACATACTCCGGCTTGAATGCATAGAGTCATGTTGACGTATAGTATACATTGTGTATAGTAACTGCACAGTAGTGTCTATCTGTACAACTCTATAGTTGTACGGGTTGAATCTGGTGTCAGTACACTACATATAGTACGTATACGTATATCTAGATATAGCACGTAGGGAAAGGGTTATTAGGTGGTAATCCCAACATATGAAGTTGACACAGGGTCAGCGAGTAGGACATTTTGAACCACGAAGTATCCCGTTAATATTCAATTTACTTGACGTCCTGCGAGAAAACCCTTAACAAATTATCAGACCTTGACTCGTCTTCTATAAGATCTTGTCCCTAGAAGACAATGAAGCTCCCTTCGAATTTACTTGTCTCTCGAAATCGAGGCTTTACTCAATTTGCATTTCAAGTCCTTGGGCAAGACCCTCTCAGTCTCTCGCCACGTTAACTCAGCTCCACCGCCTGGCAAAGTGAAAGGCTGCAAAGGGGTTTTTGATTGTCGACTCTCGTTGTCTCTGACACCTCTTCACAGCTTCAACACAAGAATATTTTTTTGGTTAAATTGAAGTAAAACTTAAATGAAGAAAAACCCAGATTTGGTATAAATGAATTTTATAAATTGTGAATTAACAGTAGGTCTTTTGGTCAAAAATCTATGATTTCAATTTAGGATACTGGATCTTTGTCGTCATCCCTCTTTAAATACTTCTATGTACTAGTTTAGTCTACGTATATCTATTCAACCCAACCCCACTCCACCCCCCTCCTCCCACCCTTCTGCTTTAACCCTGTCTACCTCCATCTCGGCCATTAATTACGTTGAGATGCACCAGTGGTGCATCGGGGTTGCCGCAGTGCACTTAAAATCGACTTTCGTATTACGACACTTACTACTCTTCTGGAACTACCCTCCGAGTCTCCTCTCGAATTAATACGAATCTCGAACCAGTTCCGCTCATAAGGAACTACTTGTTTCCTATCACATATCCAAGTGGATGGTTAACAGAAATTCCATGCGTTACGAGCAGCATACTTTACTACCGTAAAATATTCGTCCGCAATGCTCACCCACGCTAAGGATGCTACCGACGGATAGAGATCATACGTAGACTTTGACGTTCTACAAATTTCTGAAACAGTTTCGTACCCCCTGGACCAAAAAAAATACTGGATGCCAGGGAGATATTACACGACACATTTTTTTTTTTGTACACTCCAGCCACGATACATCTGCTCATCGCAGTTATATAACCTAACCTAATCTAACCACCTCTTCGGGCACGGAGATCAAACAATTGCAAACAAGTACTCATCCTCCTTGCTCGGCTGCGGGCCACTCGTTTTGTTCCATTCACGAGGTACGAAAGGATGTAAAACAAGGCATATTTTATAGTGGTATGCGAATCAAACTCGTGTTCCGCAAAGCCCCTTGCCACCCCCCGTCCACCCCGATTCGTTCACAAGGGTGGTTACGACGGAGGTTGAAAGCCGCAGAATTCTGACTGAGCGGCCGTTCACTCTTTAAAATGAGATAGTTCTCGCCTACCCCTAAATCATCTTGATCCCTATTTCATTAACGTCCACCAATACTTCACTTATATAACCTAACGTTATACAGGATGGATATCATCCCTTGAGACATATTAAGACAGCTTCGGGGTTGAGCGATAAATATTTATCGGTCGTCTCGAGAGTCATCCAATGATATTTTCCTTTGTTATCCCTATAAGCCACCTCAGAATCCATAGTATAATTCATCGCATAATTCTCATCTCTCGGACACTCTCTATATCCTTTACACCCTTTTTCGCTAAATCAAATTGTACTGGAGTCCGGCCTCTTTCACGGGTAGAATCAAAGACTTCCGGGTGTCACGCAGTGACGTCGTGAGGTTTACGCTTCCTATGCTTGGCATTTATGCTTAGCCTTAACGCTTCCTCCCTTCTATGTCTGGCATTTAATGTGCCGCCATTACAGCCTCAACTGTCTATGTCTGGCATCCGGTCTCTAGTCATATTCTATCCTTGGACGTTGCTGGCGGGGCGAGAAAAAAATTCTAATGGTCGTCTAGTCGAAGACTCTTCTAGGTGAATGTATAAGTGGGTATCTACGCAATGTTCCGTGTAACGTGAACGTAATGTCGTACGATTAGGGAAGTAATAAATGGTCATGAGCTCGCGTTTATGTTCATACCTTTGCCCTATCTCCTTCAAACGAAGCATCCATAAAGTTTGTCATATAACGAGAGAAGGGTTCGTAGGTGGATCGTCGTACATTGGTTTATTTGAATTTTAATTTAAACAAAAAAAAAATTTTGAAAAAATTATTGGGTTTTCTATTTTTAAGGTCACTCGCGTATATTGCCAAGTAGCAGCGATCATGACAAAAAGCTTATAACTTGCTATGAACGAAGTCTTCGTAAAGCTTACGTGTACCAAAGCGGAAGGTTATGCAAATTGAAAGCTTTTCTGGAATTTTAATTATTTTTCGACTGACATTTATATTAAATAAAAATTCCAGTCGCGGATACCTCTTGCTCTGCTGCATTTGACGATCCAAATTTTCGTTTTTTTTACGGGTTTTTTGTTTGTTTTCAATGCCTCCCATACTGCTTTCATATTTACAACGTGTCTCGAGGGTCGGTGAACTTCTTCTTTTTTTTTTAATCGACGCTTTTAATTAAAAGCTTGCGCCACCAGTCGCGTTTTTACTCGGCGTCATAGTTATACTCTATATCTCCAGCTGGGTAATACGTTCGGTATCTACTATATTCATCCTCAAGGGAAAATACTACTTACGGGAGATTTGGAACCTCGCCAACGGTAAAAGTAATGACTATAGCGATTAAGGTGGGGATGGGTCTTCTCTAGTGCGTGGAAGAGATAAGGAAACGAAAAAGAGAAATCTGAGGAATCTCGAGATACTTTTAATAGAATCTGATGAAGTAACAACAACTTTTACTAATAGAATTAGCTGATACCATTTACAAAATATGACGGTATACTTCAATTAACTTCACCCCAATCAAAGTTCAACCCCTACTTTCTTACCTCTTGCTTAATCGCATTGAAATTTATGTTGCGAAAGCAGAACAACCCCTAGACGAAATCAGAAATGAATAAAGTAGCTAATTGAGTATTATGCTTGTTTTTGTTTTCAATTTATAATTTTTATCTGCCTGTGATAAATTTGTCAATCGATCTTCAAGGTGTGATGAAAAAAATCCATCTTTTGATTCCTTTTCATAATCTAGAAAGTACTTGACCTTTCTTATCCTATTATCACGTACTTCACTTGCTCGACGTTTAACAAATGTTTACTTTACAGCAGAATATATTAGCAACCTGAAAAATATTTGGGCTACTACGAATCACGAGGCGCAACTCATTTAGCTACGTCGAGGGGCGAAATTCCACTGCTGATTAATACCAACCATCAGGAAGAAAAAATATCTATATCAAGATTCCCGTCCGAAAATATCACGTGAAAAAAATTCATGTGACAATGTTTCGAGGATAGGAGGCGGTATACGATACTAATAAAAGGAGAGAATTTTTAAGAAATAAAACATGTACGCGAACGAATATAATAACTGGATGAGATATTAGTAACAAAGGTAATTAATAATCGAGATAATTGTGCAATTATTTGTACTTTAGGTTAGCATGATGAAATTGTCAAAGGATTTCAAGAACGAAGATTTGTTAATTACTTGTAAAATCCTAGTACTGCTTAAGGGACGATTTTTCGAAGACTCATTATAAATTCATTATTATCGTATTACGCCCAGTGAAACACTACGTACACCTCCAGGCTACTGGTACACTGGAGAACATTAATTGTCTGCCGCGAGCTACCCCAACCACTCGCGAATGATTCCCTCTCTACTGGTCACAATCCTTCTTCCTCTATAGCGGTGTTTCCAAAACTCTGGAAGTGAGGGACACAAAGTTGCTTACGAAATCTAGATTGCGGCTACTTGACTAGCATGCGCGTGACTTTTCCTTTTTCTCGACAGTTCGCAAACAATGCAATACTTAGCAAATCATATGGTGACTCTACATACAATTTTTGCTATAAAGTATGCATCTGACTATGACTTTAACGCCATTTTCTATTAGTGATTGTGAGAAAGGTCTTTTTTGGTTTTCCGTAATTTTCGATTTAGTAACCCCATTTTAAGGCTATACTGGGACAAAACGTAAGTTCGCTTCAATTCCATTAATTGGGCAATTATCAACACGACTTTTCATATTTGAACACATCTGCCCTAAGTGCTGATAATTTTTATACGGGTTTCCCCTGTCACTTTGAGTTTTTAATGATTTATTTGCGTCAATATTAGGCGGAGTGTCAAATAATCAAAAATCCACGTTACGCTAAAATAATCAACTTTAGGAACACCAATCGTGAGCAAATCCATAGATCAAAATGGAAATTTCATTTGAAAATCGACATTGTAATTAAAATCGAAATCGTAATCGTAATGATTTGCTAAGGATTGCATTGCTTGCGAACTGTCAAGGAAAGGCAAATAGTGCGCACAGTGGTCAAGTAGCGGTAATCTAAATTTGGTAGGGTCCTGTAAGAATAGCTGGTAGGATAGCTGGCAGGATAGCTGGTAGGTTATCTCACCATCTCTACATGGTACGGGTAGTTCACGGCACACCATTAATGCTCTTCAATGTACAGTGCATACAACTTCCTATCTGGGAATTAGAACTGTGAGAGTCGTCTATCTCCTGATTGGAAATCAACTGCAATATCCATCAGAAATGGTAATCGGGCAATATAGTAGCGGACGATGGCATCGATGAAAAAAGGAGAAAATTTCCTGTAGAGGAACAAGTACCGAAGACTTCCTGATGCAATTCTACGCCTACCCATTACGCGTCGTTCCATTTCATTCCATCTTGTTCCATCTTGTTCCATCTTGTTCCTCTAACCTCTCTAGATCTTTGAAAAATAAATAGGCAAATTTCAGAAAAAAAATTCGTATCCATTCATACCCCGTTTTTGGAAATTCGAAAACCCATTTTTTTACATATACAAACTACTGTCCTTTTTTCGTAAAAAAAAAAATAAGTAAAGCTACACTCGTTTCTTCGTCTAGTTAAAATTAAACGATTCTCATATTACTCGAGTATTTCCGCAACGCGTAAAGGGTGGTCAGCGAGGCTGAATAATTCTATAAAGGGCAGAGAGGGGTTCGCTCTCGGACGTGTAGCTCGAAAAGGGGTTGAAGCAGGCTGTGCTAGACGACTATCCATCAATGTCCAGTAACCATCCCCTTCATCTTTCTCCGTCCTCCTACGCAACGATAGTAACCCTCTCCCACACTATTAGACCCTTGGCATACATCCATACGATGATATACACACTAAGGGATGTTTCTGCGTCCGTTCTGAGAACGATTTACGAAAGCGTAACAGCCAAAAGGCGGACGTATAGCTACCCTGCGTTTCATCCCCCGAAAAAAATACGTAACTACCCAACGTCATTTTTACCCCTCGAAACTCTACCCTTAGCATCGGTTCAACTAGCGAATTCTTACATAGACGTTCCTCGTTAATTTGCACGACGTGTATGGAAATAATGAAGCGAGCACAGCGTGCTCGGGCGTCGCGACGCCTGCGCGGCTTATCTACCTTTTCTGTCTATTGCGAAAAAAAGTGAACAACCCTTCTTCTACTACTCCATATGCTTTTATACTGTTCTACGTCATCTATCCGCAATACGTAAACAACAACATTGAAAATGTTATTTATCCTCTTGTAACATACAAATAAACATATTAATCCTAAATTCGTAACCTTTTCAAAATTCAAGTCGATCTCTCATATTTGTGCTCTTATTTTTATCGGGAATATATCATTTCTGATATTTACGTCCCTCAGGCGTACTATTTCCACAGATACTTCTCTATATCTGGATCTCTCTCTAGAATCTGGTACAATACTTATATCTATATAATATATAGATACACACGTGTCTGTACGTCAGCCTATTCTATTTCGGCAACTTCTAACCGCATATTTGACTTGCATTTCGAAAATGGTCGTTCGAACACGATCGAGCACTTTACGAAAAGTTTTCCATCAGCATCGTCAAACTCAACGAATTTCTATAGCATCGAAATAGAAGGTAAAACTGTATACGGTGTGTTCACGTTCAATACGAGTAATTCCCTCGGAGCTATTATACTAGTTTGCCCCCCTGAGTTCAATTCGAGCCGCAAAGTCAAGGGAAACCATATGGGATACGCGCCAAAGGTACCAAGCTTATTCCCGTTAGTGAGCGTAAAGCCATTCATCTCAATCTTATGCTTGCAGTAGGGATGCTGCCTACATTTAATCTCAACGAGCATGCACAGCATTAGTTGGAACAAAATAAATTTAAAAAAAAAGTTCCATAAGCACAAAACTTACAAAAAAATGGATATAGAACAAGATAAAGTTTACATGTTTTATATTAAACTTTCGTATATTCATCCCTCTGTCATAATCCTACAATTATTTTACAACTAGTTTCTTCCTATATATATATATATATATATATATACAGTCAAATAAGATTAGACGTCAGATCCGGTTAAGCAGTATGTAAGATGTTTTCCAGGAGTTCGACACTTTCTCCATCAGTCCTAAAATTACGATACAAACGAACCACCCTGCAGGTCGCTAATACACACGAAGGGCTGCACGTAGCGCCGTCACTGCGTAATATGCCAGAAACGTCGTAGCCTGCGCCAGATTGCTGTGTAATTAGTTCCAGTGGTTCTTGCATCGTCGCGAGAGACAAGCAGGCTTGTTTGTGGGGTTTGAATATACACCCTATCCCCTCGCTCATCCTTATATGCAAATAAACAGGCAAGTACTAACTAGCACGCTGTGCGAACGGGCTATACCCATTGTACAACCCAGGACGAAACTCGTAACGTGGGTCTGACCGTTTACGGAGATTGACTACTAGCGAGGCTTCTACGTGCTCGCCGGGTATCCTGACTGGCAACAAAAAGGGGACATTGATAGATGCAGCAAAACGCCCACGTCACCTCTAACAACGTTCCAGTGAACGCTTCGATGTACAACGTCTTATTTTTATTTTTTTTTTGCTTTCAAGTTTTGTTCTCCCATCGGGGGTCTCTTTCCTTTGTATAATGTATAGGTGTTTCTTGTAAGCGGTACGAGATACGGTGGTTGACGTAATGAAAAAGAAATTTCATCTCATTTGAAAGTCTCGTACACCCACCGAGCATGGCGAAGCTTTACTTCTGAATTCCTTCGTCAAGATGTTTTATTGACCATTATGGCGAAAACGTGCAATGCGAGCACGGGGTTAACGTTCAAACGGCAAATTACGTGGGATTTATGATGGGCGGCAGCTCGGTACGGTCTGTCGCGTTTATACCTCTGACTGGCGTTCGTGGGGGTAGAGCGTTAGGGGTGCGTTACTCGAGTATTAAAATTAAACTTATTTAAATTAATGATCGTCGGGCACGCTTTATTAAATCCTCGCCGAGCATTATACAAACTCTTCTATCTTTTGGCGTCACCCCTGTCAAATCTTTTGGCGTCACCCCTTTTCATTTACATACTGCCATCCCGGACCAACTGGCATTTTCTTCAGCTGACTCCAATTTTCTCTGTTTCTCATGTCCTAGTACTCGCCACTTGTTTATAAGTGCACATTTTTGCAACGATCCTCCATTTCGAGGGGGACTTATTTTTTTCATCCCTTATTCAATTATTGGTACTCTATGATTTACGTGTTGATTATAGCCAATGTTGATTGTGTGAATTTAACAAGTTTTGGGAACTACAAGAATGGCAATGGTCGTTATGATATTTTGGGCGATTACGTGATTCAAAACAAAGAGCACGGATGTATAACCTTGTGGAAGGTCTATTATGAAAATCACGTTCGAAGGTCGTAAACACAGGCTGAATAATTGTTGTGCTAATTGATATGAAGGGTAGCCCACTGTTATTGTATTAACGGAGCAACCGGTTGTCAGGGTGGAAAATTGTATGGTACCCTTTTCTTATAAGTGTGTATATATATATATATATATCGTTCGTATCTTATCGTATCGTATATAGATTAGACGTATATAGACGTATATATATTCCTTGCGTAACCTTTGTTACTGTGATATTCAGAATCCCAGCAATATACTACTGTACATCTACCGTATTGTGTGAATACAAAAGTACTCAAGTTTGCTAATTTAAATCGGCAAAGATATGTATATATGTTGAAAAAATATCCGAATACGAATTATTAACGGAAATTTAAAATGGCAGAAAAAACCGTAAAGTGCTTTAACAGATACGACGACGTTCATCTTGAATTCTACTTTAATACAGTATAAACATAGTAATAGGTACAGTAGATGTATAAAATATTTCTTGAATTCAAAGGAAGGAGGGAAGTTATTATAATTATTCAAAGTCTTAGCTAACTGACAGGTTTGGAATATGGTGGCAGCACTGCCGCGTGACGCAGGTGCCCCTACTGGTTACGGCAGACAACTAGGGATTTCCCCGCAAATTACCGGCTTATTTACCGCAATTACATGCCGCCCGCTATATCCTATTATTTATTATTGTACGTGATTTGTAGCCCTACTTAACCCGGTAGACTTTAAGCGAGGCTGCATACGGCCGGAGAATCTAAGGGCGTCACGAGCGTCGCGACGTCGAAATCCCCGCAGCTAAATGCATTTTTCTGAAGAAGCCGAGCAAAGTAACGGGATTATAAGGAGACGAGAAAGTCTTCGTTTTATTTTTGACACATTTTTTTTTATGTTCCCACTTCCTATGTTTTATTATACCAAACGCTTGTAATCTCGATTTGGAAATGTTTTTTTTTTGACAAAAATTAATTTTTGGAAATCACGCGTAAAACCGTATACTTCCTATAGTTGTGCAGAGTAACAAAGTACACGGATACTTTACGGGGAAGGGATCTTTTCAGAGTTTATAAATATTTTTTTTTCTCGTCAAACGCTCAGGGCAATTTCATTTCCTGTCTGCCATTGTATTTTTTTTTCCCTCACTATTTCTTTGTTCCTCAGTCTGTTTGGCTTTCTATGTAATGCTTTCCGAGAATGGTCTACGGCAAAAGTTCACTACTGGTGTAGTAACCTGGACTCGTGACGATTTCAGGGAAGCTGTAATATCTTCCTATGGCACCGAGAGTCACTGGACGATATGAGAAATGTACAGAAATGCTATATCATACAACACGAAAGTTCAGTGCGATGAATTGCGGACAGTGTCTTTTATTTTTTCACGCCATTCTTCCAACAGCTGACGAACAGTGAATCTTATCTAACTTGTGCGAGGATCTGAATAGAGGCCAATTGAATCGAGACCTTCAGATAAAACTGCAAAATTTACAATCCTATCGCTATACGTGCTTGAATGATATTTGCCTTAGAAATTTTGCTGATATTAAATTTCTCGGCTAAAATTTCATTGTTTTCAGGACCAATCTTTTTTATTCATGAAAAACGTAAAATCTCCTTTGCTATCTGTAACCTTTAATTCTGATGGAATTTAGACAGTGATAGACGAAGCACCGGTCCACGTCGCTCCGTTTCGATCTGTCGTAAGTGTCGAGATAAAGAAAAGTGTTGAAACGAAATTTGCTGAGAGAAAAATATCCCAAAGTGGTTCCAAGTGGTTATAGACTGTCTAGCGCGACAGAAGTGACGTGAGCGGGGACGTAAAAGCTATTCGAAAAGAAAAGAAAGGAGAACTGGTTTGTATTATTTCACGGGAGGGCTGATAGCGTATTGTCGAAGCTGAACGAAATGAACTGGGAGAAGAAAAAACAATCGATCTGATAAAACAACAATTTATTTGATCAATTATTTTCTTTTTTTTTTATATTCTCTTTTTTTCATCATCAAACTGTACCTAGATTCGGAAGTACTAATCTAAATCTAAATTTAATTTTTTCGATCAAACAAAAATTTTTATTAAAAAATGACATTTTCTCTTTATACAGATGGCGGAGTCGTAGGTGGTTCCAGAATGGGTCCGGTCGTTACTCCTCATACTCTCGAATTGACTGCACGTGGTAGGGTGACTTTGCAGCTCGCACCACCGGAAACGGCGCGGGCTTATCTACCCCCGGAATATCGTCCTGGACGGATCTACTCGGATACGGATTCCGAAAAGGTAAATCTACGATATTGCAAATCATACGATTCCTATAGCTCAAGTCCCGTATTGTATAAGCTATAAAAATCGTGTATCTTACGCGTACGATTTTTACTGGTAATTTTGAATATTTCCATATGCGAAGCAGCTGTGAATTTAAACTGCGATGAATAACACACGAGTTGACATAATAACAAATATTCGAAGGATACAGGAAGCGCTTTCATTGTTTAATAATAAAATGACTAAAAGTGTAAAAGATGAAAATCTGTTTCAAGTCAAGGCAACCCTTGGTGTTTTAATTACAATTGAATGACGACCTCTGCTTTATATTTACTCTTTACTCTAAAAATTCAACCCCTTTTTTTGACGTATATCTGATGGGTTACTTAAGGGTTCAAAGGTTAGCTCGAACGATTTTCCTTCGCGTGATAACGCATCCCCTCCATTCGTAATGGCATCGCGACGCTGTTCCTGTCTATTTGAAATTGCGTCACTCTTTCGGATTAAACAGCCAATGAAAGGACGCCCGAATAAATAGACTCGGTTTTCCTTTTGTCGTCGCGTTAAGCTCCGCTTTAAACCTTTCGGGATTACTGGACGTCCGAGAAATACGGTTCGAGTTTGAACTTTATCTTTTATTTCTGTTTTTTTCATTCATCTTTCCCTCCTCTTTTTTGTTTTATCATTAACTCCCCTTTCTAATATCCTACAAATAGCGGCTGACCGCGTTTTATTTTTTAACTCTATCAAAAGAAAAAAAATCTTAACAGTACGCTTATAGTATCGTTTCAGTTATAAATCTGTGCTACGATTCAGCACGTTTAAGCAGTATAAACAAGTATCGTGTAAAATGACCAATGAATGTTCTGGTGCGTATAAAAGATATCGTAAGCTGGAAGCTGCCTATATACACACACACACACACACATCCAACTGTATATCTATACGTATATAACATAGCCTAGGGTGGTTTTCACTATGCAAAAAACAGTGCCAGACAATGGCCAGTACAAACATTACATGCTGTGAGCATAATACCTATATATATATATAAGTTTTTTTCCTGCTATGTACTACCGGACTCTTCTACTTCTCTTTTTATCTCTCTTTACTTCTTTATTGCTTCGCTACATTACGGGCGACTCCTTTTTTTATGACTATACTTCATAGCATATATTCTAGACTCTGTCTACAGTGATTACCACTTATAAAAGGATCGGCCACTTTGCTGGGCTTTGTGCTGAGCTTTTACTCTTTACGTTTTATCTCTCCTACCAACAGCATTTTCTGGTATCTCTTACCGAGACTAACTGCTTGTACTTACATTATTTTAAATACTGTCATTCGTTTCTCTTTCTCATATCGACACTGGTAGTTCATCTATATTTTTATTCGTAACTATTTCATTCCTGTGAATTTTATATTCCAAACTTTTTTTTATTTCCATTATTTTTCTTTTGTTTTGTCCTCTTCCCTCTTACTTTTCCTCCACGTCGCTTCTTATTTCGAGACACCTCCATGATCCTTTGTAAAATCTGTCAATGCGCTTACGTCGGCGTCTCGACGCCCACGGGAAATCGAGACGGTACGGTCCTAGTGGATGGACTTTGCTGTCTGAAATGTTTTTTCTACCTTCTCCAAACATTTGTCTTTTTCCTTTCACGTTCTTTGCATATCTTGTTTGTCATACCCTCTATGTCGTTTCATCGTTAAGCCCTGAAATTTTGTACTTGCTGTTATACGGAATTTAACAGCACTATCCAACTGTTATAATTGTATATTATTTAAATTTATATTTTTGTTTTTTTTTTTTTCTACGAAACGTTTAGATTTATGGAATTCGTAAATTAATCTTTTGCTTGCAGATGTGGATGTATTCCCTGGGACGAGCTTTGTTGGACACAACACCGCGTGTTGCAGCTTTAACGGGAACAGTGTCCGTTTCACCATCGTCAGCGCTTCAATCAGTTTTGGCAGCCATGACCGAACCGGATCCTCATCGTCGTGCATCCTTGATGAATCTGCTTGACGTAAGTTGACTCGTTTATATTATATACTTACATGTTAAAACAATAATATTTTCCATATAAATACCACCCTTGTTAACACAAAAATTATATGGGACGCTACATTGATGCTATATTTTTTTTGTTTGTAAATATCATTCGTATATTCATACACTTCAGTTTTCATTTCTGTATCCGAAAATGCACATCGAATTGGAATACAAACAAAGGAGGAGAAGAAATTAAACAAAAATAACATTGTCCACATTCTACAATAATTCAGCGCATATCACTTCGCCAGTTTCAGCATCCGATACTCTCATCGTGATTCTTTTTCGGCCAGCCGTTGTGCATGTCGTATATCATATATATACATTTGCCAGTTGGTATCAGGAAACTTCGTACATATATTTTTTCTCTTCCATACGTTTGTTTACCCAGTCCGTTACAGTGATAAAACAGTAAGATCCACTGTGCTCAGAATTCGTTGAACCCCATTGAACAAGTTTATCTTATTTGACTTTAAAAAAACAAAAGAAAATAAAGTTCACGAGTTCTTATACAGGGTGATTCAGAACTAAGGCAAAAGGTCGCATGAGAGTATTGGTGACGATGAGACAAAGAAGAGCCCGTTTTTAAAAATGTCGCGCGACAAGTAGTTTTCGAGCTATTTGGATTTAAAACGAACCTATCAGGTGTCAGATCCAATGGAAATGCAGAAACGTCAAATTGGGAGATGTTCTCAGAGTGAACAGAAATTTGCGACAAACAAATGCAAATGTTTAATTTTTACGAAAAGGATATATAAAAAAAATATTTGTATTTTTTTTTTAAGGGATATACATATAAACAAAAACCGCGTGCAGCTTGACTGAGGGAAGTTTCGCGCGCTGAAAAAATTGAACATCTGCATTTGTTTGTCGCAAATTTACGTTCACTCTGAGAACATCTCCCAATTTGATGACTCTGCATTTCCATTGAATCTGACATCTGATAGATTCGCGTGAAATTTAAATAGCTCGGAAACTACTTGTCGCACGACATTTTGAAAAACAGGCTCCTCTTTGTCTTATCGTCACCAATACTGTCATGCGACCTTTTGCCTTAGTTCCGAATCACCCTGTAGAAACACACCCAGTTGATCCGAGCCGAGTAACACGAAACCCTATCAAAGCAGCTACCAGCATAACGTGTAACGTAGAAGCAGCTTCCCTTAAGGCAAAAAAGGGCTGGAAGTTCCCCCATTACCGATTTTCAATAGCCGAAATCGAAGCAACCCCTCCGAGATAAAAGTGCCGTTCATCACGTCGAACAGATCGGTTACGTCTGTACCTACTTCCTTTGCAACCCCTAACAAGCAGCGGATCAATCCACAAAATACTGAAGAGAGGTTACAAGGCTTTAACCCGCTGGGTCAAATGGTAGAATATAGGTTTTATTATATAAAGGGTGCGCGCGATCAACCACGCGTGCCAAACCCTCATCTATCACTTCGTCATTACTCAACTGGTTCCAATAGTAAAATTGAAACGTCAAAAGCCCGTGTAATATGTGTTTCCACTATACCGCAGAAATTGTATCCCCTCCCCTAACCCTCACCCCACACGCTGCAGGATACGCGGAAGCGTTCGATAAAATCTAATAGACGAGTAGCTGCCACGTGGAAAATCTAGGTAACGTTTAAAGCTCCATCCACATGAAATATCCTGCGTGTAAGGCAAAAGGAAGGTATTTAAAAGATTTTTTGTCTACTCCGCTGATATGCCAAGTCCTGACGTCATGGTTACCAGTTTATGCGAACAGAACGAACCAAAATTTGACAAAGCATCCAGGATGTCCCTTGAGCTCGTCGTTAATTGATTTAGTGTATTGTCAGGGATAACTCTTGATACGAATTTTATCGTGTCTCCTAGTAATCCATTCGGCTAAGAGTCTTCGTCCTGCTTAATAGTAAATTGCATAGTTGATTTAGTTAACGGTGAATACTCGCTTGGTGAATACAGGTTAATTCGACATAGCGAACGTGATATAGCCAGAGAATACGCTGCATCTGACTGCAATTGTTTGTTGAGAGAAGCTGGTAGAAGGCGGTGAATAATAAAGCAATTTACTGATAATACGGAAGATTCGGAGTCAGCCTGGTACAAGGCACTATTGTCGTTTGATTTAAATTCAACGTAAAAAGAAAATGTCCCTACGATCCGACCCCAAGACGGATTTTATATAATAAAAAGTATAAAAGGTAAAAATAGCGTGCTGAACTTTTATAAGGAAATAGTAATTCTCGTGAAAGACTTTTCTTTCGTGTTTCATGGAAACTCACCGTTTCGATTCACCGCCCTATGTCCGAACATGTTTGTTTTCTCGACCTGAAATCCTCACGACTAGAATAAACTCGAGTAAAGAAGCCGGTAGTTCACCTGGAAAGAGTTCCTGCGAGAAGCAAGGATTTATCGTATCGTATTGTTACTGTTCTTTACTGGTCGAAGAAGACAAATAGCCGAGGTAAGGAACCCGGGTACTCTCCTTTCACAGCAACCACTATCTAGCCACACCTAAGCCAACCCTTAACCTTTGTCTGTACCTTCTCGTAGAAACGTCGATAAGGATCCTTCGAATTTTCCGCCAAATATATCTATACGTATAGGAGGTCATGGAGCGTGTCATTTGTCGAGAAAACCATATGAAAAAAAAAAAATAAAAATAATAAAAACTCCATGCTTCTAATCATCATTACAAAGGACGTCTATAATGGGTCCTCTAATGAAAGCACATAGAATGGATTCACGCTCAGAGACTTCCGAGTGCCATTGAGATCTAATAATAGAACTTACCTTCTGACCTTTCACCTTCCAGCATTTCTAGAACTAAGCGATGATGCAATTCCTCGGAGACGTTTAAGCACCCCCCTTTTATTTTATTCTCCGACGATATACGGCTAAGCTATTTATTGTCCTACCGATCAACAGAATTGGACGGCTGCCACTGAGTTTACTATTGGAATGGCTCAACTGTACCTTGATACCAGCATCTTCCGAGACCTGGATCCAATCTATGAACCGGTCATTCGCAACTGATTCCTAAAAAACTTTACGAGGCTCTTGGTGGCTGTTTCGCAACACCCACGAGTGCAACTAGCCAATCCTGTATAGAGAAGCTGTCGTAAACTTTCATTTCCACGTCATAAACTTTCGTGCTTGACTATACCAGTGAGAAAACGGTACCTGAAAAAAAATACTTTGGATACGCGAATCTCCTTTCATATCTTCATCTCGTCATCCGACGATGCCACGTTATTTATGTTGCTCGACACGTTTACTGGGTGAGAAAGTGATGCACGAGTCTCGTGCTAGTGTCATGAATGGAGACCATGATGAACTTAACGGGAGAGCATAGAACCCTTGAGCACTACTGGCGCGGACGTGGAAGGCCGCTTTAATTGAATTATGTGCTGCGAGAAAGCTCTCTGCAGTAATATCAAGCCTAAACGCATTTAACGGCTGAGAGTTGCATCTGTGAAACGACCTTAAAGGCGTTTGGTAATAGATAACAATAGGAAGAGGGGATGAAGAACAGAATAAATGCTTCCAATATACAGATTGGAAAATTAAAATTAATTAAAAGTGACGTATATGGAATTATCCTGAATTTCATACTAAATTATAGGGATGTTTTTGTTTTGTTCTTCTCAAAGAAATCAAATCACTCGGACAATGATCCAAATGCAAATATCCTCCTGATACCGATAACCAAGGGTTTGCCACTGTTGTCCAATGTTATTTTGCGCAGTTTAATTTGAGATCGGTCTAACGAAGAGCTGTTTACTATAGAAAATACACTCGTTTCCTGGTATTTGCTGCTATCTGTTTATATTTTTCCTCTCCTCCATATTGACGCGTACAATCGATAAAATTGATTGCGAATGACAAGGAGGAAAATAGAATATCGGTCAAAGACGAATAAATTCATCCACACTGGCAGTATATGTGTTTCTTGAATATCACATATATAAGTAATGTTTATAACTGGATTTTCATATTGATATTCATTCACCTATCGCGTGTGCACGTGATAGGTGGGAGCTACATCGTAGTTGCATGTGCAACGATTAGTTTCAGCTGCAACTGCATTAATTTACCACTTTGTTCGTTCAAGGTCATTTTGATTATATCAATCACGTAATCATACACCGTTAACGATAACTGCGGCTAATCTCTTAGACGGACTTTTGCTTCTTGACGTAATACGAGTTCATCGCGACGACATTTTTCTTCCGTGATTACCGCGAGACGGTTCCGGTGAATAAAAAGAATTATTGGGCTAATGCTTAACGCGAAATTCGCGAGCAGCACCGATTTCTTAATAATGAAAATTCCGGACGGCCATTAATATCGGTCAGATATGACCGATGATCACTATCCCAGGCAGTTTGATACTTGGGAAATTATTGATGCATCCAAAGGAAGCGGTCGCGAGAGGAACGGATGGAGAAGGAAAAGGTTCGCTTTTGCTTGGCTGGCTCGTGGAAAAGGTTCACTTTTATATGGATTTCGTGGCTGGGAATAATTTATTGGTAACAGCTTTACCGACAGGGAAAAACTTTTATTTTTTTTATTTTTTATAGTTGATACTTTCTGTGTGTATGTATATATATGTATATATATATATACACATTCCTGTTCATAATTCAGGGATGGTAAGTTACCAGCTAGGGCTTTGAGCGAGAGGGACGAAGAGGATGATAATTTCTGTATTTCTACGAGTGAGTGGATCGGCTTGGGTTAGGTTAAATTAAAGGCATGAGAGATACCAACCTTCCCGGAAACCTTTATTATCTACAGATTGCTAATAATGGAAAGGATATCTAGAGAGCTTCTGACGTCAAAAGATCAGTAATGGAAATACTAGTGGAATTGACTTCTGTGATCTTTGACCTTGACATTCCACAATAAAGAAAAAAGTTAAAGTTTCGTCAAAGTTCTTACAAATCGCCAATCGATTATGGTGTTTCCTTTATGTTTTATCCTTAGCGAATATAAAATGGGTGTTTTACTTGGATCACATGACATTCGATGCTGCCATCTAGTGGCGGGCTCGATAAAAATATAGTTTGATCACCATACGCGAAAATACATAGCCATTCTTTTTTCGTTAAAGTACCATGCATGCTTATCTATACCTTTGAATAAAATATGGAATTCGGAAAAGACCCTGTCTTTTATGTGTGGCTCGTATCAATCATCGTCTGGAGGAGTGTCTCTATGGTCGACCTTTAAGAGGTCAAGAGAAACCCATTCGTTTTTTATCGATGAAAAGTTTAGAATGGCGTCATATCCTTTACCGCGTGATACGGTGACTCGAGGACGTGGTCTCCGTGTTTTTTTTTTTGTACTTTTTCTTTTTTTAACATTTTTTTTGTTCTGGCACAAGTCCAAAATTTCCAACTACTCAAAACTCAAAATGGGATTATCAAAGGGTTTCTTTGACACTCCTTGGAGGGATGGGCATTCAGATTATTGTTAACGAAATCACGCAAAATATTGAATCCACAGTGAATCATAGTAAAAAGAATGATTTTAATGCAGCCAACGATGTACCAGAAATTCGTGAAGCAATTCTCGAACTTGTTACGCTGTCTGAGAAGTAACTGGAATAGAAATCCGTGTCGGTAACGCTGAGGGTGGACAGTGAGAAATTCCGAAAAGGGTTCATTGACATTGACGAAACGCTGCTAGCCGCAGCCGGCTCTCCTCATTTGATAGCCCTTTGTCATTAGTTATAGCATCGTGCATATCTTGCGGCCAATGTCCTTTGTGGTTCTCTAGTAATCTATGTCACACATGTATACATCCTGTATAAGCCTGTATAGCTTTGACGTAACAGCTTGATTTACCAAAAAATTAAATTTTCGACTCGAGTTATACATTATTTCTGATATATTAATTATAACGTATTGTATTACATTGACGCTTTTCTGAACCTCCGTAGTATCTGTAGTTAATGCGTCACAAGCTCAATGCTCGCGGTTAATATATTTGAATGATATTTGCTCGAGTTATTAATTTTATCGATGTAAATAATATTGATTGACAAGTTGTAAGGAGAAATGGAATAATTTCAAAGTATTTTACGAAAAATTTATCAGAAGTGAACTTTCTCTCATTCGACGGCTCGAAATGTTTGCACAAGAGCTGTGAGAATAATAGCCGATCCATTTCGCAGATTTCACTTATCCACATAGAACGGAGTGACAAATCGGGCAATTTATTTGTCGCTCACGTCGGCAAACACGACATCCTCCAAAAAAGCAACGGGTTCGCAGCGTCCATGTTAATCGCCCTCATTTAGGCGCATTCAATAACATCAAATTCCAGCGAAATTGCGTGACCGAATACTTTACCAGGCTGAATATCGGCAAACGTAAAAGCACTAGATTTTTCGGCTTAACGAGCAGACTAACTGGTGTCGATTTACACTCTTTTATCGATTTCCGTGAACTACAAATTTGTCTCTCTTCGCGACCAGAAATCGTCGGTCAATTAAATCTCCTCAATTACCATTATATTAATTTTACAGAGGGTTTCAAACGTCGTAATTAATTAAATCTCACTAGTTCATCGTCAAAGAGATTTTCATTAACCTACAACCCATAAGAGAAATAAATGGCCATCATAATAACGTCACCACTAACTTTTGCCTGTATTATTGTATCCTATTAAATTAATGATTTTACCTATTTCTACATAAACACCTATTTCTTATCAACCAGTAATAGATCTGTAACAACCCAACACCGTTAGTACACACAGTAGAAATTATTCTATCTAATAACTTAGAGTAGGATACCTGGAAGTCATTGTCCCCTCAACCCAACAGTATACCTAATGATTACTTCAAAGAAAACTGCCACAGTCCCATCCACTTTGAATACTTGAACAAAGACTTTCGCATGGAAAGCCACCTAATTTAATCTAAATTCATGATTACTGAATTAAACAATATTATCTACTAGAATTTCTTCTTTATTTTCTCAGGTGATTTCCGAGTACTGTCGAACGCGTCTCCAATCAAAACCCTTCACGCACATAGTAATGGACATGTATCGTGAAGTAACGCGTTCCGCGCAGTACGCAGCACGAAAACGCGCCGTTGCCGCCGCAGGTTTTCAGCAACCTCAGCAACTAGCCATGCCTCCCCAGCAGCAGCAACATCAACCATGTCATCAGGCGACGAGCAATCAGTCTCACGTTAATCAACAACAGCAATCGCAGCAACAACAACCTCAGTCATCCGCGATCTACATGTCGAAGTACCAAGTGAAGGGCGCCTTGTTCAAGGCTCAATCCAGAAACTCGAGGTCTCATCCAAACTTGCTCAGCCTCTCCGGAGGTGAGAGATCACTCGGAGACGCCAAACCGGAATTTCAATCTCAACTGAATATTCAAACGATCCAGGGATCTTCTGCAGTACATCATGCAAGGACGAGTTCGCAGCCGGAGTATGGTGGTCATGATGGCGGTGGCGGTGGCGTTGGACTTCAGCATACGAGAAGCAGCAACAATCTCCTTATGATTGCAGCTGCTCAGAACGCCGAGAATACCGGAAATATTTACAGCGATCCGATCTATGCACTTCCGGTTAAGCCATTCCTCAGCTCTCAGGATGTCCGTGTCAACGGAATGTCAGCCAAGCAGATTCAACGGACGGAAACCTATGTGCAACGTTCTAGGATTAATGGCGCTAGGAATTGCGGATCATCACAGCCGAACATAACGCATTTAACGCAGTTAACGCAATTGTCAAATGTTACGAGTCGTTGTAAGGATGATGCTTACCCAAAAACAATGAAAACTTTGGGAACCAAGTCCTTACATCAGAGACAGTATTCCAATCCACAATTACCAAGTCGCAATCAGGATGCGAATTTTCGACACTCATCTCAGCCGAACGTAGCCACTACCCAATTGCAAATTTATTCGGCGAACACGAATCAGCAAAATCCAGCGTCTTCCATGAAAGTTCCGAGTCTTGGGGTTGTTCCGCCAAAACCACCCAGAATCATAACTACCCTTAAGAGGGCAGCCCCTCTTTCTACGTCCGACGTTGAGTCTTCGAGTCCTCCTGTAAAACCACCGAGGTATGCAAATTTAAAAAAACATTTTTAATATCGACTTTCATGAAGTACTACAAATTTTCGATTTCCGAAAGACATTAAAATCTGTCGTTACTGTCTGTATAGTTTTGATGCGATATCCGATTCAGTTTGTTATTGAAAATTTGTTGAATATTAATTAAAAGTCAGCGATCATCCTATCGCATTCTTTTATCAACTCTGATTAGATCTTGGATAGGAGCGAAGTAACTATTGTACTTGAAACTTATATCACTTTGGTTTAATTGAATTCTAAAATACTTTATTAACGTGCAGTTATTAATATCAATATCCGTAGTCAAAGAATCTTACTTTTCTCTGAAGAAACTTAGGGCGTGTTAGGTCGATTGAAGTAGGATAATGTAAACTATACTGTATTGAGGTATAAAATGTTTTTTTTTGTTATGGACATTATAAATCTATCGAATATCTTTCACAAACAATTACGAAGCCACGTTGAATTGTCGCTTTCAAATAGTTATCGCTAACAGATTGCAAGCATAATAAAATACATAATGTGACATTACGTATGCACATGGAATTGAAGTAAATAATTTCAAAGTGCACTATGAAATGACGCATAAATTCATGATAATCGATTAATCAATCAATGGTTTGTACTCTCAATTTCACTAGTATTTATTTTATTTGTCTTTCACGTTATAGGACTGCGATAAAAAATGGACCAAGAGCTCGCAGAGGAAAAGCTGTTCAGCGTGCACCCTCGAGGCTTTATAGAGCAATTGGTGGTCCGATGCGTTGTTTTAATAAAACGCAATGCGTTGGTCCGGAATTCGTAGTTCGTGCAAATCAACCGGCAAAACAATTGAGCGTTGGAGATATCAAGGTATTCGAAACGTCTTTTTTTTTCCTTTGTCAATCATTTTATTATTTTAGCTTTATGATAGTAATCGCTGAAAAAGTATAGGCGAGATGGAGGGTCGATTTTTCTAGACTTTCTCGATTTTTATTGAGTGTTATCTGGAAAATGGGATGCCAGTATTTACGGGGACGTATGTCTGAAATGGGTACAAAGAAACGGTGATATCCGCACAATGCGGGAGATATTTCTTTGACCTCAGTCTCTCGCTTGGGACCTTTCATGAATTTTCGTCAGAGCAAGTTCACCCCATATCGCGAAAGAATCTGGAATAAAATATTCACCAGATCCAATGTTTGTTGACATTAAAGCAGTTCTATTTTAACCTGCACTCCTATGAATATTATATACAGAAGGAGAAGAAGAAAAATATATCACGGAAAATGAGAAAAAAAATCGATAAGCCAAGGCAAATATTTTTTTTAGTATAAATTTTACTGGTGTATTTAAAAATAATTTTTGTAAGTAAAAATATAAAAATATTCCGGTACCGGGAATCGAACCCGAGCCTCCTGGGTGAAAGCCAGATATCCTAGCCACTAGACCATACCGGATTGAGATATTAACATTATTTTGTATATCACACATAAACGTAAAAAAAAGTTATTAATAACTATTCCACGTTATAGAATATTTGTCAAGATCAACACAACAAATTATTAACAATTTTTATAATAAATATTATTAGAAGAGCTAACGGCTATACGCTATTAGTTCTATAGATATGGATTCGTGTTTCACTTTTGTAGAAAAATATTTTCAATATATTCACCCCTGACCTATTACCTTGTACTGCGTCACTCCAATCACAAAATATATTAATACACAATCAATTCGGTGAGTTTCCCGCACTTGTAGCTCGCAGTATTGTAAAGATGCGAAAAGTATATAACTACAAATTAATTGAAAAGTGTAAGTGGCTACATAATAATTTTCGCTTGGAGTTTCCGACTCATTAATTACCCCTTTGCCCCAATCGTCAATCACAATTTCAATTAACTGACAACGATGATAAATCAATTTCCAATCGTTGCATTCCGACCACTTCGCATTCCTCCCAGTTAAATCATTAAAACCGTACGGTATCGCTATACATTGCCATGTAAATACCTAGCAATAATTACATATTTGCTCCATCACTCTATTTGGATATGTACTTAGTTATGCAATATACCTATTTTAATTATACTCAATTAACGGAAATCGCTAAAAGTCTCATAAGGTAGAGAGCAATAAGTCAGGATGGCCGAGCGGTCTAAGGCGCTGCGTTCAGGTCGCAGTCCACTTCTGTGGGCGTGGGTTCGAATCCCACTTCTGACAATCTTTTTGCCAGAAACAAGCCCAAAACTTCATCCAGTAAAAATGATCCATACAAAACATATGTTTCAGACCGGAAACATAGGCCGAATTATAGTGATACTACTGACTGGTCAGCGACTAGAGGTGACATGCGATTCTCAAAGAGTCACAGCCGGCGAATTATTTCAAGTAAGTACCCACATGCCGCTACTCAAATTAAAAAATAAAATTCCCTATGACGGTTGCAATTTTATTTATTTTTTTTTTTTTAATTCTACAAGTCATCGTTCTAAAAATTTATTTCATCTATACCTCAAGTTTTATTTCTGTTTATCAGATATTTTTATTATCGAATTCACATCGCGAGTAATAATAGAAAGAAAAAAACAAACATGTCTTCATTCATAACAAGGCGGTGACTCGATACCGTCAGCCATGATAACTCGTGAATATAGCGGGAGAGAATGAAAAAAAAAAACAAAAAAAACAAGAGATTGAAATCCAATCAAGGGTGTGATTCATTCCGTGAATTATGGCACGTTCACCTTTGTAGTCAGACTGACTGGCTGTGCCAGATAAATTCAGTGTGGATTAACGGAATGATTGCAATTGTTAGAAGAAAAAAAAAACAATAGAATTTCTTCCTAACGTTATCCATTCAGTAATTGTCAATTATGCCGCAGCAAATTTTACGCGTTGAAGATTATCTACGTCTTAACAAGGATATCTAAAGTTTGTCTTTTAGACTGAAACCTGCACGTTCTCAAGTCGAAAGACGTACTTGTTTACAAATTATACTATAAATTACAAGAAACTCTGGACCACTGCCCTGAGCTGATCGTTGTTTGCATGCAAATTGTGAAACTACGAAATATTTGCACACGCTACGTAGGGATAGAATCCGTACAGCATCCAACGTCGATGCTTTCATGGATGAGAGAAGCTCGATCCGCTTTAGAGTCGCAAGGGTGCGGATGCACTTTTAATGAGACGAGCGCAACTTGGTCTGCCTCTTTTAATTTTTTTTTTTTTTTTTCAAAACTTGTAGGAGATTGGTTTCTTTTTGAGTGAGGACTGGTCTCAATACAGTCGCATAGATACTTATTACTTAAAAGTTTTAATCTTCTTTTTTCTTGCTTTTTTTCGAAATCATTTAATTAATTAACTTTTTTTAGGAACAATTTTTCGGTTTTTTTGGTTCTTCAAAAAGAACCTCGTGTGTAGTATACTTGGTTTATCCCTTACGTGATTTACATGGGAATTGCATAATTATCTTTATTATTCACGTATAAACGTGAGAAAACAAAGAAAATACATTTTTACCTTACATGCAAATTTTCTTCTCAGTTTTTCGCTTTATCTCAAGTGTCACTTTTCTCTCCGTTTCTCTTCGCGTAGTTTATGTAAACGAAACTATTTCACAAATTCAGTACATTGTATTATACATAGGTAAAATAATCCCTTGATGCGAGACTGCGATATAATATCTTACTTAAAAAAAATTTCAATTGTAAAAAAACATTGAATACAAGTACATTCCGTTTTTGTTCTAGAAGGCATGTGATATCCTGCAAGTACAAGTTTATATATTTTACGAACTGCTTTACGACTCGCCCTACATTCTCGTTTCCCGCGTTACCGCATAAATCTACGTTTCCACCTCGACAAGCGTAGAATTCGTGAAATTTCATCATGGAACCAAGATGACGATGACCTTTGACCTGAGATTCGCGACAATCCATGCGAATACAAGTAAACCCACGAGGTATTTGCGTAAGACGAAAAATAACAAGAAATAAAGGAAAGTACAGTAGGACGTATCCAAGGGTGGCATAGGACAAAAAAAAATGGCAGAAGTAACAAGATTAGTTTCATTTCTTAGAATATATTCTGATTATGTAGAAACCTTATCGCAGGTAGAAATTTGCTCTTGGGCGAAACACACAGGACTAAGGACATTTCCAAGGCGCTTTATCGTAGATTACATCCTATAAGAGATGCGGAAAAAGGAGGCACGAAGGAATGAAAGAGAGATAGGGGGTAGCGTGACCCTGGATTCGTTATGGCTTGAAAAACATGGCAAACTTCATTTTAGGCGATTGTTCAAGCTGAGGGTCTCGATGAAAACTTTACCATGGGATTAGCGGCGCTATTGGCCGGAGACTTTGCGATGTTGCCTCCAGATACGAGATTGAATAAGGTTGCGCCCCCAGGCTGGTTAAACAACGGCAAGAACAAAGGCCTTCTGGGACTTCCTACCAGCTTCATGCTCTACTTGAGGTTACGATTTTTTCTGCCGTCATTACGTGGCATAAGGTACGTACCTCCATCATCCTTCACGTTAATTCAGTGATTACATAATACATTGAGGCTTCTATTTTTTTCTCTCTTTTTTCTTTAATCCTTGACTATTTGTATACAACAGAAGCTGGATCTCCAAGCATTTACTCTATCTGCAAATACGTCGTTGTATTCTCGAGCAACAATTGATCTGTCCGCTACCTCAGCTCATCAATTTGACTGGACTAGCACTGCAGGCCGAATTTGGGAATTACAGCATAAACGTGAGTACTTGACTAGTACGGATTGTGGTATCAGAGATTCTACTAGAGAATTCTCGCCGTCTCAGTTTGGGGCCAATTACTGGCTAGTGGAATCTCACGCATCTAGTGCCCTGGCTACTGTTTGAATATTCGACTCAGTAAACGCTCAAGTTTGAACTGTTATGCGTGTATATATAACTACTAGCAATTTCCAAGCTCTCTGTGCTTTACAGGAACATGGATGTGGGGATTACTTCCTGTTAGAGCATTACGTGCCTGAGTCACTAATCCTGAACCCGGATCAGAATGAACAGTCCCAGATACCCGGAGGCGCAGAGGCTCTGCGGGTCCAGCTTCACCAGGCACATCGTGACAGACGAGGATTGGACGCTAACAAAGCAGAAGAAATGTTTATAGCTCACGCCCAGGCACTTCCGGATTACGGAGCACATTATTACATTGCTACCGTCGACTCTAAGGAACTCGAAAAGATCCTCACCAGACTAGAGAAGAATGTGGAAATTACAACACCCGAGAAAGTCTATCCCGAGAACGAAAATCTTTATGAACTTGACAGATCTTCGGAGTATCCCATTTACGGAAAGATCGAGTTCCCAAGAGTTAGTTCTAACGAAGATATACGTAGGATCTTCTACAGGGATGAGCAGAAAATGCGACTCTCGAAGAGCGCCAGTCTCAGTGAAGATATCTATGCCACACCGAACAAACCAGTGAAGATACCTAGGATAGAAGCCAACAACAATAAAGTAGGAAAATCGAAAAAGTCAGAGAGCAATGTCTGGCTTGCCATACATGCCCAGGGGTTGAAGATATTTGGCAGGGGTGGTAGACCACGCGAGAGAACGGAACTGATAAGATTTCAATGGCGCGATATACAGACTTTGAGCTACAGCAAAAGCTGCTTGGTAGTACACAGTCGAGTTAATGGAAAGAGATGCAAGCTTAAACTCAGGATGGATCATAGAAAGTGAGTTAGTCGTTGCTTTATTAGATTTCGAACTCTTCACTATTATTTATGGATAACTAAAATAATTTTATGTTCTGTTTTACCACAGGAGTTACTTCGCATTCAAGCTCACCTCTTTACATCATCAGTTTTACCTGAAATTGCGGTCAGAACTTACTTCTCTTCAAGGGCTTGCAACAGGTAAGTCCTGACATGTGATGATCCTTCCGGTGCTGTAGGATAACACTAGGATCTAGTGTTAAGCAGGAAATGAAGCTTTTATTATAATTTCATAAATTTTTTTAAATTTTCTAGACTTTGGTGTACCATTGATAGTTGAACCAAATTCACCACCACCGAAAGTAAAACCTGACAATGGTAAAACCAAGATATCCATCGCCAGTACAGTGAAGAAACAAAAGAATCTGAAGTATCCGATGCAGCTGGAGGAATACCAAAACAAAGAAAATGAAAATCCTCAGAAGGAAACGCATCTACCACCTAACAGTAAAACGGCAGGTTCAGAACCAATTTGTTATACTCCTGAAGAAGATGCACTCTATGCACAAGTCCATACACGCTTGGAACCTGAAGGAGAATCTCGTGACACGGAAGATGAATCTGACAGAGGTCTTATGGGCCGAAACGAAGCTAAACTCGAAAATGTCGAACAGGCAAAAACAATACAGGACAACAAATTATACAGTCATCCAAATCTAAGGCATCCCAGTGAGAATGGCTGCATATATTCACTACCTCACACAGCATCATCGACTAATCTGAATAAAGAGCAGAGTCAAAAGTCAAATAAACCTGAGGAGCTTTATGCGGCTATCAACAAGAGTGGCCTCCCTAAGAAAACCGAATTTCCGGTACCGGATGAGGTGTGGGATGTGTCGGACATGAAGAAGACTCTGCACAAGGTAACATGAACTTTACGACACAGCAGCCATAAATGTTTCAAATAATATCCACACGACTTCACCTTCTCACGGTCATTTATAAATTTTTCAGGTAAAGACATCCAGCCTACCAAATTATGGTACCCCGAAACAGATGAGTGGATTCCGTACTCCTAGTTTACCACGTCGTCTCGGTGTGAAAATGGGTACCAGGGTGATATACAGCAGCCTCGTTCAAAGGGATCTCGCCCTTGCCGACGAGCTGGAGTCGTTATCCTTGAAGTCAGACACGGCCTCATCGATCCAGTCTACTTCAGTACAGTCGACGGAGTCTCCCATGCCGGAGGCATATGTGCTCAGTGAGTAAAGTTCCACATTACCCGTAGATTTATCAAAGAAGTCTTCAGGATAATGTTCTTCCACCTTCCTTCTCGTAGATGCTGACATCAGAACGAACGATGAGACTTTTCGAGTTCCTGAAGATGAGAGCATGTCGGCATCCCTGGCGGCGAGGCTGGAGGAACTTTCTTTTGCTGAAGAACGGGTTCTTCATACTATAAAACTGGAAAGAGGTCATGGCGGTAGCATAGGACTCCAAGTAACTGAGGGTAACGATGGTGGGGTTTATGTTCAGGCTGTCTCTGTTGGAGGATCTGCTGATATGGCTGGAAATGTTAATAAAGGTAGATTGGCTGATGGTATACTACTTGAAAATAGTCATTATTCCATAATGATTGTAATGCATTGGTCTTCACTGCTTCAATTTTAGTTTAATATATAATTGTCATAATTTTATAGGTGATAGGATAGTGGCTATAAACGGACAGAGCTTATTGAACCTTCGATATGAGGAAGCTCTGAAGATGCTGCAGAGTTCGTCGGAAACTGTGGAGTTAGTGTTGTCACAGGTTACGAGCTCGCAGAATTTAAGTTCCCGAGAAAATCGTGAGCCGGACGCAGTAGAGAATAATTATATGCAGTAAGTATTTTTTGATATTTCATCAGTTGAAGACAGATCCCTAAAGGTCCCTAGGATCTAATACAACAATGCCGTCTGCTTTTTTTCAGAAATATTAGATTCGACGTCTTCTCCGAAGCTGAAACTTCCAGTATGACTACTAAATGGTTAACGCACAAGACTCCGGATGTCTCATCCGTGCAAAATACTTCAAGCGCCTATAGCAGTGCTCCATCCAGCGCAATGGGAAATCATAATCCAAATAGTTTATACCTTACTGACGTAGTTAATACGAATGATTATAATTCTGCTAGTATGCTACTCAGCATTGATGATTTCGAGACGAGCCGAACCAGTCGTCAAGTTTTCATCTAATTCAGTAAGTTTCATTTATGCGCTCCATTATATCGTGTGAAGCCATAAAATTCCAGGGTATCTAAAACAATGCGAAGTTAAACCGTGTAAAAAATTGCTGGCAATTTCAAGGAAAAATTATTATACGGAAAGAGGGTGTTCAGTTTTACCCCTTCATTTTATCGAGCACCAGTTAAAGACCCCGATATTAAATTCCTTTTTCTCTTAGATTCTTCAAGCGCGATCGTCGCCAGGACACGTACTATACTATACAATCTCATGGAAAATTCCATTACCTCCATTACTGCATGCCATAGTAGAGGGCTATCCCTCTGTGAAACCTCTGTACTCTTCCTTTTTCCCCGGCATACACTTTCGAACGCTAATCAAATTGTTTTTATCCCCTTAAGCGAAGCACTGCTATGGGCTTCGTAATGACTGTGCATTCGCCACGCTTTCCCACCAATGGAAATTATTAAGCCGGATCGGAAAAAGGAAATTGTTCACATTCTCCATTATAAATAGTCAAATTGTTAATTTCGCATTATAATGAGTATTCAAATGTCTCAAATACGTATAGCTTAGCATATATCATTGAATTGCGTGATATTAAAAACTATCTTCGTGAAATCTCAAGGCTTACAACTTTTTCATGATAATCATCAACATACAGACGTCGCGGTTCTTAAGTCATTATTATTGACCGTGTGACGAGGTCGGGTAGGGGATTGGTTGTCATTTCTAAGGAATCACCTTTAGTACATCACGAACCCTCCAGCGCTCTGCAACTACGAGACGCCACGACGCGTTTTCACTGCTCATAAAAAATAAATCGTGACTTTCACCTTCTTTTACTTTAATTTATAAACCGTGCGCGATTCTGTGATCATTATGAGTATCATTAATAAAAGTATGTCGTACTATACTGTGAAATTGTAGCTAGTGAGTTATCTGACCGATTTTTTTTCGATTCGTCTGTTACAGAAGAATTTTCAACTCCACCACCAGTGCCGCCGCGACGACGGAAGCGTAAAAATGAACTAGTACTAAAGACATCATCAAAAGGTGCACTGGTTCCGGAATCGTCTAGGAAGTCTGAGCACAAATTACGTTTACCACCACCTCCACCACCCCCAACGACAAATTCTCGTGGAACGAAAACGCCCTTAGTTGGCAACTGTTCTTCACGTTCAATTACATCCGATAAACCGGAAGCTGATAACGTGCCGACTGGCTGTGAGGATGCTACTAGTTGTACAAATTTCCACGAAGGTGAAACAGCTAACTATACACCGGCAGACTTATGTACTTCAGACCCTATAAACGATAAAGATGACTTGTACTTGGCGCGAGACTCTACCGATTCTCTTGAGCCCACGAAAGATAATCGCATTAAGGAACCGAAAATTCCTCGAGAGCGACCGCGATGTTTAAGCAATAAAAAAGCAGACAACAAGTATCCGTCGCTTTTCTTCACACTGCAAGATTTTGAAAATGTCATGGCCAACTCTGTGAGCAATGTCAATGAGAAGATCGTTGATGATAATTCACAAGAAAGGTCAGAGGTCAAGTTCTTGGGACATTCTCTGGATGGTGATAACGGCGAGGAGATTTGCTTTCGTATAACTACTACAAATGTCCCTTTCGAGAAGTGCCTTGGCAGGTGGGATAGTGGAAATTTTGAAAATAAACATTTTGGTACGGATATTCAAAGCGATGATCATTTCGTATTTGAGGATTACATAGATAGGACTAAAAGAACGGGACGTATCAAGCAATCTGAATCATTTCTCTTCGCCGATGACACTTTTGAAAATAATGACGTGAATAGTATGTCTACCGATCGTTCAGCTACTAAAGTCAGATTCGTCGTGGATTCTCCGAGTTCCTCGACGCCGGATGGAGAGTCAAACGAGGAGGAAAAAATAACGTCTGACAGTTTGTTAAACATTGATTCTATACTTGCTGATGATTTTGAAAGTAAGGACGAGCCTGTAACGTTGACTGAAAATACGGACATTGAAATTAAAGAAAATATTTTTAACGAATCACTCGAATCTCCAAAGCCTGATGAGTTCGGCGAAATTCCATTTTCATCATTACTAAGTACAAATGGCGTTGATGTGAATAATGCTTTCTCGGCTGTAAACAATAACATAAATCTAAACTGTGACGCTTTAGGTTTTAATGACTATCCGGAATCGCCTGAAAGCACATACCGTGTTTTTACTGTAACCGCCTGTATAGAAATTCTACCAAATAATTACAGCAAACAAGTCGTTGAAGCTAACAAAAACATATTTCCAAGTATTAATGAAAATCATGCCAGTGACTATACTCGAGATATTGTGAAAGAAGATGTATTGACGGAAACACATGATACAAAAGGTTTCCCTGAAAAGGGTCTTATTGAAAATGAAAAATCCGTATTACACGTAAATGTTCCAGAGCCTAAGTACTTTGTACAGGATAAAAAAAAATTTCTGAAAGAGTGTCACGTCACGGCAGAAAAAGAGAGGATTACTGTCGTTGATATTCCTCAGGGAGAATCAAAGGAAAGAGAAGTCCGTCTTGAGGAAAGTCTTTCACTTGTAAAAAATAATACACCCGCAATAAAAATGGTCGAGAAGCGCAAAATCTTTATAGACGAGTCACTTCACGATCTCATAAATAACGAGGACGATATGGAATGGAGGGATTCATCGGACGAGGAGGAAATGAAGGTGAAAACAGATAAAATTGAATTTCCAATAAAACAGGCAGCTCATCCGAAAGAAGATTATAATGAAAACATGGAAAAATCATCACGATTAGAAAGTCCTGTAGATATACAGAAGGTAGAGTGCCTTTCCACGACGAATAACGACATTACAAATGAAAAAGATTTGAAAGCAGAAAAATTCATAAATGAAAAAGTAGTACCAGTAAGCATACGAAGAAATTCCTTCCTCGAGGATATGTTAAACGACGACATTTTACACGCATCCTGTAAAATAATAGCGACCCATCCAAAGATTCCTAACAGATCATCGTTGACCCATGAGATCCCTAAGAAAGTAATATCTACAAAGAACGTGACGTCACCAGGAATATCAAACAATCTAAAAAAGAATCCAGGATTACCAACAGTCAACAAGGAGAAAAAGTATTCTGTAGTACAGAATTATCAAGAAGAAATGAAGAGTAGCTGTGAGATTAAGAGCGATGTCCTCAGCGAGCTGTTATGTAATTTTAATGCGATTAAATTAAAATCCATAGGTGATAACGAAGCAAAGGTCAGCACGGGAATGACTAATAATAAAACCGAAGGATTAAAAACTAGAAGCGACTCCACCCCGAAGGATATAAAGGATCCACATGTAGATAGTAATAATATAAAGTCGAACGTTGTTAAAAGTAAAATAATCGAGGAACTAATCGTGGATACCAGGTCCCGCGATAAATCTCATGATGGCGATGCTGCCAGTAGCGAAAAGACTGATGAAATTATTGATAAATGCGCGAACAGTAGTGCACGTGCCAAAGGACCGGAAGTTCCCGTAAGCACGGTAGATATAGACACGATAAATAGGATTGACGAGTGTGCCATAGCTAGGAAAGCTCCTTTAACCCAATGTAATAATACTGACAATAACGCCATGACACCCGTAGCTGTAAGTTCCGACCAATCCCGTGACGTTGTATCGATAACCCCAGGTAGCGTTAGGAGCTTTGTTAAATATTACGAGATTCAGCGCGAGACCAGTAAACATTCTAAAAGTAACGATAGTGAACCAGTAGCTAGACGATTTACGATGTACAGAATGGAAATGGAGAAGGGGATAAAGAATGGAGAGTGCGAGCAGAGGAAAATTGAAAGGAAGAAAATTCTAGAAGATAAGGCTCACTATAGTGGAATAGAAGTTTCTATGGATCACGATAAGAAAAATAATAATCAAAGTGTTTGTGATTCAACGACTGTCAAAGAGATTGATAATGACATAAGATACACTGTCATTACCAGGAAAATCGTACGGAAGGATGCCAATTCGTTAAGCTTGAAAAGTAATAGCGACTTGCACAGATCGGCTGGCAATATTATCGGTAAGGGATCATGTTTCAAGATGGCTGATCCTTTGAAATCAGAGTACAAGAAGACAGTTCAGTTTGACAGTGGGTGTACAGTGATCCAATTGAATGACTACGACGAAGTCCTAGAGGATCCTAATAAGGTTGAGTGGATGAGAAGCGAAATGAAGATGATGAAGGAGCCAGTTCAGAAGGATCCTCATAAAGCTGGTAGCATTACTGTACGTGGAGAGCTGTTTAGGTCAAGCGTTGAACTTGAGGAGGAGACGGATCGATTGATGTCTCATCCTGTGGATGGCAACTCGCTTCAGATTGAGGTAGGTCGTATCAATAAATTAATAACGAGTCTACCATGAGTTACTGCAAACCAGTTTCTTTCTGACCTGTGGTGAAACTAATCAGGATTTTAATGTAATTGTTTTGTTTTGATTTCTCTTGTAGAAACTTACCGGAATAGAAGCAGAGGACGGTACTAGAAAATCAGGTATGGCTCGCTTGGTACCCAAATCTACAAATCACCTGAATCAGACCCACGTTTTTTACTGCACGGTGTAGACATTGAGCGTAGACCCTTCGTTTTATCTTGTTCTTACTTCTGTTTCTTTGATCCTGTTATCTGTCAAAGGATCACATTCTTTGGTGCGAGAAGAGCGAGCCAATCGCGAAAACGAGATTCCTGGAATATCAAATTCACCAAACACTTGAAACGTACTGATTAGATTTTTTTTTAATTCTCTATTAACGTGTGTAGATCGCACGATAGCGAAGTCGAGTCTGTGTGCGTTATTACTGTTTTCAATAAGCTTGATGTGAACGTGACTTAAAATATAGATTTTAAGGAAACTTGGAGTTCGTAAACACATTCACCAGGCAAGACGAGTGAAATTTGATTTGATTAAAAAAAATAAAAATTATTTCCTTGAATCTCTATTAAACGCATATTTTTAATCACCGTAGAATCAATTCTGTTTCGCTCGTATCGCTCAGTGAAGATTCGCCCTTTTATTTTATTGGTGAAACGTTCCTTTCGTTTTCTCTTTTCTCTTAAAGAATTCAAATTTCTTGACGTTTGTCAACAACCTTTTAGTTAGCGCGTAATTTTCGAGGAGAAGCAGCACGAGCTTTCGTTGAATTGTATAAGAAGCAAAAAATATAAACAAAAAAAAAAGAGTAAGTGTAAAAGATAACGCTCTCGTAATCGGTCGTTAGCGAAGTAACGTTGTAATTGTAAGTAAGAAACCTAGGCTGGAGGTACTTAGTAGAATAGCAATGAGCCATCTTAATTACACTGCTATTATTATAAGTAGCAAGCACCCCGCAAGATGCGCAATATACGCGATAAAATGACCCTTGACACGTGCAATTCACAAAACACTAGAAAAAAATCTTAAGCATAACTTTATCATTTGTTGTATCATTATAAGTCTCTCTTCATTTTTACATGATGACACGCAGATAATTTTTTTCGCGTACTGCGCGTGCGCAGTCGCAAAACTGTATAAGTCGTATCATATAATGTATAAGATAAATGTATTATTACCTATCTACGTCTTAAGCGTAGAAAGCGCAATACGATTCCTCGTTGATTATGCAACATTTTATAATGTTATTTTTAGATAGGTTTATTTGAAGACGTAACGATTTCGTTGCGATATATATATATATATATATATATATATAAATAAAAATAGTATACACTCTGACATATGTATATCGATTGAATTTACGAACGAATTAATCTTATTATTATTTTCATTTCAATTTCTTCAGCCGAAAACGTTACATTTAACCTCAAGTTGTCGCGAAGATGAGCTCCAGATATCGATCAACGTGAGCACTTGCGAGAGGGTCAATTTCCGAAATCTTCCTGCTAGCCAATGGAATGCAAGTAGAGGAGAGAGAAACAAAATTTTAGAATGTAAAGAAAAAGATAGAAACTGACCTGGAAGAACGGGTAACATTTTTCGTGAAGAACTTTTGAAATTTTCGAGACTATATAGGTGGAGCTTGGTGTTTGTTTATTTTCCCTGTGACAAGGCTGAAAATTCGAGTTGAAAGGTTCAACACTAGTTTTCGTTTTGTTGATGATGTTATCACGCGCAGTAATATTGAATGATGCACCGTATACAATAAATTTACAGTCGACTCTGGCTACAGAAAAGCTCCGTATAGTCGCGTTTCCCCTGAGCTCTCTTTCTAAGCTGCTGAGCTGAGAGGGGAAGAAGACTTCCTCTACTCTTCGGTGTGTCTCAGCGCACATTACCTGGGCTCTGTCGAACGCTCGACCTATTTCAGCGGAGTGGGGGCTTTCCGTAATATCGCTATCTCGCTAGTATCGCATTTTAAAAACCCGGATGCGCGATTATACAGAGAGTCAACTGTATGTCGTTGAATGATCAATTAGCAAGAACCTTGTGATTAGGAGCAATAAATGTTTGCAGATTACAAGATACGTTCGAGGTTTGCAAAAGCTTGTCATTTTATTGTGCTTTACGTTTATCACACGTGGTACACGTGAATTTAGGTTCTATAACAAAAATTATAGAATTATGACAAAAGAATTAGGCTTCATGTTTAAAATTAGAGTCATTAGCCAATCAATACATTTTTGCATTATAGACGTTTCAAAACACGAACCTCCCAAACCTGCTGTACTATTATAATTCTGCTGACTGCTAAATAAATTATTATTTTCTATGCTGTATAGAAGAATGTCTCTGAATCAATTACACACATTCCCAAAATAAATACCGTTTCACTCGGTATTGATCCTTTTCAGTTTATCAGCGGAGTCGAAGTGGGATGTAAAAAGAAAAGTTGATAAAATTGAGTATCCGAAGATGGGAACGTCTTCCGGAAATGGAATCGAAAAGTTCTTTCACATTTTCGATCCTGTAGCGTTTCCGCCAGTTTTCAGCCACCAGGTGACATTCGCTAACCGTTATAAGTAAAAACTTTATTTCTTTCTTCCTGTCTCACTTTTCTCCTCTTCTATCCTCCTTCACATTTTCTTTTATTCTTTTATTCAACCATCCCACATCGCCTTTCATTCCAATCTATACACGGAGCCTGGCAATGACAGAGCTTCTCGAGTTCGACGATTCAGGAGTTACTGAAAACTTTTCTCGTCGAGTGTATCATCCCGGTGAGAAAAGGGATTGAACGTGGAAATACAGTACGAGATAAGAATAGATTCTGCAATAACAGAAAACCAAGTATCACCCTGAAAAAGATGAAAATCATACTCAAATTAAATATCGTATCGATCCTATGTAAAAGATATCGAGTACTCTAGTGATGCGATTTTATTGTTGAAAATTTTGCAGGCTCATCAATATATTATTATTATCGAAAATAAGTTTACTACAAGGAACTCAACTAAGTTTTTAATGGGATATTACTAAATTTATAGGCGCCTGCGCATTTGGTCGGAAAGGGTAAAGTTGTAACGTAATTAATTGAAAAGAGGATGGCTGTTATTTTTCACGTAGACTGTTGTGTCGCATTGATTCTCTCTTATAAAATTTCTTTCTACCTTTCTGCATTACTTATGGCAATGTATAGAACGAAAGAAAATGCTTTAAATGTCTTCCTAAGTGTATAGTCTTGTTTACATGCTTCACGATTCAAATCCTCGCATTCAAATGTCGAAAATACAATATAATATATATATATATATATATACGTATAATCATGATAAGCGTCTCTACAGAACGCCAAGAGCGGTTCGTAACTTTCGTTCGCATCGAATAACGAAATACGATGATTTATCTCACTCTAGGAACCCGTTCGGTATCCGTTTATACGATAACGATGATTCATGATATCAGCGAGATTAAACTCGATGAATGGTCCAATTGGTTCTCGTGCTGTCGACACCGCAAAACGAGTTCATACGGCCAATACCAATTCAACTGGTGAAAAGAACGAATTGCTACACGAGTGGCTCAATTGCTCGATGCATAATGGCAGGCTGCAATATAGTAGAAGTGCCAATCGGTCAATTATCAAGACATCCCAGTCTCGTACGGTAGCTGGACTTATTGTTAGTCAACGGCGCATAGGTTAGGACGCTTATATGTCGTCGGTTAATGGCATTTAATGAACTTTACCTTTACCTAAACATAGTTTGACCTCTTGAGACACTTAAAATACGTATCGTAGAATTTCTTTTTCCGTTTCTACGACGAAAATAAAATGAAAGGTCTACGAGACTGAACGAGCCACAGTGAATGCAGGCCAGCTGGCTGAGCATTTACGTTTGTGTTATGTCCAAGGCTAGATACGCGGCGAATCGTAAAAATAAGCGACACCCTTCCTCCGGTGGTCGGATCGTAACCGTAACATGAAATTGAAAAGTAGATGTCATTTTCATAGGTTTCTAGATACCTATGGCAGGCGACGTTACGAACAAGTATGTTGCTCGTTCGGGTATTACGATGACGTTTATTTTCTTACATCAACTAAAAAGTAACAGTAAGACTTTCCAAGTCTATGGATTCCATTGCCACCATTTTATTTTATCACTCCTTTATCCACGTAACAGCCGAAGAGATCCACGTTCCAAAAAACAATGATGGCTTTCCTTGCTATCCATCCTTTCGTTCTGGACTGAATAAAGTGATCCGAATTTTGCATAAAGTTGAAAAATAATTTTCACTCACTCCAGTAAATGTACAATGTATAAAAAAGCAACACGAACACTCATAGCTCTTCAAATATTGACGAACCATGAAAAGAACTCTGCTTTATTTTAAAAAATTCTCTGGTACATTTAACGACTGTTATAAACGTAGTTGTTATTGTTATCATCCCTGTGTAATAACTCTATCCGTCTCAACGTAAAAGTCTGCATCCACTAGATTCGAACAGAAAAGGCATTATGACGAATGAACTACGGCGCCCTCGGCGACGTGCGGCAAATGACTTTACTGAAGGCGTAACGGTTATTCTATCCAATTAAAATGTGGCTAACTACCCGCGATTTTCTTTGCAGTTATAAAACTATTATTTGATTTTACTTCATACCATTTATCATTAGACATCACTTGTATTTAAGGTTCCGTCGTTTCATTTATTTGCACATTGCATAACAGTACTACCATTGGGTTTTTTTACTACGTATATTCAAAACAACAATTTAAACGGTAAAGTCAATGCTCTAATGCGTTTATGTATAAATGTAGAGTGCGCGGTAGGAGAACTTACCAGATTTTCAAGCATTTCTTAAAATGTGGGACAAACGGCCGATCTTCGTGACACATCCCACGTGTTAGCATTCCTGTGCACCCATCCTGCGAATCCCGCGGGATTTATTTTCGGATTGGGGTGACGTCATAGCGAGTACGGTAACGCCTCCTGTGCCTCCACACTTGCCACACGTCGTCTGCCAACTCGCTGCTATAAGACGAAAGTCAGTCACATGCTAGAATACGAGAAACGATCGACGGATCCGAGCAAACGATTCGAAAAGCGAAGAGAGATAATCAAGACACGTCGTGCGAATTTACGGGAATTAGTGGCTCTTTGTGTAGTGCGTGGATTCGCGCTTGTCTACGTCACCTTCGATTTCGTGTAAGACCCTTTTTTTCCCATCTCCTTTCCAGGACAAAGTATCTCTTGGCTTATCCACGATTAGGATTTCTACTCTAAGGCCTCAAGACTTTTTTTTTTGTAAGCGACCGATATTTCTTTCAAAGGAGAATTGACCTTATTTCGAATGAAGAAAATAAGTTGCTATAGTCATCCGACATCAGATTTCTCCGTAGACAAGTCTTTTAGGCTAGATAAAGAAAAGCCGTTTCTTTTATATGAGTTACAGATATGCTATTGTAGCAGCTGATTTCGGATGACGACTATAGCATTGTGAAAAAAAAAATAATTGGACTTTTTGAGAAATTGTCGGGATAAATCGTTCCTTAGAGACGTTTCAAGATAATTGAACAATAATTTCTTTCTATTGTCTGATTGTTACGACGCAATTTGACAAATTAGATATTCAATAGTTAGATCTTTCTTGCTTATCAATTGCCGTCGGTCATTATAGTGAAAAAATACTATTTTTGTAATTCTAATTATTTGTCAAAACCTTTTACACGAGATTACGAAAAATTCATCTCGAACAGTCAACTTTGTGGCTGATTCATTCATTCCAAGGTTTGCCAAATATTTTTTTTACTTTTTTTAAAATAAATCTATCGTCATATCCATAACCTTATGTCATTTCCTATTTACGATATTCAACAGCAAAGGAGATGAAACGTGCCAAACTAAAGTGAAAATTGATTTAGGCGAAAACGAAATTTCCCACAAGAGGAACAAGTAACATAAAGACATAAAGACAAAACTTAAAGAATTCAACATAACTAAAATATTTGTAAAACTATTAGTGGTAAGGTGGACGCTGTGGTGCGACGGTGATTATTGAAAATTTGCCAAGTTTACCATCGCGTCAAGTTTGTACAAGGCTGCGTAACGTTCAATAAAGAGAATTAAGTGAATGGAATCGTGTTAAGGCGCAATAACGAGCAAGCAATATGGAACGTTTGCAAATAATTGAAAAGTGCGTATGAACATTAAAAAAATTCATGTAAAAAAATATTCCCCTTGGACCTTCACCAGAAATAGAGAAAGGTTAGTTTCGTAGTGTCGCGCCAAGTCTTACGTAAGTTCAAAGAAATTTTAGACAAACACAATTTCTTTTACTTTTTTTTAACTCTGCCTATAAACTTTGCAATCAGATCTCGTAGCGGTAAACAAACAGGGTAGACTGTTGATATTGGCAATACCAACATGAAAAACGTACATCCGGTAATCGTGGCCAAAACAGCAAGTCCTGCTAGTCCATCTTTGACCACGGAAACGTCCTCGGATCCTGTAATTAGATTGCGGCTGGATAAACCCCTTCATTGGGCTTGGGAACTCACCACTTCCGCCGACACACTGCCAGTTGTACAATTACTAGACAAAGATGGCCGCCTTCTGGTGGAAACGACTGGTAGAACGGCACAGAGGGCTAGGGGTTCATTCAAGGACGGTGTAAAGACACATGAAAAATTTTCAGAGCCCAAGGATAGCCCAGAACCGGACATTATTCAGGCTACTTTGGGCAACAGGAATATCGATGGATTCAGCTCGAAATATGGTCCTGCCGAATTTGCTTATAAACCGAGAAAGTCTCGTAGCGACGCCAATGTTAGTTTTGCCGAGAGTAAAGGCCGAAAAATTAAGAAAAGACACTCTTCGGGTGTAGAAGCATCATTGAAGATGCTGGAGGCTGAGGATGAGAAGACGAATAAAATGATAAAAAGATACTCGGCCGGTGATTATCTCAGACAACAAATTCTGGATGATCTGCAGAATAGCAATAATATTGGTAAAACTGCTGAAGAAATTGCAGAGGACAGATGCAAGAAAGTCCAAGCATATCTGAATAGTCAAAAAGTGAATGTAGAGCGCAGTGGTCGGGATGAAAAATTGCGGGAATTGAAGGATTATCTGATATCGAGAAGAAAAGGTGAGGACTTTGGGAAGGCAGAATCTAAATTCAAACGAGAGGAACTCGAGAGGATAAAGGGATATCTGCAAGATAAGATAAAGGCGAAAATGGTACAGGAAAAATTGCAATCCAGCTCGTCTCAACCCTCCGTATTCATAGATATGGATCGTGAAAAATCAAAGGACATTCGGAAACGACACTCTGAATACTTGCAAAATAACCCTAAGAATTATCGTACGCGTAAGGTGCGCAGTGATGCCAACATCAAATTTGATCCAGAGGTTTACGAAAGGGAGAGACTGAAATCAAGTAAAAGAAATTCAAGCGTTCGACCTGAGATACGACCAAGAAATTATATAAGAAGTCGAAGTGATGTGGTTTTGGAGAATTTGGAAACTGCCGATAATACAAAAGTTAAAAAGCGAAATTCCTCAGGATCGGATAAGCGTAAGGTTTATCGTAAGACAAAGAGTGACGTTCTCCTTAGTCAAATGGCGGATAGCATTGATTCTGAAAAGGATTTTGAAAATTTTCCCAGAAGAATGAAGAGTCAGGACAACATAGAGCGCTCCTGGCGGGAATATAAGGAACGAAAGAAACACGAGAGACTTCATAGAGAATCTGAAAATGGTGTGCCCGAGGAAGATTTTATGAGCAAACCAAGATGGAAGGATTTTCAAACCGGTGCCTGTTCCTTGAAGAATTGTCGTGTTTGTCAAAATCTAAAATCCTGCACGAATCCCATCGTAAAGGGACAAGAGGATACAGAGAAAGCATTAGATCAAAATGGAAGAAAGGACTCGGTTAAAGATAACAATAAATATTCCAATATTGACGGGAGAACTGATACAATTTCCATCAGGAATTCAAACGTCACGGACAGTATGACGGATAACGAGAGACCAGCGACCACATTGCAAGAAAATTATTTGCTTCTAGAACCAATAAAGTCGACTGCGAAGGCAGCAACGATATCAAAGATTCAAGTGAGCACAAAGAAGAATTTCGAGGATGACGGCTTAAAATTAAATTCACCCGATTTTGGTTACAATTCCATAACAAAGAATGGCTTCAAGGATTACAAGGAATTATATGCCAATTCCATTGTAAAGAAGAGCGACACTTTCAAGATAGTGGATGGCAGTGAGGATATCAGGGATTGTGAAATTCCTGCAGCTAATCTGAAAAAACAGCCTGAATGCATTGCCGATAATTCGAATCCTGTCAGGAACTCCAATGCTCACGGAAACGCAAAACATTCCAAGAATGAAAAAGCTCTGACGCCTCAATCGAATGAGGATATCGCTAGGGATTACTTCAGGCGAGTTTACGAGCTTCTGAAAAAGCGACAGGAAGATGCCAAGATATTGGCCGAAGGATCAGTTCCTCCAGGATACGAGGATACGTCTTCTTCGAATTGCATCGAGCAAGCGCAGCGAAAAAGACGTAGACGTAGGAAGAAGGATTCCGCCACTCAAGGTAAGCGACCCGTTCAGATTAAATAATTAATATTAATTTATTCTAACAATTAAAATTTTTCATCGTTTCCTTTTGTTGCTATTATAATACAATAGATATCTAAAATATTCAATTATTGTGAACCCTAGTTCTTCTTATGTAAATATACCTTTCTTAATTACTCCAGTTCGTTCTTCATTATACAGGTAAATGACTCTCTGACGTTGTCATTAACTTCCTACGGATATTCCTTATGAAATACGAAAAGGACTTACGTTATCAGAGAAAAAAATCAATTCAACTACATTATACTTTTCTTTCATAGTTAGAAGAATTCTAAACCAAGTAAAAATCCTTGTTTGAGCATTTCAATGTTTCTACCTTCCTGCCGGTATGAATATCAAGATTTTGCAATCCTTCAGAGATATACAGATATCTCAAAAGTACTTAGCCATGTATAACACTTAAGTACCTACGTGGATACGTTATATGAACTCACTTGCATAATATTAAATGTAGTTTCCAGTAAATTCTCAGCATCCGTAATGTTTCCATGATAATTGTGAAACTTCCCGTCTATCCTGAACTTAAAACAAAGAGTCAACTTCTATAATGAACTAGGAGTTGAATTAACTACGCATATAAATAACATTGTGTTACTATTTCTCAACTTTTTTCAAAAAAATAGTCTGTGCTACTGTCCTATTAGATATTTATATTTAGATTATCTAATTAAATTTGACACCCAAGTACCATACGTGTCTATTGGTCATACGGTCTTTGATTTAAAAAAAAAAAGACAATTAATTTTCCTTAAGCGCACGAGGTGAATTTATCATGCGACTGCTTGTGAAGCCTTACCAACTTACATGTATAAATGATTCTTGAATTCATAACAAGCTGCCATGTTTATGAGTGTCGACACAGCGTAAATCTTTAGCAATAGTAAAAAAAGATTTAAAAAAATAAAACCCAAGAGAAAAATAAGAATGATACAAGACACGTAATAGTTAAGAAAAAATGAAAATCGAAGCGATTATTATTGACGGTGAATAAATCACGTTGTCAATTTGAATACTCTCAGCAACGTGTAAACAAGTCTACACGTGTTATAGAAGGCACGAGGTTTTTCGTTCTTTTAACATAGAATATCGAAAAAATCGCTGAGGATTTATTCTTTTGGTTATGTCTCTGTATTGTCTTTTCACTATTTGTAGTCTTAAAGACAATGGGCTTTTCGCCAAAATGGATTAGTGACAAATCCATGTCGCTTAGCGACTCCTTTCTGTCGCAAGTTTTAATGTTGCGAATAGCTGCCAGCTCCTATAGAAGTTAAGATAAGAATATTTATTTGGTTCAACTCTCTATTGCGCAACTGGGAAAAATCGTCGATGGCTTCTATTTTTCATATTTCAAGAAACCGCTGTCGCTCTACTATACAGTCTTTTACAGACTGTGGGCATTGAGGCAGTATCTTTCGATTTAAATATACATTCTGCCAGTCTATTGGTAGAAATAAGACTAATAAATAAGAATTAATTTTTTTTAAAAATAGAATAAATGCGTTTCTCTGAATGCGATTATGAACTAAACGTAAAAAAAATGAGCGAATTAAACTAACGTAAATAAATAATTCTCTAACTTACTCGAATGTTATGAAAATTGATAAAATAGTTTCTAAGTAAAAATTTCCAAAATACGCTGGAGTTACTTTGTGTTTTTGTCATACAGTAGGTATTTAATACGATCCTGGAAGTATATCTTTTTTATTTTTCTAATCCATTTTAATCGTTCTCTAAAGATAAATTGGCCAGTATATAAACACTTCGTAAATTTTATTTCAACCAGACCCGTGGCAGTTTTGCAGTACTCTTGCTGTAAATTTGTCGAACGGCAACGACGGCATTGGCAATGAAGCAATTGGCTAATGGTCCAATATGCCTGAGTTTCGCAAGACGTTCTCTTTAACGCGCATATAGGCATATAAATATATCAACAATTGACGTAGAAATTCTTTGGATGCCAGAGTCTAAAAAAATCATATAAATTATACCTAGTCCTCCTGACGGCTGTCGATACTTCGATATTTACACAATAAACATTGCCTGGTATAAAGCGTAATGTGAATCGGCATCCAAGGGTTACAAAAAAAAGAACGTAATAAATTCCTTACATACAAATACACGAAATCAAAAGTGTATTATGTATTATGTATTAAAAAAATTCCATAAACAGAATTTAATGCCTTAAGCTAAAAAAATTTCTATTTTCAGTTCTCTCTCTATCGCATCTATCTATCTATTTATCTCTTTTTTTTTTATTTGTCTACCCTACCACGAATCTCTCTTCT